>JABXJD010000003.1:2740000-3337500 GCA_013375575.1 Percina caprodes | reverse complement strand
CAGACAAAAACGTGGTTGCATTGAATGTATTTAGGATCAATGTATTGCTGCATTGTCCTAAAGCTCAGGGACATTTATTAAAAAGGGGCTACTAGTCCAATAATGAGCTCAGCCAATAGGGATGAGAATACCGTTAGCTGAAAGTCAGCTCATTACCTCAGCCATTGTTCAGTTTAAATAGAATGCGCTTGAATACAGAGTGAAAAGAATTGAAAACAATGTATCAAATATATCACTGTCTTACGAGTTTTTTTTTTTTTTTTTTTTTACTATTTACGTATACATTATGGCAGTATGCTGGGATGGACCATGTTCCTAAAACTTCTGTCCATGATGCTTGATGTTGCAGACTAAGATTTCTTTTGCATAAGCAAAGTAAGTGGAGACTGTTAAGTTGTAGAAAAGCTTGCCAGAACAACATGAAACAACAAGATCTACAACCTATTTTTTGGTAACTCCACAGTCATTGATACAAGCTCAAATCTTATAATTTCAGTTACACCAGCAGCATAGTTGAAGATTTCCTTGGATTCTTTTTTTGTAGCCTATGAGGGTATAATTAATAAAAGAGCATTAATCATTTTGGAGACTAAACATGGAGGGCTCATTCCTCCAGTTTGCCCCCTGACAAGTGTCCCGCAGGCCCACTACTCCTACCCCTCCTACAACATACTCACCTCGCCACATTATGCCTTGCTTATTGAATGCCAATTAAGCAGATGAATTAGCAGGGTTCAAAGATTAATTAAAAAACCTGCTGGTTTCCTTCAGTGAAAAAAATCTGCCAATTGTAAAACTTTCAGCCACATTTTCTTCCTCCCTGTTCGACAAAAAGGATGTTAATGGTTTTTTCGCTCCAAGGGTATTTACCAGAGGAAATGTAGTTAGAGGTATTTAGGTCACGGTGCCCCTGGATGGGATTCTTGTCCATGTCTCACTTTCAAATTAAGCACAGCTGTTTGAATCAGATTACTTCGAGTAAGATATTCAAACAGTTGTATTACAATGTTGTTATTTAGAAGTGACAGATTTAATTTATCAGATGAATTTTGCATTAAATCAGATTGAAGGAAATCAGTGCCAAATCAGATCAACCAAACGAAAGGACACATGATTTTCTGCGCTCTCCAGCAGAGGGCAGCATGTCTCCACAACTGTAGGCTCACTATCCTAAAACCCTGAGGAGAATGTTTTTTCTCTCTGTTCATTCTAGCCATTTCTTTGTGAGAGAGTGCTTCTGATAAACATCCCCCTCTATTCTAATCATCATGTCATTCCCTAGCTTTTAGTGCACTGTCCGGCCTTCGATCCATCCCCTGATGTCTCTCACATGAAAGACATCTTTTGTGATGCAGAATTAAAGTAGCACAAAGATAATACTCCCAATAACACACAGATACTGCCTATCCAGCCTATCTGATGTGATTGCATGGCCTCAATAAAAGTAATGTTGTTTGATTTTGCTCTTTTGTTCAGAGTTGGGGTGCACGGTTTATACTGCTGAAGCCTTGCTACTCTTGCTTCAAGGACTAATTATTACTGACAATATTTCCTGCTTTACCTTGTGACTTTGAGACAGAAAGATAGATGGAAAAGAAATGTATTCAACTGTAGAAGAACAGAATCTGATATAAAAGGGTTATAGTGGAAATCAAAGTTTAATTGTTGGTAGGTCTGAAATATTTCTTCTTTTTAGTGAAACTATTGTACTGAAAATAAGTTTTGAAAAATGCAGTTAAATTAAATATACGACTTATGTACAACTCTATAAATTTGTGACTGGCTGTTGTTTCACATCATCCCCACACCTGATCCCCATCAGAAAATAATTTTGATTAACATTCTACATAAAGTGTGTTGTAGTAAATTTGAGTACCCATTCTGTAACATTTCATACATTTTTCCTTATTGTTTGTGTGTATCTAGGAGGACATGAACCTGAATGAGGAACGCAAAGCCCCTTTGCGTGGAAAGGACTTGAGCACCAAACGAGAGATGGTGGTCCAGTACATCTCAGCTACTGCCAAATCTGTAAGTGAGAGAGTTAATTCAAGAAGCCTATCTTTATACACTGAAGAGTGTGTACTGGATAATTGTAGTTGATAAGCTAAAGCATCGTGACACTTCACACGCTCTCCAGAATGAGTTTAACCTGATCCTCTGCTTTATTGCTTGCTTTGTCATCCGTTCTTTAACACTCTCTCTCCACTCTTCATGCTTGAGTCCCACATCTCTGATTGCAAATTTGATTTATTTTCTTCAATCTTTTTTCAATGTGCCACAATCTGCCATTGTAGACCATCCAGTATAAATTTTAGTCACTCACTTACTCAATGCTAGGTGGATGGTCAGTGCTTGTCCAGTCATGTGCTTGCATGCTAATTGTTGGTTGTCCAGTTGTCCCACTTGCATGGGAGTTTCTTTTTTTTAAGTGGTGAGGTGCCATGACTCATTGTTTGCTTATCGAGTATGAAAATAAAGTCCAGTCAACCTCTTGGTTCAACAGCAGTATTACAGTAAAAAGCACAACCACCACAAAAGTGAGGAAAAGCAACACAAGCCTAATATGCGACAATATAGCCAGCTGCACCATATACTTTATCTTTGTTCTGAGTGCTTATCAAAACAACACTTATCCTGTTTCAGCTGTCAGTTTTTAAATTATATGTTTAGGATTATGTTGCCCATTTTTTGGAGAGTAATATAGCACTTGATCATCACTCTAATCCAAAAACAGCAGTAAAAAATAAAGCATTCTGATGGTAATCCATATGTATGATGAAATATCCTGGCCTCTTTTGAAGCTATAACCAACCCTGTGAGGTGAAATATTACTTTAGACACAGAAAAAAAAAGAAGTGATTTCTGCCCCCATTGCTTCCTGAACCTAGTAGCTCTCTCTTGTCAGCATCATTTATTACCTTCCTTATTGTTATGGTAATTAACTGGCATTATTGATAATGATGATTATCCGAGATGATTGAATTCCTCACAGGGCCCATTATGCTTTGTGAGCACTGATATTTTATTCAAATGAAAAACATAATCTGTATAGTCAAAGGACAGAGGACAAAATGTAATGTCTGTCAGCACTCTGCTATCCCATTTAATAGGACTGAAGGAAGGGAGATGGCTGAGTGTCAGGGAGAATGTATCTGTACACAGATTCATTCAATTCAAAGTGCATACAGTTACATAAAACACTCCTTTTCAACCTATATTCAATTAAATAAACTCTAAATACAAGACATTTAATGTTCAAACTGATAAAAGTTATTGTTTTTTTCAAATTCACAAATTTTCAATTTGATTCCAGTAACACGTTCCAAAAAAGCTGGGACAGGGGCATGTTTATTTGACATACTGAGAATACACAAGTGACCAAGAGGACAATTTAGCTTGAACTTTCTAGTTTAGGGCACTTTTGTGCATGGTTCTGATAATTTTGTGACATTGCTACCAAATCTCCTTTGCACTGAGAAACACTTGATACACTAGGAGCAGGTAATTTATTTAATTGTCTAAACTTTTAACATATTAAACAAACAACATACTCCTACTAAAATACAAGCCAAACCAGGGCCTTAATGAACCATCTTTAGTTTAGTTAGGTGTGCTCATTAGCCAGTGTTTTCACTAGTTCTTAATGAATTGTCTTCAATAACACATTACCTAATTGGTTCTATTTCGAAAAGTGACTTTTGTCTTAAACTAAATTGATACCCTGTGGTCCTTTTTAGCTCCTGATAGATGGAAAGAGAGAAACTGTATTTATAAAAATCTGAGTAACAATGAAGCTGGAGCATCCCAACCTGCAGCTTGTAAGAATGTTCTGCTCTATATACGGCCTTGTAGTGATTATCCTGTGCTCTGTAGGAACTTGAATAGTGGGATTTGGGTTCTTTCTTAACATTAGGAGAATCCTCATGACTACAGAAGCCATGTAGCCCATAACCATCACAAAGTACAGTTTGTCAACATATACGTAACAAGTATTCTATTAGTTTAACATTTAGATACCCAAGTCTTTGTATAAGGCAGGTTTCGTGCTTGCTTTGTATTTTTAAGTACCAGCTTTGTTTTGGAAAAACTGTCCATTCTTTATTTTGTACTACATGAATGCATCCATGAGCGTGTATGTGATAAAGAATCTCACCACTATAATATATTTCTCTCTTTCAGGGTTAGGAATGTTCTGGGGCTAATGTTGTTTGTATGTGCCGATGAGCATGCAGTGTGGACTAATAGGAATATGTTGCATTCAAACTCTGAATGGTGATGAATGTAGGAGTGGTGCATTTCGGACATGTTGGGATGTCTTGTTTTGTCGTGGGGCTTTTCTGTTAATGTGACTCAATCATTTTCTATCAAAGATCTATGCTGCTTTATGAGATTGCAGTTTGGGGCCATGGAAGGGCTTCACACCTGTTCATCTCAATTTCCTGTTCTTTTTCTTTCTTTCTTTTCTAGATGGTATTAGAAGTAAAGATGCACTGATCTGACTTTTTCAGTCCCGATTTCGTTACCAGGGCTTTTAGGTATTGGCTGATAGCGAGTACTGATCCGATACCAGTGTTTAATTAATAGCTGTATGCTTCACCGTGTAGAAGTGACTGGGATCATTCTTTTATGTGCAAGGCAACACCAGGCTTGACTTAAACATTGCTTTCCTAACTTTGTAAAACAAAATCTAACAAATACATAGATACAAATTTTACTGAATTGTTATTTATTATTAAAATAATAAATCGGGGACCAGCAAATTCAAGTTCCAAGTTTAAACCTTTTAAATGCAGCAACAAATTGGTCAACATTTAAGAAAGCAATAGAAATTCTAGTATATAATGGATATGAACTAGGGGTGTCATGATTCTCAAAATTCGAGGGGCATCTGACTGTACCATAATGCATTATTTAGTCTTGTTGCAGCCCACGCACTCTGCTTTTGTTGTTTGTTTACACAACTTACGGAGATGCACAGCTGCAGGCTTCCCGTAAGCTAACGTTCGATGCATTCTACCTGCTGGGATGGTACGCCGTGTCGTCTTTTTTTCATTTATTAGGGCGCATGTAAAAAACACAACATAAACGTTAAATTGCCCGGCCCCATTTTCACTGATACCCTATCCAGCTATTTGCGTCAGTATAACCAGATATCAGATATCTGTATCAGATTGGTGCACCCCTAATTATAAGGTTCCAATAGAACAATGTATTTATGTGTATTTATTTGGACAGCCCTTTTTATTTCTTAACCTACAGCTAATGCAAAGTATGTGGCCTTTTTCTTGTCGGTCTCTGCAGACCTGCTCAGTTGAGCTTCAACCAAAAAGGAACTATTTGTCCTTGAATAGGTTTTAAGTGCTTGAAATTTCCTTCACAATGTGTACAACTTTATTGCATGTATATTTATCATTCATGCATGTTGATATGCCACAAAAGGCTATTTCTATAAAGCTATCTGGCTTCAAATGATTGGTAATACGAAAAAAAAGATTTTTGGTTTACTCTTGTAAAATGTCTTACAAAGGAAAGGAAAAGCTTTTAAGGGATGGTTTTATATTGACCCTGTTCATTTGAATATGAACTCTGTTTCAATGAAATTCAATTCTGCTTTTGTAGGTATGTGTCAGTGGACATCCTTGACCATCAGCTTTGCATAAACTCTCAACTCTAATTTCTTGTTCTTTCTTCTTGCTCTAAATGTATGCCAACATCATTAAAACTTCTACCATTCTGTTAACACTAATACAATTGCTTTTTTCTTAGAAATGTACTTCACCTTCTGTCAATGAATATTTTCTGGTTCATTTCAAACATGCTGTGTCTCAGATGCAGGAAGGCTGTAAAGGCAGGGTCTTGTAAGAGGGGCTATACAGTGTTACTGGCCCAGTTTAATTTAAATATTGATGTGACCACCAATGTGCCACCTTCTTCTTTTAATGGGGCCTGTCATTTGCTCAGATCATCTAGGCCCTTTATTATCATATTGCTGATTGTTTATGCAATTAGTATATATTTTTCCATCCATTATGAATAAGGGTAGTAATGGCTACATTAGTATTGAAAAGAAATTTCATGCTCTTGTGCACAGCAACTTATCCTTAGTTTATTCATACCGTAGTATGAGAGGTGCTCAATATCAGATCTCAGTAAGTAGTCAACACTTTTCAAATGCTTACTTAGGGTCTAAACTTAAAGGAGTTTAGCTCAGTGAGAACAATGCGTTACATTGAATTCAAAATACAAACTCATTGTCAATAAAACTGTACTTGTCCCCCTTGAGCTCCTCGCTGACTGTTGTCTGTGCACACTCAAGATAATGTTTGTTACCTGGTCAAGCTGCTCAAAAACAAGATTCAAAAATAAGTATCCAATGTTGTAGGAAATGTTTTGGAAAATATCTAACAAATTACGTCTATATGGCTCATTTCAAGTTTCCTCTAGTATTCTGGTAAAATATTCCCCAGTGTTAGACAATCAATCAATCTAAATTATATAGCACTTTACAGTAACCAGCAGGTATCCAAAGTGATAAACACCAGAAAGCAGGAGTTAAAACACAAATACAAAGTGTATACTTACTTATAAAGCATACATTAGTATTATTAATAGAAAAAACAGTAAAATCAGAAAAGGTTACAAAGAAACACAAGAGTGAAATTGTCACACCACTGCTACATATTAAAAGCCATACTAAACAGATACATTTTGAATTTGGACCTAAAAAGAGCTACATCTGTAATAGTGTGAATATCAGGGCGTAACCTGTTCCGGAGTGTTGGGGCAGCAACTGCAAAAGCCCGATTCCCCCCCACCATTTATACCTGGACTTTTAAAACTTGCTGATTTGAAGAATGCAATGACCGGTTGTGCTCCCGCAAAGTTATAATTTTAGACAAATACTCCAGGGCCAGACCATTTAAGGCCTTGAAAACAAACAATAAAACCTTAAAATCTATTCTACGCACAGGGAGCCAATGTAGGGTGTAGAGTACGTGAGTGATATGTGCATGTCTAGATGTATTTGTTAAAAAGCAAGCAGCGGCATTTTGCACAAGTTGAAGACGTGAGATGGAGGTCTGCTGGAAAAAGTTCTTCTTAACAACATTGCTGATCTGCTTGTCAAGTTTCATGCTGCAATCAAAGGTGACCCCCAAGTTTTTGACAGCTGACCTAGTGTAAGCTGGACCATTTTGCATGCCTGAAGTACTGAAAATAATACACTCTATTATTTTCATTCAAATGTCAAAGACAATGACATGCTGCATTCATGGAGAGCAAAGAAAATGTGGTTATACAACACAGTGTGATTGGAAAGTAGTGTGTGCGTGATCAGGTGGTGGCACGTGTAAAACAGATTTTATGGCTGTCATAAACTCTTGGCAGAGGAATGGAGGGGGGAAATCAAGCATCAAATGGCCACAAACTTGAGAGTTTGAGAGTGACAATAAAAGAAATGGAAAGGGAGATTAGAAGAAATGGAGGGATGGGGGTGAATTGGAGGGAGTGAAAACAGGAGAGAAAGAAAGAGCTAAAACTAGTAGCTCAGTAGTGTGTCCTGTAACTTCCTGCAATCAAAATACATTTCCTCCAAAAACATGGCAGAGAAAGAAGAGCTCAGCTACAGTATAGACTACATTTACTCAGCTGACAGACACCCTCCTACTGTGAAACAAGCCCCGCAGTTGCAATAATAAAAAAACTCCTGATACCTGCCACTATTGACAGATACCATGGTTAAACTCCAAGATTCATGCTGCATGGGCATAAGGTAGCTCTGCCAACAAAGTTGACACCTAAAGCGTTAATGGCAGCTGATTGATATCAGGCTAGAGAGACCCTCTGCAACCTCTTTGTCAACATTAGTCACTCTTCCTTTTTGGGGATGTGTATCATATTTTACCCTGTTAATTGTTTATTAAATCCCTTGTGGGGAAATCACCATGTCTAAACCTTTGATTCCTCACCACCACAGTTGTTGTTGACCTGTATTGATAATACCTTTGCCATGCATTGCAAAATATTGTTTTCATGTATCCACATTTTCATGTATCTGTCTAAACATTTTGAAAATTGCAGTGGCCTAAAACAGACATTATCTTTATTATGTGCACATACTTATAAAGGTTCTTGAATCTGTGTATCATTTTTTCTTTTAATATTCAATAGAGAATCAAAAATCGGAAAAGGAAAAAAAACGAGTAGTTACAGTATGTTGTTATTCATTTACATATACAGAAAAAACAAAAAACGGCTGTTTTTTTGGTACTTTAAAAAACAAACAAAAAAAACGCTATTTAACGGATTATACTAACAGATATCTAATTTGTCTAATTTGTGTGACCAGGAAGTTACTGACTTATTTGTGTTTTGTGCTAACTTTGCAGCAAATAGACTTGGGCAATGGCAGTACCTGATTTAATGTAAAAAATATGAGCTTGAATATCAGAATACGTTTGGGAACTGAATTGGAATGAGGTTTTTTTCATTGTTAAATAAAGGTTAAATAAAAATAAAATAGAAATGACTTTGATACTGCAGACATCTTGAAAAGAATTCTCAGGCAAGTTCTGAGGCGTTCCCATTCCTGTCCCAGTACAGTGGCTACCTTCAGACTGCAGGCAAATCTTTAAGACAGACTGGCTACACTGTTATTTGCATATGATTAGACTGGACAAGATCAAGGACAGTGAATTACACCGAATGTTGCAAATTCAGCCTCATTTTTGTATTTTTTATATATATATATATATGAACGAATGATGCACAGATTTTGTTGGCTTTACATTTTTTGTTGTTGTATAGTGTGTTTGTGATGTCACACAAACAAGTTACGCTAATGTCTCAACCTGTTATGGAGAGGATTCTCTGGCCTACTAATGATTGTGCTGTTTGTGTCTTTTTGCACATTAACCTTCTCCGCTGATCGCTGCATGCAGATAACTGGGAGCAAAGTTGCGGTAAGTAGCCCATTATTTATTTGGCTTCTGAATGTTGTTCCTCCTTTGTATCTGTCTTAATTCCCACTACACACACACACACACACACACACACATACCCCTTTTGGAAAGATGTCAAGGAGCACGTTCCAAACTGTGCAAGTGAGGTCATTTTTATGGTTTGGATTTTTATTTTCAGCCCTGATATTGCTAATGGACTGTAATTTGAAAGGCTATAAATTGCCAACACAATTCCTGCTTGTAAATGGTAGCACTTTTAAATGAGGGATTTTGAAATTATACAGCCTGAATATGAAGTGGGAGGCCTTTTGTTGGTTTTTGCCATTTCTCTTTTGAAATAGATTGCACTGTAACACCTATTAGCATTTGAATATTGTGATACCAACAAAGGGCTTTTACACAAATACTAATAATTTGCAATCTGATTTGTTTATCTGACCATGTTGCATTTAAATGGTTTTAACTGTGTTCATTCTGTCTATGAGTCACAACTCATACTGATAATATATATTATTTAATGTAATAAGGCCTTGAGCACACGCTTAAGTGCACGTTCACACACAAACTGTACATACCCACTTAACCTACTGAACTACGAAAAAGATATCATCAGTACATGTTTTCTGCCTTATATTGTAGTATATTTGTTTAGTGGAAGTATTCATAGCTATATGTTTGAATTTGCTGGCAACAACTCTGTCCCTGTTTACTGTACAAAAGGACCAAATTTATATTTATTTATTAAAGCCTGACTGATATATCGGCGGGCCAATATTATCGGCAGATATTAGTCATTTCCCAATCTATCAGTATCGGCATTTTGCAAGGTTAATTAAAAAAATAAATATAGATTTTATTTTTAAATATTTATTAATCAGAATCATTTATAATGACAAATAAATTATTCTGATAAATAAATATTTTAAAAATAAAATAAAAATGGAGCTGGCATTGCATAGTTTGCACTCACGCATTATTTTAGTGAGAACTCATAAAAAACTAATGTTAGGGAAATCTGTTCATGTTTTGTTATGCGTTTCTGGATTCTTTTTTTATATCGGAATATTGGCTTTTTAAATAACCAAATATTTGTATCGTATTGGCCTTAAAAATCCTTTATCGGTTGGACTCTATTATTTATTCCATCAATGATAGATAGATAGATAGATAGATACATAGATACATAGATAGATAGATAGATATTGATCCAAAAAATTATGGTCTTACAGCAGTAAAATCAGTCACACAGCACAGAATATAAAGATAAATGAAATACTAGGATACAATATACATATATACATTGGTATTGGTTATACTTTTTTTTTTCTCCTCACAGTAATTGCCCTTTTTCTCTCTGAAGTTCCCATAAAGTGGCACCATGTTGACTTTCCTAAAGAATGTTTTTTTTTTTTAACCTTTTTTTACCTTTTTGCCTTTAAAAAAAAAAAAAGAAACACACTGTTATTGGTCAAGCAAGCGTTGAATTGCCACTATAAATGGAATTTCATCGCCTATTGAGAGCTTCGTAAGGATTAAGAGGACTGTAAAGCTTAACAGGAACACGGGCAAAGCAGCACACTGACATGGCCTCTGCTCTACCCAGGCAGACAAATCGCTCTTTGAGTCATTTTAAAGAGACCTTTTGTATCTATTGCGTTCTCTACTTTTTCAGGCTGTTCTTTTGTGCTTGGTTATTTCTGTGGGAAGAGTGGGTTTGGCCTGTGTGGACGTGGATGGAGTAGCTGTTTATCAGGAGTAATGGCCACATTGTGTTTCGTAAATAGAATATGACAGAATTACCCCCAGCTTTTATCATGACTGTTTATTCAAGATGTGGAGGAGGCCCACTCAGAAGTTCTGCAAACCATGTCAAAAGATGCCAGAGACCTTGGTTATCAAGAAGTTTTGTTACTGAGGCATTTGACCTGACCTTTGTAAACTGTGTGGTAATCATGCAGTAGTAGCCTAGATATATGGCTAACATACTGAAAGCTATGAGCTGTCATTCTTAAACCCTGAAAGTGTAAAAAAGTGTTTAGCCTGGTTAGCCGATTTTGTGCTACTGTTAGCTCCCTGCTTTGCTGGCAGATTCCCATTTTCACGCTGTCAGCGTGCGTCGGTGGGATGGAGTGCTTTCAGATGTGCTGTTGGTTAGGATTGTCTATAGGGAACACACAACTGTGACTCCTCTATCTCAGGCATGAAATCTCTCTGGCACCTTCCCCTCTCCCAGTAAAGAATAAGGTTGGAAAAGAGGACTGTGAGAATTGGCTCTAATCCAGTCTGACCAGCGTGTAAGTGTGCAACACTGTTAAGTATCATATGCTCTCTCCACCTCCTTAAACTAGATTGAGGGAAATATGAGCAGCACACATACCTGGGTAACAGCATGCCTGCAGGTAGACTTTTACAGTTGAGATGGACCAGACACAGAGGCCTATTGACCACTACGGCAACTTTATAGCATCAGTTTCTGTAAAGATTGGCCTGATTTATGTCACAAGTCAAAAGCCACATTGTAACAATCCAACAATGACTCCTGCTGTGTTACTGTAAAGTAGACTTCCGTCTCTCTGCACTGCCATTGACAGGCTCTGCAGCTCAAATGGAATGCTGCTGAGACTATGGGAGTGATAGCGCACATGAATGAGAAAAGGGGTGTGCCCCATGTGTTGAAAAGCAGTCAATATCTGTGTGACTGGAAAGATGACTGCTTATTTCCATGGCAACATGCTGGTCCGCTCTGACATGTCAGGGGGTGGTGGTTAGTGTGTAAACATGTACAGTATATTACATTTCAAAAACTAAAATCTAAATTTGATAAATTCCCATTGAAATGAATGACCTTGATGTGTTTTTGTTGTTACCTGTGCTCTTGTTCTCATCTGTAACTGTTTATTAATTACAGAATAAAGGATAACCATTAAACAAGTAGTTATAGATAAGGCAAATTATCCAGATGGGAAATGAGGGAGACAAAAAAGAGAGAGTTGCATGGATATGAGGACACGCAGACATCTGGCTCCTAACTAACTCCAATCAAGTGCTCGTTCACCATGCCTTAAAAAAAAGTGTGTACAGTGTGCCTGAAAGGAAATCAAGGCACCCTCCTTCATTCCCCTTTTAAAACCACATTCCTCAAAAGAGAGTTTTGTTTCAAGCAAGCTATTAAACTGGGTGCTGAGGGTTGAGCAGATTTGATGTGGCACATGTCCTTGGTGCTTTAAAAGAACGGCAATGAAAAATTAATCAATAACGTGTGCCTCCCATGCCCTCAGTCAGTGTTCACCATAGATTCTATCTTAAATTAAGATCAAGGAAACACGCTCTTGAGGGGACTGTTTGAATAAGATGTTTCTTTGATTAGCTGAAAGCATATTTTAGGTTGTCCGGGATTGAGATGAGGAATGATTTATTTATTTGAAAAGCGTTTCTGCAAATTTGTCCTCAGGTGTTTTTAATAGATATTGAATATTTGCTGCTTAATTTACTCAAATGCTTTTGGGGCTGGAGGCAGTTCCAGGGCGAACTAGAGACCATCGGTTGCCATGATTTTGGACAGATGCGTGCGCCTGGGTTCTGATATGGTCTGTTGTTCGCCGACTGATGAGCAAACCTTCTGTTATTGCCGTTATTGCCGTTAGCAACCAGCGCAAACCCCAGTGCTGAGTTTAGATTTCTGCTCTGAGTTCTGCTGATTTGCTGGCTGAGTTTAGATTTCTGTAGTCGTCACTGGCTGCGGGATAAATGTGGCTATGCTGATTTGAGGCAGACAGACTGGGGTGTGCTAGCTGGGTAACTTAGCATTAGATTAGTCAACTACGCATACAGTTGACGTTACGTGGCAAATTTAATCGTGGTTAGCTTGAAACTGTATGTATAATATGTCAGAATGTTTTAGAATGCTCCCATGCCAATTTGTGGTATTTTGTTTAATATGCAGAGGGATATCCAACATCTTCAAAGGATTGGCAGACCTAAACAGTCTCACAGGGGTTACAGATACTAGTAATTGACATAAAACCCAATACCAACCACAGTTGTAGCAATGTTTGCAATGGCAATTAATTTACTTTAATCTATGCAATTTTGTAAATATTGCCCCATTTTCCCCCCATTTTTAGAAAGCCTGATTTATAATTCCGCTGCTGTTGGCATGTGAAGTGTGTGGACAGCCAGTTGTGTTACATGGAATCACAACCAAGCCAGAGTTACTGCTGTGGTGGATGGGGAGTTTACCTTTGGGTCATCTGTGCAACATTTGAAATTAAGTTACGTTGAAGTTAAGTTCCGTTTCATTAAGTGTATTTTTAACATCTTGTATGTCATCACTTCAAATTGTGAGGGCCATCAGTCATTCCACAATTGCCTAGAGCTCAGCCAGCATGACACCATTTTATTTGGGATGATTACACCTCCCTCTAAATATTCTGTGAAGTCATATTGGATTTGGGAAAGAGTTTGAATAATAGTGCTTTACAATTGCTGCATTTTTCTGGAGCATCTGTTTCTGTGTTACCCACTCTTAAGGATCTTTTATACATAAAATGTAACGTGTGACAAAGTTTACTTTGATGAAGGATAGATATACTACTACACGTAATTCATTTGTTAATCGTGTCATGGCCTGGCTCGCATTTGTCATGTAGTGTTGAATTTTAAGGTCTACATACGAATAATCGATTAATGTTTGTGCTGAATGGCTCATCTTCAGGCTACCTGGTTGGATTGACCTTTGAGCACTGTGGAAGAAGCAAAGGTTTAGCTCCCACTGGGGATAAGAAAAAAAGGTTACTTTCTATCAGCATTTGTCTTCTTTTTCTTTTCAGTTTTTATCTTTTCATTTTTTCCTTCTGTGCTGCATTTTGTCCTTCCCTAATTTTCCACTAACACATCTCCCTATACAACATATGTCTTTTCAAAGGCAGAAACAATCATTCCTCTTGAATCAGAAGGGGAGAGTTGGATCTCGTTATTTTGAAGGGAACATGAAAGGCTGAAGTGGTCACAGTATGCTGATATTGGATTGGCTATGGCAGTGCTTTTCTTCTCTGTATTTGTGTTGGTGTATGCACATGCTTTCTTGTCTGTGTGTGTGGTAAGAAGTACTGTTTTGTCCATGCAGTTCCAATAGACATATTGGATTTAGATGTGTACAGGAGAGATATAGTATGATAGGCTACTTTAGAGAGAAAAAAATAGGATTCTTAGTTCTGTTGATTGTGTATCTGTGAATTTGATGTACTATATGCACATCCCCACACCAGTGATGGAGCTTGAGAATACTAGCATGCTCTCAGTTGTACATCTCTCCCCCACAGCTCTGTCACACACTCAACGGCACTGTCGGCATGCTCAGCTCGGCAGGAGGTTCCTGCAGGGCCGCATTAGGCTCCATAAACTTTATAGCATATTTTTACAACCCGCCTCTCTGTATGCATCCACCATCACATCCCGTCGCATCTGCTTTAACTGTTCACACAGCTGTGAAATTCTGTGTATCCCCATGTTTTATGGTTGCTTGCTCTTCCCGTCACTCCTGATTTCTTTATTTGCTCCTTTTAGCTTTTTGATATCCTTCTCTACATCTGTGTATATTTAGTAAGTTATTTGCTTTGGTTGATGGAGTTGTCTGCTTTTTCTAGATGTTATCACGGATAATACTTGCAATGGGTGATGTGATAATGCACTTCTGTTTATAACCAGGCTCTCTCCTCTTGTGTATTTGTATACATTCCAGATGCAGACTTCACACTGATAGTACTGTGGACTTGCATTCCAATATGGGCAGTGTCCACAACAGCATACACATAGACCCTGCTGATTTGGAATATCTTTGTTTCACAACTGACACAATGCAAGGTTTGAGGACAAGAAGGACAAAACGAGGCAGCTGTTGACATGGACCTATGGTCAGCATGATTGGAAACCAAAGTTGTACTGTAGCTGTCGGGTTATGAGAGAGTCACATTGATGGCCTGTTTATAATCCTCTCTGGTCTTGCAGTAAGACCACCAAGCCCTGTGGGAGCGCCTTACTGCTCAGCCAACTAGTCCACTCAGCACAACACTGACTAACAAGGTATAGTTTCTGCCTGTAAGCGACAGTGTTTTCATAGTGATGTCATACTTCGACGCACAAGAGTAATGCCACATAATTGCTTCATCAACAGCCAGGTTCCCCCATGAATCCCCAGACAGCTCTCTGTAGTAATGATTGGTGACATGATCAAGGCCAGATCACTTGCTGTGTTAGTGTCTGGTTTGTAGTTTATTTTTAAGGGTGCTTAGGAACGATTGGCCACAGTTTTAAAATGTCAGCCTTTAAGCCTTATGACTTTTAAGCTGTTTACTAGTAGCACACGGCTGATTAATTGTCCCTTCCTTCCTAGTGAATGAATGAAAGAATGACTGAATGTATAAATTAACTATTCATGTGCTAAACATAAGGGCTCAGGCTGATATGACTTGCGTTAAGCTTGGTTGCTAAACATTCTTGCTACATCAGAGAATCAGAGGGTCAATCCTGACTGAGTTGGCACAACATCTTTGTTGTGCATGCTGGCTAGGATGGTCTTAAACTGCCAAACTGGTCACAGGATTTTGCAAATTAGATGGTCTCTATTTGCTTTCCATTGTGCTTAGCCAAACATAGCTATGTATTAAGGGCAATGAATAGTATCGAGCAAGTAGGTCTTTAGCACAACAGCGCTGATGGCATGGATCTTAGTTTTTTTTGGCTTGCTTAGAGTGTCTCATTATCAATGCCATAGCTGCCATACCTATTAGCTGGTCGTACATGGTCATGGCCTGCCTCTACTCAAACAGCTGCAGGAACAGCTGCAGTTCTCCAGCCAGCTGTGTAGTACTGCAGGCTAGCACTTGGTGGCAGTGGATGCCCATTGAATTGCCCAGTTAGTACAGTGCATAGGGGTAGAAAAGCCACATTGTTGCTATGGAATTGACCTAATGGGTTTCTCTCAGCCCACATAACACACCGTTATGTGTGCCACTAATGTCATTTGTTAGACGTCTGATCTTTAAAGGGGAGAATAAGTGTGAAATGGCTCAACAGCATTCAAATTGGTCTGTCTTCTCTGATCAATACTTTCAACCACCTTCTGTATACAGAGAGGGAAAAAGAACAGATTCATCATTATTATCTTTCCTGTGAACAGATTCAGAAGTAAGACTGGCTTAGACATGGTGGAAGACAGCCAACCTCTATGGGGTCCACACCCTCTTTCTTCCTTTTACGCTTCACTGGCTCAATCAGGGCCTGTAAGGAAGCACATCTTACCTTACCTGTTATCGACAAGAACTGTTGTATTGACCACTCCTTTATGCAGTCATACCTGAATTATTTATTAGACTGGCCCCACACTGATGAACGAATGCAGTCCCACACCAACACCTCCTTCTGGTTCTCTCCGTATATCCCTCTTATGTTTTATGCCAGCAGACTGACACCACATCACTCTCTGACTCACTTTTTGTGAATTTGGTTGCAGTTGCTATAGTTTGAACATTGAATCTCTCTCTTTTCTGACCCCACCTTTGCATGTGAGCCATATTTGTTTATTGACACCCTGAGCTCTTGACATGACACATATTTCCTTGGTTACATGTGTTCTGCTGAAACATAGTCTTGCTTGGGTATGGCTTTCATTCACATCGTGACAGTGAGTGGTATATCTTTTCTTCCCCACACATGCTGTGCTCACTATTTCAACTTCTTCCACTTTGTCTTTCAGCTCATGTGCCCTTACTAACATATCACATCAATGTTTAATGCACAGCCATATGGTGGTCTTGTTTTTCTTCAGGTACTGTGCCGAAAAAATACAAGTAAAAAAAAGCAAAAAATAAAAAAGTTCATCCCTGCTGTCATTTTCAAATATGTGGTAAATGCTTTTGGCTCTATCAATTGGTGGTCAAAATGTTGCAGGAACTTCTTTAGAATTGGGCCAATTACTAGATATTGAGCTGAGGTTGATTTGATGGCAGATGTATAGTGTTTCAAATGGTGATGTACTTGATGTTGGCTATAGACCCAGCGTGAGAGGTGACATCCAATCATGTTGAGATGGCTGACCTGTCTCTTTATGTCCTGAGTGGTCTCGATAGATGATCTTATTAATGCTGATTAGGTGAATGTCGGCTTCACACCTGAGATGCTGGCGTTGAATCAAACATAGTCTGCCATTGGATATGAAAAAACACAGGACCTTACAATGCAGACCCCTGATGTGTATAATTACATCGTCATTTAATAAGACAAGCAGCAAATTCAGTGTCATGTGTGAGGTGTTTTTTTTCTTTCCTGTCAAGATTTCCCATGTTAGCTTTCAGTTGGCTGTCTCTGCTGCCAACGGGTGTTGTTTGCTAGATTGTTTGTGTGTCACCTCACACGTCTCTGTGTGAGGAGGAGGAATTTGCTTTCACAAAAGAATGAAATTGAGAGGAAAAAAAGTTCCTTCCAAGCCCTGCAAGTAGAACAAAAGAACAGAAAAAAATCTTGATGTTATTATGCCGGCAACATCTTCTGAGCTTCTGATATAAATGAACTGAGGGTTCTAAAATTGTCATTTGAATTATGCCTTTCATCTCCCCATGGTTTTTAGTGAAGCAGTTCAGCCCAAGTCTCTAGTGAATGTTTTTTCTTCCCCTGTTTGCATTTCTGAACAAGCGCCATAACTGTAATGAATTCTATTATTTTAAAACCAATTACTGTTAGTTGGGAGCTTTTCGCCGCCCTTGTCGTGCTCTCTGAGGAATAGTGTTGTTGCAGTGTCGACTGCACTCAAACCTGTATTTTTTCCTATTTCCCAAACCACCCATGCTAATGTAATTTTCTTGTGTTATACCATACCTCCTCCATTCATAGCATGAATGTTCATATGAACCAGAATTTTACTGAATCAGAACAATGAATTGTTTTTTAAAAAATATGAATTTAGTTGGATAAAATTGCGTGAAATCGGCCGAATACTGTAGAAGCCAATGCAGTCTTTCAATGAGAAGGAAGTAAAGCACCGGCAATACTAGGCACACAGTGTATTATTGGCCAGGTTTTTTTAAGGGCAAATTGCAAAGGTAAAAATAATGATTTGTATACATGTTGTCTTTTGTCTTTTTTTCTTTCTTAATTTCTTTATATAGTTGAATTAAAGTTTGCAATATTTTTGCTTCACAAAAGGGATTATCTCACACTGATTTTAAGGTTATATCTTAGAAATCAGTTTTTCATCAAAAGCAGTAAGAGTAAATGGTGACCAAAAAGGACTACAATATGTAATGCCATTAGCTTTGTAGAATATGACATGATACATCTCAGAATCTGATTTTCTGCTTGACTTGTAATTCTCTGTAATATCTCTGTATTTAAATGTCATCCTAAAAACAAAACAAGAAAAGCAAACAAATGTGTATGGGGGTAGACAAGGGATACAGGGCCTATGCTGATTGGAATTTCTTAAAGGTTTTTCATTCTTTCCCTTTTTCCTTATTATATGTAATTTATGCTTAAGTCTGACAACGGAGTGTCGTTTAAAATTATGTTAGACCATGCAATGGTCTTTGTTCACAGTAATTATATTTATTCGTGATCACTAAAGACAGACACTATTACAAAGTTTCTCTTTGTAATAATGCTTTCACATTATTTTATTTTCTAAGCCTAGTACTAATTGGATCCTGCTTCCATTTTTAGCCAGTGTTTGGAGGTGGACCTTTTTGTTCGCTTTTTTCAAAATGCTGTTCTCTAGTAGAGACACCTTGTCACTTGAATCATCAGTGTGCAACTTCAATTTGTGGTGAACTCAATTGCATTAACTTAACCTTAAGCATATAGTATGTTCACACACACACACACACACACACACACACACACACACACACACACACACACATACACACACACACACACACACAAACAATGAAAGAAAGAAGACAAGGAAAAGGAGAGCGTTTAGACACATTCATTAAAAGGCAGCCACTTATTCTGCCATAAAGATAGATTTATAGGTTATTAAATAAGATGAAAGGTTACCTCAAAACAGATTTTCTCCATAATTGACCAATTTAGTGCCGCTCAATAAGCATTCATGTCAAGCTGAGATGTTTGGGTATTTCTGTCTCTCTCCCTCCCCCCATCTCTCTCATGAGTTACCACTGATAATACAGTGCCATGATTAGTTATCAGAATTATGAAATATTCAACATGTTGTATTTTGGATGTTACCAGGGTGGGGTCCAAAACCTGGGCACAATGGCTGCTGCATTAGCTAGCATCACTGAATGTTCTTCTAATTAGCTCACTTTGCCCAGCAGCTGTCTGCTATTAGGATCCTTTGTTCCAGATGTTATCTCATTAGAATGGCATTGATCATCCTAATGACTGTGGGAGAGATTATTGGTCCAAATTAGTGTGACCCGCTTGCTGCCTCTTTCCCTGAGGTCAAATCACAAGCTTTACCCATCTAGATTTACAGTTGACAGTTAAGTATGGCGGCCATTTCTTCTAGTCATGGTTACTTGTATTTGGGATGCCAGCATAAAGGAAGCTGTAATGACACAGAATAGGGTTGCATGCTAGTTGTGAGCAGGGTATTTTGTGGACATTAAGCCCAGTCTTGGTGCCAATGGGCTAATACATATCATTGCATAAATGGCCTTTCTTTATAAATGGATGGACTGGGCCTAAACTAAATGTTTTTGCTTCACATTAAATTTCAGTTTAAGAGATACAAGGCTATGAGTTTGTCTACCAGTTACCTTGTCTGAAAGCAAGGTTTTCTGAAGCAAGGATATTTGGTATTGTGTGCTTTCGTATTCAAAGCATCTCTGATAGAAATACAATTCAGTATTCATAGTCACTATATATATTGAGTAATCTCATTCATATTATTTACACTTAAGGCTTTAATGTACTGTGTGTGCTTTTGAGTGGAGTTTGTGTATGTGCATGCATCTGTGCATGCATGAATGGATTTGCTGTTTTGTCTTTTTGTGGAGGAAGAGAGAGCACATTTGTGTGTGTACAGACAAGGCTTTGCCAGGGCATCACTGACAGCTAAGAAGCAAGCAGGTCTCTCCCCTGCTACAAGAAGCACAGAAGTACACAAAAATCTGTGCGTCTTATTTCTTTGTGTCCCCTTTCTGCCGGGCTCAAAGCTGGCCATCTCAGAATTCTGTGAAGCCATCGTAGCATTTCACATTTATGCTGAGAGAGAGAGAGCTTACAGATAGGGAAAATTGGTAAACAGATGGAGAGAGAGAGAGAGAGAGAGAGAGAGATGGAAAGAAAGGTGGTAGGTTGAGAGGAGGATGGGGGTAGAGACTAGAAGGAGAAAACAAATTGAGTATTCAGGCAAAGTGATGGGAAGAGAGTTTAAAACAGGGAGAAGCTAAATGTGTTGTTTAAAAAAATTTTTTTATTTCATTAAAATCTGCAAAAGAATTCTGCTTCCACAGATTCCACCTGGCCCTGCTCATTAACTCAGACTACATTCTAAACCTGCTTTCTATTGTACCTATTGAATCAACTAGGCACATTTTGTTTTATATTTTAGACTCAAATGTGTAATAAAACAATCATGTATAATTGCATCCATCTCAGTGGTTTACTCTTCAGGTTTTCAGGCTCCACGGCCTAATGAAAACGGAGAGGCATCAGTTTAATTATAATGTACTCGCGTCTTATCGAGGAGAGATTTTTTTTTTGGAGCCTTAATGAATTTCTCATCAGTTTGTTATTAACATTGTGCTATCTGGGGCTCAAGTGGGGAAGCAGCCAATCATTGCTTTGTTCTACTGATGGACAAGTGTTTTTGCCTCTGTTGAGGGATAAATAATTTGGGGAAAATGCTATGGGGAAAAACATAGCTACATCTTCCTTCCATTTACTGCCAAACAGTCTTCTGCTTCAGGTAAAGTGGAATGTATATCTGCCATTTCATGTAAGATCTTTCTACTTATGCCAGCTAGGCGTAATTGTCTTGTAACAACTGGCTCATCAATTGCCTAGACTTTGTTTTTTCTAGGAAGATGATAATTGGCAGCTGCAATAATGGCTTAATCTATAGAAAGAGCCTCAAAGCAACACTGCCGATGTTAAGAATAGACTCTGCTTAGTCACCAGTATTCAAATTTGGTTTCTTTCCCCTGCCCATTTCAAATTGAGTCTATAGAACTACTTACTCAATGGGAAGAGTGTTTCATTACTTACAAAGCCCAACAAAAACCTTATTTTTGTAAAACAAATTAAATGTAAAAGTGATTAGAAAAGCAAAAAGAAATAATGAATCAATGGAAACATAAATAAGACTCTTTCACCTTCTGTGTTTTTCATACAGATTAGAATACGTTCTTGTGTTTTCATTAAGCAAAACCTTCAGTAGGCTGGAACAAGGGGCTGAGCATGGGCCTCTTTACAAAACAAAAATGATCATACTGTGCGCCTCTTCTGAATATTAATGCTAAAAGGAGAAAAAAAATGACTGGTACCTCATAGCCTACTACTTAATAAATGTATGTTTTTCTTTACAAATATAGGTATCTCTGCCTTGTTTCAGCTTAGTCTATTTCTCTTCTTATTCAAGATGCAAGGCGTAGAGCTAAACAGCCACTCACTGAAAGCAAACACCTGCGCATGGCACCCTTTGCTCTCTTACGACATGCCAGAGTTGTGTCCAGCCAGTGGCTTCTTCCCCAGATCAGTAGCTGTTTGCTACTGTTGTCCAAGTCTGACCACAAATAACCAACATAACATTTATCCAGCGCAATCCCTAGTGCATTGATTTGGTTTAGCCTCTGGTGGGTGTCAATGGTATTTGGATAGTGCTGAGAATGAGGAGCATGTATTGATAATTTGACATTCTTACCCATGACCCTGGCTGTCTATGGCATGGATTCCTTAACCTAAAACCCATTTGGAGCTAATCTAATGGGATATGAAGGGAACATAATGATGTGTGGGGCCTTGTTATTTGCCTTTGTTCACAAAACACTTCCCTAGTTTATTGCATTTTACGGTTGAGGGGCTTGATCACTAGTATTACGGCTTTGTAAATGGAAGTCAATAAATTACCCTCTGATTAAAGACAATGCCCTCACTTTAGGTGTGAGAGCCATTCGCTATGCATGGTTAGGAGTCTTTTTGTGTGTACTAGTTTAATCACTTAAATTCCACTTTCATTTTAACTCACTTCACCTCCATAACTCTTTGACTTGTCCCTGACAGTTAAACATGGCACAAACTTTTTAAATACTAATTTTTTTATGCATAGTTTTGGAAAGATTTTAGGTGGGGCGGCAGGTTTTCACATGTATTTAAATGACTCCCTTATCTCTCTATACAAGATTTACCTACTTATAGGCTCAAACAGTCCCAAATGAATAGTTTACTGTAATATAACATGACACAGCACAATTTTCCAAGCTAGTTTACAGACACCAATCACTTTCGCATCTGGTTAGTCAAATTAACATATCTTCCTCAATTACCTAGACTGGGTAAATCCCGCCCACTCTGCCAGCGATTTAATTTCACACTGCAGCTCGGTCTGGAGATCTGCACGTTTAATTCACAATTTTGGGGGAATCAATCACAAACTGGCTTATCTACCTGTCGCACTATCAGCGGGTTTAACACAATGACGATAGAGAAGCAACCAAGCAGCTTCTTGTTTACTTTCAACATAGCAACGGTCACCTAACGCCACCAAAGTGCAGCAATCTGTTGATGTCGCTTCTACGTCACCCGGATCTTTGGTCTGATTGGTTGAAGGACTTTCAAATTACGTACAGAGTCATTTGAACTATGCCCGTTGGTCACACCTCTTGTGTAGAGAAAATACAGAGCAGACTCCCCAGACCAATGCTCAATCTCAACTCTATTGAGCTTGGCTTGGTCCAGTGATAGCCAGACTATCAATTACACCTTTTCTGACTCTTTTTTTTTTACACAAATAATGGAAACATTCTATTTATAAATGTGTGGAAGTCCAGAAAGCTTCACAAATTTTTCTTCTGCATAGTTATTTAAACTATGCCTTTTAATTACTGGTGATCTCTTTATTTTATTCATAAATTCAGCTCTTCACTGAAACATGAAGTGGAGATTTGGGTTATGGAAAAACAAGGATGTGCTAAATAACAAGACAGATGGTCCAGGTCTGTTGACAGAAGCTTTATGCATGGCAACAAGGGAAGAGAATTATACTGAATTTCTTCTGACCCCTTTGCTCTGGGAATAAAAACAACCCCCTTCCAGCTCCCCAACCCACCGGTTTGTTTCATGCATCTTCAGGCCTCAGTCACACTGATTGATACACTGTGGAATAACCTCAAGCTTAGTTTTTACTTACAAGCCATACAACTTCCCCAATGCACAGAAGACTCACAGGCCATTATAGGACTGAAGAAGCAATGCACAAGCTATGCAAATTAATAATCTGTTGCACCCCCTCCAATTTACTGCCACCCCTGCCCCATTCTCTATGTTCCATTAATGAATGAGAAAATAAAATATCAAAGCAAAAATAAATTACATTTCATGTGGCAGGCATCATTTATTGATTATATCTGGGTCCAGCTTGGGATATGTTATAACTCACTTCATAAACAGTCTGCTGTTGCATATTGAAATGCACAAGAATACATTCTGCTTGAATACGAAAATAGGACTGCATTTGAACTTGAAGATAGAAATTTGAGGTCTAGAGGTGTTCTGCACATACCGTATATAAGTTATATTTTTTTTGTGGCTGCAACATCACAATGTGCTTTTGTGCAGTACAGGTGACTAACACTTTTTCTATGTAGCCGTTTTTTAGCTTTCCTAAAATGATCTCTCATGTTTTTCCACACTTTCCAGCTAAATGTTTCTTCTTTTCTAAGAGTGCTGTCTCTCTCTGACCACATATTTAAGCCTGTTTGACTCCTTGTAGTCTGTACATGGAAAATAACACAGATGTTTGTACAGACAAACCTGTTCTTCCCAGCCGACCCTGTTGAACTGAAAACGCAGCGTGCACAGTGGGCACGTAGTTACAGAAATTCAGGGGTGCACGACCACGCGCCACGCTGGAAACAACAGCCGCGGCGATGTCATTTTATGGCGCTCTCCCCTCGGGCAGGGAACACTGCGGCTACCATAAACCTAGCTTAATGTGGCCATGGAGTGGGCCTAGGGGCAGCCAACAAGGCCCAGCTAGGTGGATCTGCCTGTGGTGCTAAGCCTCTTTACTCACTCCTCCCTCACTGGCATCCTCTAACTGGTATAACACTGCACATTGCCTTTGCATCAATTTCTGTAAAGCAACATACGTCACACAACAGACATGCATGTAATTCCAGTAACCACGTAATAATCAACTTCAGAGTCTGAGTGGATTTAAGCTTGAGGCAGTTGTGTGATGATCAAGTGTATTCCATTAAGTTTAATTATGGGGCATTTGCATGTTACCAAAAACACTTTTGGTCCTGGGTCCACAGAATAATGAGGAGTTCATTTGAATTTCATAAAAGCCAAAGATACCTTACATTTTTTAGCAACGTGTCTTCATTAGCAGACGTTTCCAGCGTCAAGGAGAGCGATAAAACCTCTGTGTGAGTACAAAAAGCATCCTTTTCTTGAATCTCTTTTCCCACATATTCCTTTGTTTTCGTGCCAAATTCTGCCTTGTTTTTCTTCAGTAGATGGCTCAGTGTTGTTGAATGGGCCATGTTGCACATTTTATCAATAAAGAAGCTGCCTTTTAGTATTTGACTTCATCTCTACCTACCTTGATTTTGTGTTTCTTAATGACAGCAATACAAAAACAGCCTCAGCACAATGAATGATGATTATTAAATGGATATACTGCTCATCCAACAAACGGATATGCGGTTTGGGGGTATTTGTAATGGTTCAGATTTGAATCATATAATTCAAAATGAATAAAACATTTAATATGGGACATAATAAAGATTGTAGGTAGATTTTAGGAAACTGTACATACAAACAGCATCTATGTATGTGTACAATAACGGAGGAATTGGTGAAGTCACTATGCAGAAGCAGCCAAACGTTTTAAAGATGTGGCTATAACGTCAAAACTAATGTGTTAAAAGTCATTAATATTAATATTAATATGCTTGTCACTTGGCTTTTGGCAAAAGCAGTGGCCTCTGACTCATATCAAATGGATGTCAGAAACCTTGAATGGCTGAGTATATAATCTCAAACTTCTAATATATAAGTGGCTCAAGTTGTACAAGCTCCATTAATTAACATTCAAGTTTGGTGAGTTACTGTGGAATTCATTAAGCAGGAGGCAAAGGTGCAAGTGGTAGAGTTGTTGCCACATTGCAGTTCACCAGCTTGTGATGGTGTGACAGATAGACAGTCATAGGACAGATTGATGTTCCATATAAATGCTTTAATAAGGTACGGCTCAGGCACAGAGATGTTTGTTGTCATCGGTTGCCATGCTTCCACTTCAAGCTCAGAGGAAGTGTATCCCAATGTTGTTTATTTGCTGTCAACAGCTTCCACCGAGCACCTGAGTTTTGTTAACAGATATAGATTGAGTCTTGCTCGTCAAATTATATGCAAGGCTATGCTCCCCGCCAACAGACACCTACACCTCTCTGCTCCGCTTTTCACTCTCTTTCTTGCTGCCTCAGTCTCTTGCTCTCACTCTGCTAAAAGGAATGGTGCATGGCTGGGGAGGATTTTTGGGGCATGTATATGGTAGAGAGGAAGAAAGACAATAGTGGAAATAAAGCAAGAATGATCTTGAGAAAAGGAAGAGAGAAATCATTTACAAAAGTGTATCAATATGCATATGTTTGGGTGTGTTTGTTTGTGTTTCTGTGAGTGCAGTGGTGCTCCAGGTAGAGAGTAGATGCCTGTCATTTTTCCGCTCTAGTCCCACCTCTATAAATAGAAGTCTCAGTGCGCTGCAATTCCTGAGGGGCTTAGTACTCTTTTCCCTTTTTTCTCTTCATCCTCTTCTCCTGCTTCTCTCCTCTACTCCCTTCTGTGACTCTGTTAGGCTGTCTTAACATTAACCAAACAGCCATATTAGGATGTAGCATCATTACTTACATCAATAATTCACTTTGATGTGGATCACCCACATGTACAGTACACAAAAATGGTTATTGCTATATAGCATCTCATTTGTCATTCACTTCACCATTTATTTTTAAATTTGAATTGCTTTTTTTTTTTATGGAACCCCCATTTAGTTTTTTCAACTTTGGTTTGAAATCATTTAAATTTATCATGACAAATTATATTAATTAATCGGTTAGATTAATAAGTAGTCATGTATTGTTTGGAATAATAAATAACAGTTTTAGATAACAATTTACCAGACCTAATTAAAGTTAAATTAAAGTGTTAAGCTAATTTAAGACATAAATTAGCTGTTTATGTTGACCAAAGTGAAGAGGTTTCGATGTACAATGATTTGAGTTGGAAATGAACAAATAATATAATTTCTTAAATTATTCATCGTTCGTTATTTGAATTATGGGTAGCACTTTACATTCCACCACGGTAATAAGATGGTAATAGTGGGGTAACAGTGAGATAATAACGAGGTAATATATAGGTTATAACTTGTAATTACCAAAGTAATAACTGGGTAATACATCTCAGTAATAAGATGTAATACTGGGGTAATAAGGTGATAAGAAGGTAACAAATGTCATAACATGCAATTACCAATGTAATAACTAGGAATGGGTTTGATGATAACCATATGTATATCTGGGTAGGGGTAATTTAGTTATTGATATTGAAATAACATTATAATATTGATGATTTTTTCACTGTAATATTGGCTACTATCAACATAATACCTTCCAAATTAGATAAACCTTCTTAGAATTTAAAATTGGTAATTACCATATTATAATGCTGAAATGTAGCCACCCTTTATGTTCCAAATATCTCCTTTTTGTTTCAAGGTAATACTTTACAAATTATATGTTTAATCTTGTGACTTCTTACCTGGAAACATGTCTGGTATTTTCTGTGTAACAACCATGAATCTGTGGTGCAAAATGCACAACTGCCTGTTTCTATTTAATTACATGGTAATATTACATTAACAGAGGTGTAGAGATTACCTGGAAATGCTTCTGGTAGTTTCTATGTAACAACCCTGAAATCAGTGGTGCAAAATGCATAACTGCCTGTTTCTATTTTAATACATGGTACTATTAGAATAACAGAGGTGCAGAGATTACTTGGGAATGTTTTTGGTAGTTTCCAGGTAATCTCTTCACCTCTGTTATTCTAAAATTAACATAAAAAGTGTCTTGTCCTGCACACGTAACCCTGTGCAATCTGACCAGCAGCTAAACACCTTCTACCATCAAGCACTGGACACTGGGATCATCGTAACTCAGTTTATTTGACTTACAAAAGTTGAAACTGGGATGAAACACAATGTCCAGTTACTTAGATATTAATGAGTCACAGACATTATACAATATAACTACACAACATTGTAATGCGGTAGTATATACAGTAGGCTAGCTAAAATGTAAGATGAAATAAAGGAAATACGTAATGTATTGTTATACAGTGTACATAGTATAACCTGTATTATCACAATGTTACCCCACTATTACCATCTTATTACTGTGGTGGAATGTAAAGTGCTACTGAATTATGATTGAATTTGTCATTTGGCTAATTGATTAGCAAACTGCTAATTTTGGCCCTGTTTGAGAATCACATAAGATTAACCACCCGACATAAACATGTCAAGAAGCCAGTTGGTTATTCTTGTCTTTGTTTGTTTGTAGGTTGTACAGGCATGACTGAGAAGCAGAGAATGGCACATTTAAGTGTCACTCACAGTCAGACAGCATCAGGTAGCAAGCTTCCACATCACATGGCTGCAGAGTTTGACAGTTTGAGGGTAGATGACGATTGTTACACTTTGTACAATGTAGAAGCAAACCAAATCAGATGGAGAAACCAAGGTATCTGCTGTACGCGCTGGATGAATTGTCTGTCTGCCACCCCTTGACTTGTTTAGACAGCTTGATATCCATATGGTGTGCAATTGTACAGGTTAACATGTAGAGTGTGACCCTAGTGTTTCAGCAATTACACAAATTTTGTGAAGAAGTTGTTTGTTTTACTTGAATTTTTCTTGATTGTTATTTTCAGATTGATTTACTATTTGCTTCAGTTTTACCGGAATGAATGTGGCTGTTTTTACTATAGGGCTGTGCTAAGGTTTGTACTGGCAAAATGAAAAATCACATCACTAAAAATAATGTTTTGGGTCAATTTAGGGATTGAAGAAATAAAATGTATATAACTTACCTCTGAATTGCTGACAATAATGACAGCTCCCACTACCCCCTCTCTTGCTCTCTCTCTCTCTCTCTCTCTCTCTCTCTCTCTCTCTCTCTCTCTCTCATTGCAGTAATGACAATATGATGTTAAAAAAATGTTCACTTTGAGTACTTTAGTTTAGCACAAAACGAACATCAGAAGATCAGCAGCCCAATTATAGTATTTCTTTTACACAGTTCTTCTTATATCATTTATCACAAATTAACTAAATGACGGCTATGTTAATTTAAAACGTTAGTATTAAATTTCCCGCTAAATTAAAAACATTCGGTGACGCAGAATTTTGTGGCCATGATGGTAATTTGCGGTAGGATTTCTTAATAAACCCCAATCTAAATAATGACATTTGCCAAGTGCTTGCCTTCTAAATAATTACCATCAAGTGGTATGTGACGGCAGGAGGCTCCAAGAGCTGATGGGAGCTCATCAGGGAGGCCAGCCATTTACTTCAATCGACACTAAGACAGTCTGCTCTCCCTCAGGTCCTCCTACCCACACCCTGAGATGCTTACTGTTGGGTATTAGTAATTAAGTCAATGAAGATGAGGTTCCTACCACAGTTGTCTTAAACAGTGCTCAGGTGGGCCTGCATTCCTAATGCCAGTTTAATGCCAGTTCACTTTCCCCATTTTTTTTTTGTCTTACTCTTTGGAATGCTGTTTGCTGTGTTACACATTTGCTTTACTCACTGCATGTTTAAAAAAAAAAAAAAAAAATGGCTGTTTTACTATATTTACAAATACTACACACTATTAGACAACTAGTGTGTGAGTCACTAACTGACTCAGAGAATTGTGTAATGCCCTTTCTTGTATTTAGCCGCAGCTGCTTTAATACCACTCATAACTTTGTCTCAAGCATTTCTATCGTAATACATTTCTTTTTTTTTATTGCTGCTTATTATTCACTCTAGGCCAGCTTGTAGTTATATTTTTTTTCATTAAGCTGATTTCTGTTATAAGTACTTAAAGTAGCTGTGACTTGACCATGAAGGAGGAAGGAAGAGAAGGTAATTACTGAGTTTTTCTTTTCAATGAGGAAAAGACAATGGCTACACCATCAATAAGGACAAGCTTTCCCCAACCCTCTCACCACACACTCTGTAATGAAGACCTTTGCTATTGGCTTAGATGGATGAGGGCAGCTCTGTGAGAGTGAGTGTGCAAGAAGCAGGTAGATGTTTGTTTAGGGCTAGCTCATGGTGGATATATTGGAATGGGTGTGGGCCTATTGGATGGAAAGGCACATTAAGACCAGGGTGATTAAGGAACAGAGTTGATGGAAAACGAAGTACTATTGACAAGGCTTTGTCTTCCCCTGATCTCCCTTGTGCCCACATTGATGCCCCTCTCTTTTCTCCTCCAGGCAAAGCTATCCGACTGGATTCACAAAACTTAAGAGGGATTGATTGTTCTGCAGCTAATTTCTATGCAAGCCCAGGCCAGCAAATCGATTTAGCAGGTTTCAGGAGTGGTGGTCTTATGTTTATATTACTGTTAATCATTACTCTCTTGGCATTTTATCTCAGGCACTGATGAGAAGGTCCACAGTGTGCAATTAATACTCTGGGTGCAAACTAGGAAATGGTTGATATCTTTTCATGTTTTGAATACAACTATGCCATATCGGCCCGCACATACTCCACATCACTAATTATATATTGCTACACACATGCACATGGACGTGCAAGTCCTTCTCATACACACAAATGCTTAAACACGCTGGCCATCTTCATCCCTACGCTTTTCTTCCTGTTTAGCATACACAAGCATGACAACTGTTACACATTCATGCATATACTATGTGCATGTACTTCATCAAACGCACACAAGCCCACACACACACACACACACACACACACACACACACACACACACATACACGACACACTTATGCATATACACACACAAACCTTAAAATTCACCCAGAGAGGCTCCTGTGTGGAATACAGAGCCAATGCTCCTGACTTGAAAGCCTCTCCCCAGCCTCAGATGTGACATCAGCTCGTTCTGTCTCTTGCTCTCTCCCTCCTCCCTTCCTCTTTCCTATCCTCTTTCATCAGCTGAGCCCATCTTTTGACACTTCAGAAGGTGTTCCTCACATGCCTGTCACCTCTCCCCTCCTCCACCAACGCTTTCTTCCCAGCTCTCTATCGAGAGCATGCGTCTCTGTCTGAAACTTATGTACTTTGTAGAGTTAACGCTTAGGCGTTTGCATCACCTTGAAGTTGGTAAGTGGTACTGAGCGCAGAGACCGATCTTTAGTGTTTAAAGAGAGCCGAGCTCTGAAACATTCTGTTTTAATGTGGCATGGCGAGCTGGCAGACATCACATTAAAGGAAGGGGGAGGAAAGTAACTGTTTCACCTTTGCACCTGCACAGCCTTACAACTTTGAACAACAGACTGTGAAGAAGGTGGAAGGTTAGGGACTTCTGTTTCTCCTTTGAAAAAACCTTTTCTGTGCTCTGCAAGTCTTTCTGCCTCAAGCTACATCCACACTACTAAATGTTTGTTTTAAAGTGCATATCTCTACGTCTCACGTCCACAGTGTTTCAGAGCATCCAAACACATAGACATTTGGAAACGCTGCTGATGGGCCATATCTGCGATAATGATATTCTTGATGATATGATAAAATACTAAGAAAAAAAGTGTTGCACACTTTGGCTTCAAATGCATATCTCTAGTTATTCTGATGACTCAGGCCAAAACGCCTCAGAATAAATAGAGACAAAGAATGGATAACGAATTACAACCATTTCTGACATTTTGGTCTATGCTAGCAGCTGTTGTGCAGTTGTTGTGCATTCTGCATTTTATAAAGCTACCACTGCCTACATGTGCAAAAGGCTAGCTATTATTTCATCAATTTGCAACAATTACTGTGTCCATCGGTGTTTTCAGCCTTACCAGTAAGCGCATGCCCAGTGTATGTTTTCAAACATGTTAGTATGGATGGATATTGGTTGTGAAACAGTGCTTAAACGCTTGTCAGGACAGAGATTGTTTTCATTTAAAACACCTGTTGAAAATGAAAACATAGTGTGTGGATGTAGCCTCAGTGTATTTCTTTTATAGCCACTGTTATTCACTTATGTGTGAAGCAACTACCAAATGTATTTTTTTTTCCAGATATTGTATTATCTTTTGAAATGGTCCTTTTTTTTTACAGATTGTGAGCAAATGATAGGAAAAGTAAAAGAAATATCATCCGGAGATCTGAGCCAAACATGTTGCGTTAGCTACACTTAAATACATTGATAAATATTGTTTATTTCTATGCTTGAACCCTAATGTATTCCCTGCTGTGCTAGAGTGTACCACTATGTAAACACATTACCGTGTGGGCTGAGCTGTGTCGACTCCCACATGCCTGCTTAAGAGCAGCTTGGCTGGAGGTGGTCTTTGGCTGTGAAAAATGCATTCAGTTCGTTGATATGTTGTATGTGGGTTTTTCTAACTTCATGAACATTAGAATGTCTGACATGTGGTCATACAAAGCAAGTAGAGAATGTTTTAGTAGGTGTGTGTGTGTGTTTGAGTATGCACTCTTATGTGCATTTGTATATAAATATGTATATGTATTGTGAGTATTATACTGTATGTGCTTAAAGAAACTGGATGTATATATGTGTTTGTATATATATACACTGTATATCCTCAGGTTAAGATTGTGATGAATAGTTTTAGCCTTTAGTTTTCCATAGCATCTACCGGTTGGTAAACATTAGACTACATTTGCAGCATTTACTAATGTTACTTACATTCATGTACATATGTATGTTTTGGCAGATCTTTAGGTATATGTTAGGGGTAGGGAAAGATAAATGTCTTTTAAGAAACCATGAAATGTCTATGAGACGCTGCATTAGCAGCTCACTGTTGGCTCATCAGCTGGAGCAGGTTACTTTAACAAAAGTCCCTCCGAATCATTTTCCTCAGGGTTTTAGTTTCTAGCCCTCACCTAAAGAGACATCAGTGACTCTAATGGCCTTCCAGCACTGTTTTCTTCATAGTCAGTCTCCATGTAGCAGAAGCAGGGTTCCATTTCTATGGTGTTATCCTCTCCCCATGTAAAACCATGGCTCCTATCGAGGCCTAATCCCCAGCATGGGGAGAGAAGGGCAGGTATTTTAGATTTATTAGTTTTTCGCACAAAGCTAAAGAAAGCCCTAGGAATGCAGTTCATGCCATGCTGAGATCAGTATGTGCGCAATGCACACAGACAAAATAGGATTTTGGCTGGTTGAGTAAGAGTGCATGGATAGAGAGGGGGAAAAAAGAAATGCTGGGACTTGAAAAACATTCCATTCTAGAAAGCTTTACTTCATTATCAACGGAATTTATTATTCCCCGGAGTAATACTAACATTAAACAAGGATTTTTTTTAATATGCCAGTCAGATGCGCTGCTGCTGCTGCTGGCCATTTGAGCTTTGGAGGAAATAGACACAGGAGTAAGCAAAGCGGCTCAAAAATTGGCTTGGGATTTTCTGCCGCTCTGAATTTAGTTATTCGACAGAAGAGGAGGGAGTGGTGTTTGCTGTTTTTTTTCAGTTTTATGATCATTGTCTGTTGCTTTTTGTTTTGTTCTGTGAACAATGGCCCAGCGCCATCTTTCTCTGGGTTCAATAAACGCTTCCTTGAATGACATTATTCTTTGGCATAAAGCCAGACCAGGGCTGGAGAATCACACTTTTATTAGAAAACATGAATCTTGTCACCGGGATGCCTAAGGAATATTTATGGTAGTTGCTGTTCAGATGGCATTTACAGATAAAGTGGAGCTTAATATTCAAAATTATCATAGTGGTATCTATGACATTCTTCAAGTAGCGCCTAGCCCTTATCGATCGGGTGCTGGTTTCAGAAAACGAAAGAATTAATTAAAGCTACAGATCGATTTTCAAGATAACACATTTTGTGCTGTCTCTTCCATGCCACAGCTTCTTGGATATGATGGATGTTAAGAGGATGGCTGTAAGAATATTCAGAGCCTCATGGATGGGTTAGTTAGGACAAAAGTTTTGTTCTTTGAAGTTGGCTGGAGCGATATTTCTTTTCTTTTCTTAGCTTGTTACTTGGCAGAACTATATTGAATCATGGAAATGAATTCAATGGGTCCTTTCAGGAATTAGATTCAGAGTACTTTGAATAATGGTTCTTCCTAAAATGAAGTCATATTGCATGCCATCATTTTGTATATCAGACGGGAGAGAGTCCTTTTGTCGCTCATTGTCATTTCCTTGATTCTCACCCCTGCAGTTGAACTTATTAAACTATACTCTTTTTGAAACATTTCTTTTTCCTTCTTAATCTGTCATTGATGGGTTTTGGTTTGTCCTTTTCATGTGCTCCAACTGACAATTCAAGCTTTTGAACAACCTTAATCTCCCTTTGATGAATTAGTTTGTCTTTTCCCTGTGCCGTAATAGACCCATCAAGTTCTTGAACAAAAAACAGTTTTCCCTGCTCCACAGTTGAGTCAGTTAAATAGACATCATTTCCCTCTGACAAGTTAATGCTTTGTTTTCCTGTTTATGGGGCGTCATGTGGGCACAATGAGTAAATTATTGCCTCTGCTGTCAGAGGTATTACATTTCCAAAAGTTCTCTGTTAGTAACATTTGCCTAATTTTGTGAGTAGCTTGGCCTGTCTGTAGGGTCTGATATTGCCAGCTCTTGTTTATGGCACTGCTTTTCCGAATTAGAGCAAATTAAGATCCTCATTATTTTATTTGCCGGATGCAGGGTTTTTAATGGTCTTTCAACAAATTAAATAACCTCGGGGCATAGGCAGGATTAATTAGATAATAAGAATCACATCTCTTTTCATCTTTTTTAAAATAGATTATTTCTTGATGGGTCCAGGGATGAAATGGGCCTTTGTTTTAACTGCAGATCAGATTGGGACTCAGTGCGGCAGAAAATCTACTAATTATTTACAGAGAACCAGGAGATTTAGTTTTTTTTGTAAAATGAATGGGTAGTGGCCACCTGGTCGTATCCCTAAATTAGCTACTGAAAGTCAGAGAGCTGTAGCTTATCCAGTGGAGATATTTCAAATAAAGAGTTTTATAAATTTGTTGAATTTGTGATATTTCATGGAATATTGTAGACAAGCTCACTATATCCTGAAATTAGAAAGAAATACAGCATTGAAACTGAAGTTTCAAAAAAAGAACATTAAAGACATTAAAACAGTAAACAATATATAGAAAACAATGACAAATGTGACAATTGACAACAGCTCCCATAAAAGTTTTTGAGTATCGTTTGTCTCTTGCAGCCATCGTGGCTTGACTTCTTTTGGGGCATACAACCAATGAACATCCCAGTGTGTAGTGTTGGGATGCTATCCAATTCCTGCAGAAGGGCTGAAAAAAAGTTATTGGCATTGGCAGTCAGAGGGTCAGATCTCCTCGTAGCCAATAATGTCTGCTTGTCCCATAAAGCACAATTACAAAATCCACTTAGAGGAAAACCAAGAACGAGTCCTCAGTCCACGTTACAGATTAGAGGGCCTCTTCATTTTTGCTTTACATTAATAACATGTTTATCCTTTGTTATTGATACCCTTTTTTCATTATGTCATTATATTACAGATACTGGATTTTCTTAAGGATTTTTTACTATGATCATCATACAGTAGAATATGAGAGTCTATCTACCCACAATGCAATTACATTTTTTTAATGTAAAACATTAGATACAATATCACTCATCATGTACCGTAACCATTCTTTTCACCATGCCATACTAATGCCACATTGATCTAGCTGGATAGTTGTCACACAAAGGTGCATCTGCCAGCGATGTCATAGAAACCCTCACTACAAAAGCTTGTTCATTGTGATCGAATAGTTCGACAAATGGAAAAAGGGTTTGGGGAGAAGGAGGGGTCATTCATGGGTGGAGTAGCATGCAGGTTAATATAAGCAGAGAAACTGAAGTGCAACTATGCAATTAATTGCATGCACAGCCAATCCTATTGAACATGTGTCAAAGAATTAGTTTAGGGTAAGGTGGGGGGGAATATGACGAATTTCCTGACCTGTATGTACAGTGGTGTGAAAAAGTGTTTGCCCCCTTCCTCATTTCCTGTTCCTTTGCATGTTTGTCACACTTAAGTGTTTCGGAACATCAAACCAATTTAAACAATAGTCAAGGACAACACAAGTAAACACAAAATGCAATTTGTAAATGAAGGTGTTTATTATTAAAGGTGAAAAAAAATCCAAACCATCATGGCCCTGTGCGAAAAAGTGATTGCCCCCCTTGTTAAAACATACTATAACTGTGGTTGTCCACACCTGAGTTCAATTTCTCTAGCCACACCCAGGCCTGATTATTGCCACACCTGTTCAAAATCAAGGCATCACTTAAATAGGAGCTGCTTGACACAGTAAGGTCCACCAGAAGATCCTTAAAAGCTACACATCATGCCGAGACCCAAAGAAATTCAGGAACAATTGAGAAAGAAAGTAATTGAGATCTATCAGTCTGGAAAGGGTTATAAAGCCATTTCCAAAGCTTTGGGAATCCAGCGAACCACAGTGAGAGCCATTATCCACAAATGGCGAAGACATGGAACAGTGGTGAACCTTCCCAGGAGTGGCCGGCTGCCCAAAATTACCCCAAGAGCGCAACGACTCATCCAAGAGGTCACAAAGACCCCACAACAACGTCCAAAGAACTGCAGGCCTCACTTGCCTCAGTTAAGGTCAGCGTTCATGCCTCCACCATCAGGAAAAGACTGGGCAAAATGGCCTGCATGGCAGAGTTCCAAGGAGAAAACCACTGCTGAGCAAAAGAACATCAAAGCTCGTCTCAATTTCTCCACAACACATCTTGATGATCCCCAAGACTTTTGGGACAACATTCTGTGGACCGATGAGACAAAAGTGGAACTCTTTGGAAGGTGTGTGTCCAAGTATATCTGGCGTAGAAGGAACACTGCATTTCATAAAAGAACATTATACCAACAGTAAAATATGGTGGTGGTAGTGTGATGGTCTGGGGCTGTTTGCTGCTTCAGGACCTGGAAGACTTGCCGTGATAAAAGGAACTATGAATTCTGCTGTCTACCAAGAGATCCTGAAGGAGAATGTCCGACCATCTGTTTGTGTACTCAAGCTGAAACGAACTTGGGTTCTGCAGCAGGACAATGATCCTAAACACACCAGCAAGTCCACCACCGAATGGCTGAAGAAAAACAAAATGAAGACTTTGGAGTGGCCTAGCCAAAGTCCTGACCTGAATCCTATTGAGATGTTGTGGTATGACCTTAAAAGGCCGTTCATGCTCGAAAACCCTCTAATGTAACTGAATTAGGACAATTCTGCAAAGATGAGTGGGCCAAAATTCCTCCAGGACGCTGTAAAAGCCTCATTGCACATTATCGCAAACGCTTGGTTGCAGTTGTTGCTGCTAAGGGTGGCCCAACCAGTTATTAGGTTTAGGGGGCAATCACTTTTTCACACAGGGCCATGATGGTTTGGATTTTTTTTCACCTTTAATAATAAACACCTTCATTTACAAATTGCATTTTGTGTTTACTTGTGTTGTCCTTGACTATTGTTTAAATTGGTTTGATGTTCCGAAACATTTAAGTGTGACAAACATGCAAAGGAACAGGAAATGAGGAAGGGGGCAAACACTTTTTCACACCACTGTATATGATCCTTTCAGATTTCTAAGCAGGCTTAAAAAGCCACATATCAATCACAAGCAGTCGTTGGAGATAAACCCATTACACATGAATTATTAAGACTTGGTAGAAAATTACAATGCTCTCACTTTAATGCTGTACTCTACTGAGTTGCTGCAGGAGAGGTACTGATCACTACATTGAGGCAACCTGATTAACAGATACAATGCTGTCGTGTCTGCTTCAATTACACAATAATTGCTAGCTGCATCTCTGTGGGTCTCTTTATTCCTGTCATTTCCTTTTTTCTGTTCAGCAATTCTCCTCCCCTGCCCTTTTCACATGAACTACATATGTTTTATCTTGATTTTCTCCTTTCATATCACTTTCTTTCTGCTTCCTATCTCATCCCACTTCTCATCTTGTGTCACTCCCCTCATTTCCTGCACATTGCTTGCTGGAGTTTGTCCAAAAAATTTCCAAACAACATCTAATGTAAAAATTGTTTTCCAATTCCTGACATTGAGATAAATAATAATAATAAATGACAGTCAGAAAGGCCCCTAACTGCTTTTTTTAGTTCATATAATCCACTCTTACACAGATGACAGAAGTCTGATCTGGTCCGGGGGCCTGAGTAATCTGAACCGTCTATAATCAGACATGTAATTTGCAATCTGCTGACTGGAGGAGAAGCAGCAGTACAAGGACAATGTCAATTTTTCAACTTTTTCACATCAATACACACCTACATTCATGTGACTGTCTCCCAATTGCCCTTTAACCTCATTTGTACTAAGTCTAGTAAATTTAGCCTTTATTTATTTAAAAATCTTACTACCTGAGAGAGTGAAATGGCAATGCATACATGCTGCTAAGTACTGTTTCTAGCACTCTTAAAGTCTATCTTTGATTTGAGGATATTGTATGGATGAAATTATGTCGACTTTATTTCTTCTTTGTATGCTAGTATATTCCCTTTGACTGCCTAATGGCGTGAAGGGATATCAAAAAGCCTCATCAAAGCCGTACACTGAGTGGTGCATTTACGGGGTGTTAAAGCGCTTCATAGCTGGGGTTTGGCGTAATCGAGTGACTGGAATGATGCTCACTCAAAGTCATCCTAGCCTCTCAAGTTAGAGGAAACACTTCACATTAGTTGCTAAAATAAAAATGGTTGATTCATGCGGAAGACTGCTCTAAATGAGGGAATGTGTGTACTTGATTGAACTGTGCAAGGTAATCATGAGGGTAAGAGTTAAATAGTTGTGCGGAAGAATAAAACTTTTGAGAACTGCGGTTGATGTGCCCGTAACTCTGGCAGGGGAAGAACGCATCCTCGCAACTCTTGTTAATGGCCTCTTCACTGTGAGGACTTGGTTATTAATCGCATTACAGTAAAATGTCCCCCCCTTTCAACTCGCTACTCTTTAATGTGGTTACGGGTGCATTGAATACAACTCTGTCAGGTTGTGTGATTGTATTTATAGAGATGATATTTTAGATTGCCACTGACTGTAAAGAGAACAACTAGTGTTTGCAGCAGAGGTTGGTAATGTATTTTATCAGTCTTGCATTGTGCAGTCTAGTCAATAGATGGTTTTGCAGTGATGTCCCTAATTTTCCCCGTCTGAAATTGAAGTCCCGGTAGGCTTTGAAACCACATTTGCACCTGATATTTTTGCGTCCTTCCTTTTTGTTTTTGATCAGTCCTTTAATTAATATGCTTTTAAAATGTTATCTGTTTTACATCTAAATGTTTCACCAGGGAAAATTAAATTATTGCAAAACTTTCATTGTTACATTTGTTGCCATCTCCTCTAAGGAGCATTTAAATACACCCTAAGCTTTTAGATAGTGGCACAACATGTTGTTGTAAAATGAGCTAGCACTGGTGGCTACGCATTTACATGCATTTTATTTGAATTGGAGAAATGCTGCAGGCAAGAGTTAATTTCTTAAAATCAAACTAAGCATATTGGTACAGAGGTTTATGGTAATCTGACCAGCATGTCTCTGAGGCATTACAGAAAATGTTCATTGCTTGTGGGGAAATATTAAATAGCTGGTTGTTTGTTATTAACTGGATTATGTTGCTGTATGATGAAGAAGCAGTGGGTGGATTTTGAGGGGTTTGGGGGGTTCTGCTAAAGTTACTTTAAGTTTTTGCCATCAACCACACAGAGTGGGTAATGACTATATCAAAGAGCTGTGAGCTGAGCTCTGCACCAACATGTCAGAATCTTGACAAATCACCTAGGATACATTTTTTGTAATTTTTTTTGTGTGGTACTTCTGCTTCATTAGATACAGTACAAAACGTGACAAATGTAGGAGTGAAAAAGAGGATGACATTTGATAAAGGTTGCAAACTACTCTCACACCCACAGTGGTGCATGTACAATTCATACCCTAATTCCCTGAACCTTTTGGATGCAGCAGATTTTCTCAGATACATTTTGCTCTAATATATTATCATTAGACATTAAAGTGGGGACTAAAGATGGGGTGCTGTTTTATAGCCACCAGTGTTTCATGTTCAGTATTCTTCTCATGTGCTTATACAGCACATAATGTCGCCATATAAAGTTTGGACAATGTGAAATGGCCTTTCTCTAACTTAAAAGTCCAGTTGTAACTACACAATCTTTTAAAGTGAGGCGATCTTTGCATCATGCGTAGCTTGGATAGCGGCTCATGGCACGTGGCCTAGTGACATGGCCCAAGTCTTTGTGCAGGGACAGCTGAAGATGAGAATTAATGGCAGGGCTCAAACAACTACCTTTATTCCTCCATTATAATATCTCCCCTGGCAGCAGTGAATGAAAGGTGGGTTAGCACAAGGTGAGATACTCTTTAAACTGCGGAACAGAGTCACACCCATATGTTCTCTTTCTCTGTAGTTCTTTAGGTCCTCATAATATAGCCTATATTGTTTTGTTTTTACATTTCATTGTGGAGTCAGTGTTGGTGTCGTAAATTGCACGTCTGCTGGCTAATTCAAATTATGATTTCATTTCTGATTTCTGATTATGATTTCAGAGGTGTATGGTTTCCCACAGTGGAGCACCACTGCAATAGAATTGCAGCATGAAATAATAATAATAAAACGTGTCTATAATGGCTACATCTGAAAATACAGAAGCTCTGGGAAATTCGTATTTCTTTCTTTACTGACCATGCACAGTAGTGTACTGAGCATTGAAATATTCATGCTCTTTTTTTTTTTTAACAGATCCTTTGCTTTTTTTAATGTTAAAAGGCCCGGAAATAGCACATGCACCTCCTCTCATTCCATCTTTCTCTAACTCTCCCCTGCAATGTAAAGAGAAGCAGATGCACAAAAAGATTTCTTGCTGAGAAGAGTGGACTATTTCCTTGACACAAACATGTTTAGCCACGGCCTGTTTTATTTGACCATCAGCATGGGTATTTGATTTTGCAGGACAAATTGTGAGATTTAAAGTGCTCTATTTTTGTGTAGACCCTCGCAAGGACTATTTACTTGTAGAAGTTATGGCTTTACGTGTCTTAAAAATAAATAATAGATAAAGAAAAGTGTTTTTTCTCTTCTACCCAGTCTTTTGGGAAGTGACGAGTTGCACAAATGCATTGTCTTGTCAGCCTTGTATCAGAGAGCGAGAGAGAGAGAGAGAGAGGGAGAAAGAGAGATGTTTTGTCAACTTTCATGTGTAAGTGATATCAGCAAGCAAGTGTGCAGATGCACCTTGTTATCAGACTGGGTTAGTAGAAGCCATGTTGACTCTTTTGTTTCACTGTTCCCCCTCCTACCTCAGGCTGTGTGAAAATGAAGGCCTAATTGATTTAACGGTTGTTCACTCCCACATGCATTAACAGATGTGGGGGGGGGGGGGAATACAGTAAAAAAAGTCATTGCAGAAGGGGCACCAATTTAGAATCTTCCCAAGTGATACCTTGGTTACTAAGGGAATAGAAACCTTGTGGGTGTGTGCATGAGGATGTGATTTGATCTTGTATGCCATGAAAGGTTGCTGGGGAAAAGCAGTGTGGGCCATCTAGCCAGGTCGAGATTTATTCCCATTCAGAGGACCATTATTGTTGACCTTGTCTTGCCTGGGAAAGCCAGAGTAAACAGAGGCCTAATAAATCAACTTTAACAAGCCCAGTAGTCCTGGCTGGTGGAGCAGCCATGCAGCTCTGACTCACAGGGCTGGATTAATCCACACTACCTCCTCTCCATAGAGGATACCTGTAGAGTCTGATTTGGCTGATAGTTTGTATGCAGACGCGCAGGGACATTTAATTGCTCCACTGAATGCATCTCCCCAGCCAATGTGTTTGTATTCACACTCAGGGCTGTGTTTGTGCAAGAGATACAGAGCAGTCAAAAGAGAGAATGCATAATCACACTCTTATACAGGATTTTTAGACTACACTAGAAATTTCATTACATGCTTACCTGGTGTTCCAGTGTGGGCAATATTTGTTGAGCAGATTGACTTGGCTGCTTATTTGATTCCTCATCAGTTTCATATCCCCTCCACGTCAAGGGAGATCATCAATGATTCATACTTTATACTGCACCTCCCTGCAATGGAAATGCATTAATACAAATCCTAATATTGTGGCAACGTAATAAAACTGTTTACCAGTCACTGTTGTGTTTTTGTCTGGAACCTCAGATGATTGTTTTATTGCAGCGTTTTATTTTTTCTTTAGCAAATGAGAGATTAAATCGCAACATGGTGTTTCAATACACACACACACACACACACACACACACACACACACACACACACACACACACACACACACACACACACACACACACACACACACACACACACACACACACATATCCCTTGCCCCATTCTCCCACCACACCCTGTCTCACCCCAAGTCTCCTGTTCTTTGCCTCAGGGGTGTAAATGTGAGTGGGTGCTGAATAGTAATTTTTGAGTTTAGCTCGTGGGATGGGTTTAAAGTGAATATATAAAGAATTGGCACTGTCAGTCAGTCAATAAATCAGTCTGTCATTCTAGCTGACAGGTGGTCGAGGGAGGAGCCCTGATATCATGTACAGAGACATTCAGAGCTTCCCTTCAAGGGCCGAGCACAAAAACTAAACTAAATTCTGTTTAATCTGACGGGGACGTAAATGAGTTGAAATATATGTCTATATGTTGATATATATATATATATATATATATATATATATATATATATATATATATAATATATGTGACCAGCAGCATATGGATGACAGACTTCATTATCTTAGTGCTTTTGTTTGGATAGTTGCTTGCTGTTTTCATACATTGAATAAAATTGGGGCGTATGCACACACATGCATGTATGTGACAGTCTCTGTGTTTGCACGTGGGTGTGTGTGTGTGTGTGTGTGTGTGTGTGTGTGTGTGTGTGTGTAGGCAAGTAAATGCAGGAGAGTTATTCTTCCGGTGTCATATTTTTGGCATGGTTGTGTTGTGTCCCAGGCTGCTGCACAGTTGGTGAATATCAATGCAGTGTGGCGTAGTGACAGGGACTGAAGCTGACATGTTGTCACACTGTGATGAAAAGCACTCTGAGATGATGTGGCGGGAGTGTTCCTCCTGTCCACAGAGAGCTGGCAAGCTGGCTATGGCATTTGTGTATTCGTTTGTGCTTCCATGCCTGTGTGAGAGTATGTGTGTGTGTGCGAACTTGTTGGTTTTTTTCTGGGAGCACTTGTGATTGTGTACGTCTTTTGCTTGGGTTAGAAACCCATATCACTTTACACACAAAGCGTATGGTTTTGCTTCTGTTCTGTTTTTGATGTAGCAGTGGCTAAGCTGTATCTGAACATGTGTGCCACAAAAAAAAAAAAAATTTAAGTTAGTGTGTATTTAGCGACTAGCTGGACTGTAAACCAAAAAAGGTGTCAACCATCTTGGTTATTGAGTCATTCTCATTAAGCGCTGTCATGTACTATTTAAGTATAACTCTCCATATTCTTGTGGCTGCAAAGGTTTTCAAGCATTATTTTGGCTGTGTTAAAGGTGATATATCTCTACTATTTATAGGATCCCAGTGGAAACTTGACTCATATTATAATTTTACTACTACAATTCTATTACTTCTTCCATTTTATTCACATTTAAATTCTTACAGTTGAGAAGTGCAGCTCTTTGACGTATACGTACACCGGCACGTTTGCATGTCCTGTTCTCTCTCTCGGAAATGCCACTGCGCATCAGAGGAAACATTTTCTCCCTTTCTGTCCCTTGCCAGTTTTCCTGGATTTCACAAGCACTCTATCACATCTCCCTGAACTTGGTGTACTCTCTACCCTTTACTCCCCTGGAGAGCTGACATGTGAAGAGAAAAGAGTCCTGCTGGTCTGAGTAAACTCTGGAGGGGCCTGCTCAGGCCTCTCGTTTCCTGTTTTGGGCAAAAGTTCAACTCTCACTTGGGCTTAGGGATGTTTAAAGTATTGCTTAATGCGTATGTCTTTGTCTCAGTGGACCTTCATAGATAGATAAGAGACATGCCCCACCTGGTTACTGCCCAACTTTCTCAGATTAATTATTGAACAGAAGAACACGAGTGCACAATTGCCTGTGGAGCACAACACTGTCTTCTCTCTGTGATTTTTTTTGTCTTTAACTTAAAACATATAGTCAAACACGCACACAGACACATATCACACGCACTATTACATTTCCCAGGTTGGTGCTGAAGCACAATTAAGATTGAAAAGGCAGAAGTAATCAAGATAACTGATAAAAAAAAAGAACTAAGCACAGGAATGTAATCCTATCATATACCCACCCATATGCTATTGAAGAAGGCAAGTTCTGAGAGAAGTGTAAGTCTTGATACTTGTGTTGTTTTACATGCGACCGTGAGGATTGCGGGGTATGAGACAAGAAATGCTCTCTGGAATCCACCTTATTTAATCTCCTAGTGTATTTCTCTTTGCTACTGTATTAAGTGCTTGTGGTTTGGTGTATGGAAGAAATTGGTTCGGTAAAGTTGGGGAAGTGAATGAGATTGAGTTTCTGTCGTACTTTACTGTGTTGATGTTTTGTGCTCTTGTGTGTGTGTGTGTGTGTGTGTGTGTGTGTGTGTGTGTGTGTGTCTGTGTGTGTCTGTGTGTGTGTGGCCCTCCATGGCTGCCTGTCCTCCTGTGTTAGCAGTGTGTTACTGAATATGCAACACTGTCAATCAGGGAGTTGTCTGGCGTCTCTCCTGTCCTAATTGCACCCCTAACCCTGTCTCTCGTCTCTCACAGCCCTTGGTTGCAGCGTAGCATTTCATTTCCACAGAGGAGTCCTTTTTGATACAATAGTCTCATTGAAGTACTCCTCTCCAGATGTTCTCTCCATAGATAAATCTGCTATTCAGATCTCTATAATTGATTGTAATATGCAGAATTAATGCCTAGGGTTATAAAGAGAATTCTTGGAAACGTTTTTCTCTTTCCTTTTGAAATTCAAAACAAGAAAGCACCACAATGCACTTTTTTCTTCTGCCCAGGCTCAGCATACAAGTGCAGTGCAGCGGTGTCTATTTGCATATTCTCTAGCTGATTCTGTGCAAAACAACTTGAGTATTGTTACAAACGTAATTAGGTAGATGATCAAACAGGCTTTTTTGTGACGTTCACTCCCTCAGCCTCTCTTATGCCGCTCAGAGTAACACTGATACCATTGGTGAATTTCCATTTAGAGTTCAAATCTTTATTGCAAAGTGTGGCTGCTAATGATGATTCTCATGCACAGCAGTTATGAGTGTATGTGGTGAATTGAAGAGCATAGGCTGTTGTCAAGTTCAGAAAGTGATAGAGTCAGACAGACAGACGAGACAGACCGAGGGAACGACTGAGAGAGTGACACAGAGCGAGGATGAGTAGTGAGCTCATTTGGAATTCCAGTGTGTTGGTAATAATAAGGGAACCTCGGCAGCCCTTGTTGAATTATAGATCACACCAGCATGATTGGATGAGGTTAGGCCATTGTAACACCAACTTAATAATTTACAGATTGTATTATTACAGTAATAATTGCATGGGGATGGTAAGCATTATTTTTAGTCCTCCCACATATATGACAGAAGAGAGCTGTATGTTGAAAGGTCTTACAAAGACAAATCTTGACACAATTGCCAATTTCAACTAGTTCGTCTTCTTTAAATCTGCAGATCTGTGATATTTTTGTGATTTTATATGAAGGCCATGCTATTTTTTAGGTTGCTGTGATTCAACAGATAATTGAAGGTTTGTTCACCTGCTCTGTTTTGGAGTGACTTCCTGAAGAAAGTGGAGTGACACAGTATTCACTTAGACGACACCCTCTGCCCTGAAATCTCTCACTAACCCATGTCCTCATTTCAACCTTGGGATGAGAATGGACATTGGGTCACTCATTGTCAGTGTCAGGCTCAATGATTTAACCTACTTGGCTTCATCAGTGGCCGCTTTCTTGCTGACGTCAATCTGCACAGATGTGTTCACACAACATACACACAAATACATTATTCACTCTTTCTGCTTCTTGTTCTTATTATTACCCCATTCAACTTCATCTTTTTCCTTCTTTTCCTTTTACTTCTCTTTGATCCTGGTGGGATATGTGACTTCATGACACATTGCCCCTTGTATGTGTGCAATGTCGCTGTGACTTCACACGGCAATGCGTCAGTCTATTATGTCTTCAAAGAATCAAGTTTATGAACAAAGGATGTCCAAGCTTTCAGTCTACTAGATATGTGGGGACATTGTCTTTCCAGAGAATAACGTGGCAAGAAGCAGGCTCCATGATGATGGCTTAGGAAATGAGAATTTATAGAGTGCTAGAGGACACCGAGGTTGGTAGTGATAGGACCATAGAACAACCTCATTAACTTCACCCCCTGTTGTTGGCAGTAGGTGAAAATCAAATCAGGCAGGCACACATATATCCTAGTCGGCCACTTTTTTCCCTTGACAGACTGCTTTGTCTTTTGCCCTAATATAAGTTGACAGACAGTTAAGTATCCCCATTGCACATCTGCACACTGTGTGTTCGCGCTCGCCTGCATTCATATGCTGGCATGGTTTGCCTGTAGATTGCAAAGGCAGGACTTCCTCAGGAGATGGTGAAGTTACAGATAAAGCAGGCGGATTGTCTCTGTGTTGCATCAGTTGGAAGGCAATGGGATGGATTTTTCCACCTCTATGTTGATACTGTGTTAATGTACTCGCATAAGAAAACATTTTTGTGTTTTCTAATAATTTACTGTACATCAAATGTACCTGTTAATAACTTCTAATTGTCTGATAATATATATGTCACATCTTCAAACTTTTATAACTACCTCCTTTTGGAGCCGTTTTTTTTTGCGAGGATTTTACTTTTTTTTTGCCTTAAGAGACTTCAGAACTAGGAGATAATATCAATGTGATATTAATAGTGTGATATGAGTTTCCTATCTTTCTTTTGCCTATTATGGTGAAATAGCACAAATGTTGGAGTGCAACAATTACAAAACAAGATGACATGTTGGAAGTGGTCCACGAGGGTTTTAAATTGTTTGTAGAAGATGACATGTTTACTATCATCGTGTTTTTTGTAACCGGATTCATACATTTGTACCTAAATCATTTTACTACTGGTCAACATAAAAAATGATATTATTTTTATGAGCGACATTAAATAAACAGATATTTAATAGTGAGTTTCTTTGATCTGACCTTTTGTCAGCAGAATCTTGTGCAATTCTTTGTTTTGTGAACAATGCAGTAAACCAAGACTACACTGTGCTACAGTTTTTAATGTCTCCATTTATGTTCATCAATAAAAAACAAAATGAAAACAACAGGCTTTTTAAAGCAACTTCTTTTCCAGGCCCAGTGGTTATACAGCCTATTTGTGACTGTCTGTTTCATTAGGTTTTAAGGACGGAAAGCCGGTAACAAAATAATGAATGCTCCGTTTGCAGATGACTACAAATAAGAAGAAAAAAAATCCAAAATAATGTAATTGCTATGGAAGGAAGCCATAATTGGCCACTCAGGTTTACAAGAACTAATAGAGGACAACTGAAACAAACCTAAATAGATGCTGTTGTAGAGATCTTTCTTTTGTCACTTTCTTCGTGGAAAAAAAGGGAATAATCAGTGAGTGTACTTTGTGACAATGAACACACTCAAGAATGCTACAGTTTAATCTCAGTTAAACAAATATACATTATTTTACTTTGAAGTATGCACATTGTGACATCCTTACCTGTACCACATAAACCTTTAACGTGTTAAAGTTTGAAATAAGTATTACACGCTCCGTGTTTCTGCACTCTATTGTCAGAGTAATTATTAGCTTCATCATATCTACATTTTTTTGTTCCATTAAAATTTTACCATAACTGAAAATAACATAAACACTTGAAATTAGATATTTGTCGATTTATTGCGCGGCCATATTGACAGCAGAAAGTTGTTTTGTGACAATTTGGCGATGAGGTTTTATCTTTACTCTGGAAATGATCATTTAAATCTGAGCAATCTGCTTCCTCATTGTCCGTCTCAGATGGGGGTCTGTGAACCACTTTCTTCCAGCCTAGCAGAGGAACCTCTTTTCCATGCAACTCTTTTAATTGGTACGCTACGGTTGAAATTGGAGTGGCTGGGACCCAGAGGGACTCACTATTTCTATCTTACCCTGTACACTTTTAACTTGCAAGTTAACGACCATGCCAGACCGTTATGTTTAGACACACAGCATGATTCAAACACCACATATCTCTCATTAAATACATGCACCTCTATTTTCCTGTAAATAAGCCACCCATCCTATCTAGCAGCATTTTTAAATGTTGATATTTATTGAAATGCCAATCTCAGCAGGTTTGACTTTTGGTGCCTATATAAAATGGTACTTGTGCTGGTATGGTGTGTTGTGATGCTATTGCACATTTTGAACCCCTGAATAATATCCTACTGCTGCTCTCACTTTATGAAAGTGGATATGCACTCAGAAAGGTATATTATGTTTGCGGAGAGGTTGAAAATTTTAAGTTAGAAGACACCTGGAGTTTTTTTTTTATTTTATTTTTATAAATCTTTCCTTTAGCCACTATTTTTTTCTCTCCAGATACACCTTTAAATGTAGTTCAATGTATAGCATCTGATTTGAAGACAGATGTTTGCTCTCTAATAAGATTCAAAACGAGGCCTGAGTCATCAGGTAAAGCACCTTGTTCTCACTTTTTCTGCCCACTCAATTTTGCTGTGCCCTGCTTTTCTAGCGATAATCCTGTCCTTTGAGTTGTCGCTGTTAATTAAACACACACACATACTCACACACATAACCTGCAATTACACAGTCTTATTGAACATTTGCCAATTCTTGTTCCCATACACATTTTCTATTTTACTACACCTTTTAAATCATTACGTTGTTGAGGATCTCAGAGTTATAGCTTTCTCTCTTTGCAGGACGCAATATTATTTTTTAGATGTGTGTGTGTGTGTGTGTGTGTATGTATGGGGATGATGGTTCTGTGCTACTGGTCTCTCTGGCATCTCAGCAGCAGCACCTTTTAAAGCTTTGTGAGTCCCTGAGAGTGCTCGGAAAAAAGAATATGTTGGCAAGCTCAGGCATCCTGCCAGCTTGTCCATCTTTCTCTACATGGGCTGCTGCTGCTGCTGCTGCTGCTTGGGGTCACCATTCAGGTCAGGTTGATCTGTCAGCAGGACTAGTTTTCCTTTCACTGTCGGATGCACACACACACGCACACGGTCTGTGGAAAATATAACAAATACCCAACGGAAAAAAGAATATCTATAGCTATTATGTTGTTTGGGCACATTATGCATTAGGAAGTTTCTTGTATTGCTGTCATACAGTTCCTCAACTGTTAGTAGACAACTTCAAAATAAAAGTGATGCATTTTAATGTTGGTATTCATGATTTCACCCTTTAATTATGGTGGCAGTATCATCTTGGGAAATGCACGGCCCTGTACACATGCACTCACTCAACAGATCATTTTTAGCTTTTCTGTTCTGGCTAAACTCTTTCATAATTGTAATGCTCAGGAAGACTCCTGGTTCTTCCTTCTCCTTACTCTTTCTCTCCCGTTCAGTCTGCGCTTTCTGCCCCGCGCTCCCGTACCTTAGAGGCAAGTTCTGACATGAGATGGAGCCCCAGCTTCCCTCTGTTCTCCCTTTGATAGAGGTGTGTGGTCTAATAGAAGTGAAGCAATGGGGACTGGGAAGAAGCTGAGGGACTGTATAAACCATAGGGGTCTGGAATTGGATAGTTAGAAGGTTGCCACAGTGCATTAGTGCGGGGGACACGGAGTGGGAATGTCGGGAATGGCTTTTTTCGTCAGTGATTGGGTCCCCTGTCACCAAGCCTGCTGGTTTAAATGATGCCTGATTAATTGAATGAGCCACACACTCTGCATTGACTACACTGATAAGAACTTCGTACAACACACCAAGTCCCCTGTATTACTTTCACCACAATTGCGGCATGAATCTGTTCATGACAGTTTAGATTATCCAATGAAACTATATTACCCACAGTGCAATAGTTTGCCAATGTATCATGGGTTCTCAATTCTAAGTAATTGGCTTTATAGTGAAGGAATAGTAGAAAAACTGCCACATCTGGTTGTGTTTTTAGAGATTGTGGGTTGTGTTACTCAGCAGGTCAATCAAGACCTCTTACCTCGCTTTATATGCTTGACATACCAGTATGATGAAACAGGATGTCAACACAGTAGGCAAGCCTGCAGTACTACAGTAGACTACAGTACATCTGAGAGATTAACCAGGTATTCATATGTATTAGAAACTATTTCAAAGGATTAAAATGTTTCTGCCTCACCTAAAGTGTGACATCAAATACAGTTTCTTTACTTAGGGAGGGTAAGCGGATTTAGGCTCTCTCCTTTTTATTATTTCTTAAAATGGTGTTGAAACGGCCCAGGACGGACTGGCGTCAAAGGTGTGCAGAAAGGATCGATTCCTCCTCCTTAGAAGCCAACAAACACAGGGCCCCATGCCTTTATGCCAATGCATTAGAAGATTAAAAGTAATGTCTGGACGTGGCAGTCACTTCCTAAGCCGCCTCCTCCCACACCCAATCTCCACTCCCCTCTCTGCCGTCAGATGAGGTGCTGCACTGTATCGATCCCTGATGCCAATTTCTTGATTGCAAATTCTGATGTGAAGAATCCGGCCTAATGCCATAATCATACACTTGTGATTATGGGGGAGTCTCTTCTAATCAAAGATCCAGGCTGCCGTGCCAGAAGGCAGCACAGGGAAGCAATCAGTTTATGATCGTTTAGAGAAACTCACTGAAAATATCCAGCAACCTTCCGAGTCTTTTCTTTCTTTCACTACTTTGGTTCCAGCATAGGCATAATCCTCAACTGTGATTGCAGCAAACTAGGTGGATGAAAAGCCAGAGCTTTTTAATGTCAATTGAAGGGAATCTACAGTAATTGCTAGCTGCATGTCAAATTATTGTATTCATCAGCGTTAAGTTGGGATCTCGTTGCTTATTTATGGTACTCTGAAGCACTCTTCACAGTCAAAAAACAGGTGATGGCAAAGTTCTTTGCAGCACATGAGAAAACTCAACTTTGTACACAGTCTTAACTATATTAGAAAAACTGAACCTTATTTTTTAAAACCTGTAAGCTAATTGATGACACTGGCATGTAGTTATTTATAAAGATCAGCTGATTTCGCAGGGCAGCATTGATATCTCTGGGCATCTTCTTTAATAGTGTATCCAAAGTTCAGCCAAGGTCACTGGTAGAAGCTGACAGGGTGACATATGTTGTTTCCCCCATTGACACCAGCTACTGGCCCAAGTATCTAATTAGCTTAGTAAAGTGCTTATGTGCAGTGGGAGGTAGAGCATGGATGCTTCCTCCAGAGCACACTTTTTAATAAGCTGATTCTTCTTTTTAACAGAACAGAAAGACCCCTATCCAGCTGACCTCCGTACTTAACATGTGTTAAGAGTCAGGGCAGTGGACTAGAAAGTCAGGCTCTGTGTGAGGCAAAAAATAAATGTCTTAATAGGATATACTACACCCCTTCCCCTAAAAAACTATTTTTTCTTTGTGCAGTTTGCACTAACTGAGAAAATCAAGATGCGGCTCCACACCATGCCAGTTAATATATTTCCCCTTTTAAATGCAGTCTTCAAGTACTTATTGTTTCTTGCCTCACTCTTCTCTGCAGTATGTCAGTGCAGTAAGTAATGCTAATAATTTCAGGATGTTCACCTTGACAGGAAACTGACTGTTTTCTTTCAATAGCTCATTCAAAGACTCATGTGGTGTATTGTTTTTTGATGTGTAGCAATGAGGTACTTCAACTGCTATGGTTTAACCTATGGGGAATAAAGCTTGATGTACCTCTCAACTTCACAAAGATGGAAATGAAATCGTCGTGGATGTGCACATACCTTTCAAATGTATTGATAGGTTAGCTCTTTTGTTTGTTGATAGCTTCAGTGTTGCTTGTGTTTTCCATGTAAATCAGTAGGAAATTGAGCTATTCCTTCAATGGTGCAAGCTGAAAGACATACAAGGTGTTTTGAAACAGTCATTTTGAGCAATCGGGTATCAAGACAGTCCAGATTCAAGTTGTAATTGAATATAGACAGAATTCTGTTTATGTCAACTGATTTTGTTGTTGGAATTTTGATTAAGTTATTATCAAAACCATCATAATTGAACTTGTATGTCAATTTCCATTCAGTAGTTCAGAATTGATTATGATGATTATTTTTCAGATATTATGTTTGGAAGATGGTAACATTTTCATCAGAATGTGCTGAATGTGAAAAATGTTCCAAATGAGCTGTACTTGAGACACAGATTGCCACGGGAAAACAATGTTCTCTTTAACAACATAAATGTGTATTACAGAGCTACAATGAAAACATATTTCCTCTTTGATAATGTGCTTGTCTGCTATGATGTCTCATTTTAAATAATGGTTTTCAGTAAGTAGTCAAAAAGCAGCACGGAGATCATCAACTGGGTAAATGGTTCTAAAAATGTGTCCTTTGGAAAAAAAATAATACAAGCAGCCATCCGGTATCGCCGTAAGTGTTGTTGATAAATGACTGCTAACAATAAAAAACAAAACAAACTGAAAACAATCAAATGCCAGATGTTTTTTCCTTATTTGTAATGGTTGCACATCAACATTTCATTTACTGTACTCTCCTTATTTCATATAATCATTCCTCTCCTGTCTTCCTGCCTCTGCTACTCTCCCAGCCTGATGTTCACTTAGCCTGCCTGCAGAGGGAAGTCACTGACTGCATTAAGAACCACACACCAATACCCTTGCTTCGTGTAATTGCCAAGCACAAGCTTACATATTTGCAACACACACACACACACACACACACACACACACACACACACACACACACACACACACACACACACACACACACACACACACACACACACACACACACACACACACACACACAAACCGTGACAGAAACCTGCCTCTATCATTACACCATAGTTTGGACTCAATCTCAGCTATTACCTGATTAGGCATTAGGTAAGTGTGAGAGTAATGGAAATGTGATTGCCAGATGTGAACTACGCTAAAAAACTACGCTAAAAAACTGATAAACCCCAGTCCCAATCAGGTGGAGCTAGGGCAGCCATGTACCATACTGCAACAAACTGTACACTTACCAGGGTCGCCTAGATGAAACGAATGGGATTTTATGTAAACTGCTTGTCAGCTGAGATACACACTGATCCTTTTTTCCACGGGACTGGGTGGGGGTTGGTTTTGAATTGCTACAGTTTGATGTGTTGTTTGTGTGTGCTTCTATGTGTATGTATGTGCTATGTCTGTGTATTAATGCTGATTTATTTGTTCTTCTGAGCCCGATTTGGCAACGACAGGCATGAATGCATACCTGCAGACATGGTTGTCATAGCACACTCATACTCAAATATGATGTGGAAGCTTTAATAATGGATGTGAGCAGCAGCTGAAAAGGTGGAAAGGCATTGATTTATACCCACAGGTTTCCTGGGATTTTTATAGGATTGGCTAAATGTCATTACACTGCAGGTGGGGAGGTGATGAACTGTAATAAACTTTGATGTGGATGGGTGTGTGTCTTCTGTCATTGGCTCATAAACCGGAACACTGTGACAAGTCTCAAAAGATATACTACCTTCCCACCACCTGTCATCTTTTCAAATGCATACAGCACACACAACCGCGCTTGTAAACAAAAATCTGAATGCATGCAAGTACAACGCATGCAAATGCATTCACACGTGCTCACACACGTACAGTACGCACTGGTGTGTGTGTAAACTGTGTGTGTGTGTGTGTGTGTGTGTGTGTGTGTGTGTGTGTGTATATATATATATATATATATATATATATATATATATATACACACACACACACAGTGTAACAGGAGTGGATCTTACAGGTCAATTATATTTATATAGCGCCAAATCACAACAACAGTTATCTCGCTAGCGCTTTTCATAAAAGAGCAGGTCTAGACCGTACTCTGTGATGTTATTTAAAGAAATAGACTACATCCATAAACGGGAGTGGGTGGCTAGCTGAAACAAAGCTAGTTGTGTTTCAAAGCCTTTCCAGATTGTTCTCTCCACAAGACTTAACTTATTTGCATGTACTGTACTGTGTGAACTGAGTTGCCACCAGAGTACGTCCAGTCTCAAATACCACTTTTAAAATACGTTTAGAACAGATAAAATAATTTGTGATTAATTTGAGATTGATCGCGAGTGACCTAGGACACTCATGCAATTATTATCACAAATTAATTTGTTCAATCATACAGTATAGCTTAGCATGTGCAATGCAAAAGATTGATCCCGCAAATTAATGTGGAGTCGTTTTTGAAGGTTTCATTTTAACTCTATAATGGCATAAAAACCAATCACTTACAAGAATGAGTTGTCAAGTTTAATCAAGATGCGTGAAAACATTAATTTTAAAGATTTCAGCCCCAATGCCACAGTTTAACTGTGAAACTGAGATTGGTCTAATGTTTGGCAACAGCAATCAGCTTATTCTACTTTTTAAAAAAGAAAATAAATTTTGTTTAGCAGTAGTGGTTGAATTGGTAATGATGCATCAAAACGTGTTTTTTTAGATTATTTTTTGGGGATTTTAGGCCTTTATTTCCTCAGGACAGATGAAGATATGAAAGGGGAGAGAGAGGGGGAATGACATACAGCAAAGGACAGCAGGTCAGAGTGGAACCCGCAGCCGCTGTGTCGAGGAGTAAACCTGGATATATGTGCGCCCGCTCTACCAACTGAGCTAACCTGGTCACTAAAAATGTGTTTTTAATTCCATATTAGTTTTAAAAAGAAGACGGAGCTAGAAAACTATTTTCTTTTTTTAACCTTAATTATGTACTATATTGTGTTCATGTTATTTTTGTGTGTAAAAGCATTTGCTGCTGAAGCTGAAATAACTGTTGATAACTTGTATATCCCAATTGCCAGGTTGTTTGTAATGGTATTAGGGTATATTCGGGTAATGTTTGATGTATTCTTGTAATTATTTTGCTTTCAAAGGATAGTATCCTTTGTTTGTTCATTAGATCTAATGTGCCTCAGTGATGTCTTGGCTTTATCAAGCACATTTTTGGGCATGTTTTTTGTGTGTGTATTAGTATTGTATGTTTTCTAGATACTGTGGTTAGAGTTATATGTCACTTGAGCCTCACTTGTAAGTGAGATGGTGGTCTAAACTAGACCTTTGGGTTTCCTATGTGAATATAAAAATCAGTCTGGCACCCCTGAGCCAGTCATCTGGCTTATTCTGCTATTTTTTCCCCCAGCATTAAACAAATGCATCCTGATTTCATCCAAAATTAAACAGCCATTAATTCTACCCCAACCCCTCTAATCTCAAATGAGCAAATCTGTCCTTGTTTCCTATCAACAAACAACTGCAGTGGATGCACCTTGAAGGTCAAGTCCTGTTCTCTAGTTAATTGGCTTGGATTTTTCTGATAGTGTTGCCAACACAGAGCTTCTGCTAAGTGCGACATTAATATTCACACACTTGTTTATCTGCCATTGTATTGTTTTGTTTTTTTTTCTTCCTGATTGGTTGTTATTGTCATCACATTCAAATAGAACCCAAGCTGAAAAGCTTTGTAGGATAGTTGTCAATTACTTCATTGTTCCGGTGTGGGTGTCTCCATTAAGAAGTCCAGGTGCATTTTCAGGCTGCCACTTGGGAAGCAGCATTTACTTCACTCATGCCGGCACTGAGCCCTCACCAGGGGAAATAGAGTAAAGCTTTCCTAGGTCCTGCAGTTTCAAGGAAGTCTTCATTAAAAATACCAAATGTTGTCGATACCAAGCACAAATAGCAGAGAGAGGATGGCAGGGTCTTTGACTTTTGATTGAGGTATGTACTTGATGATAAATTACTTAAGCTTTTCAAATCCTCTTGCATGTTGGATAATGATAGTTTTCTAGTGAAAGCACGCATCGAGATCACGGCTCACACAATTCTTAGAGACGCTTAAAGAGGTTCACACCCCAGTGCTCATGTGCTTTCGTCGTATTTTACCAAACAGCCAATTGTGTGCATTTACAATGCGATAAACCTCATTATGTAAGCCCACTAACCAGTTGCGCATTATCTGAAATGGTTTATGGGGCTTATACGGACCAATTTACCACAGCACTTGGTTCCATTGTTGGTCCATGAATGTGATGCTTGTCTTAGCCTGACTGAGCTAATGTTAGTCCTGCTCAGAATGAGGATGCACTCTTCCTTTAGAGTCTTTGTATTGAGGTGATTAAACCCCAGGGATTTTGCATCCACGGTGGGACATTATTGCTGTCACTGGTGCATAGCAAGTTGAATGCGCCTTTATGCATGTTAATCATACAAGTCTTGCACTCTTGTTACAAGAAGTAAAATACTTCGGTGAGGAACTTGAAACTCAAAAGCAGAGCTACTGTGTTTTTTCAAGAGAGCCACAGGGTAAAAAAGTTAGCCAATCAATATTTCTGGGGATTGTGTTATGAAGTTATTAAACACAATCAACATAAGCTGTTGCATAAGTTACAATTACATATAGATAAGGAATAATAATAGATAAGTGAAACTAGACAGATCAGAGGTTAGAACATCTGCTTTAAGCCCTTGCTTTGGCTTGTGCATGTTGAGTGGTGACAAATTGATTCTGCTATTGGTTTTATGGCAGATATGTTTAGAGTGGGGTCAAACATAATGTGATTTGTGAGGTTGAGCCAAAAGAAAAACCTGTAATATAAACGCAGTATAATCACCTACTGACCATGATACCCAAAACAAATTGTAGTACTTAGATTTAGATTATCCAGGGTCCCGATTCACATCTGCATTGACAACTGAGCCTACATTCTTGTTTATCTCTGCTCTGTTCCCACTGCTACAACCATCCTTCCAAACAAAAATTCCATTATTGTGACAACTCTCTGAGGTTTTTGTAGATGCAGTGACAGGCAAGTCATACTCACTCACTGCATTTCTCTTGAAACCTAATCTCCAGCATGGCCTTGCTCACCTACTGATAGGCAGATAGTGCTGGGAAAGGCTTCTGATACACTCTCTGTCACCAGCTCCACTTGGAATATGTCTCCTCTTATTAGTATTGACTCTGTGCTTCGGTTTTATAGTATCTCGCTAGTGACCCGTGAAAGATGAAGTTAAGTCAGGGCCATGATGCTCAGTAGCACTTGATTGCGTAAAGAACACGTCTGTCATCACTACACCTGCTAATACTCACTCTAAATGGTGTTGCTCCACATAAAGTCATGTGTATAGGTAGAAGCTATTTAATATTTGTGGTTATTGCAGCCCCCTAAATATAATTTCCCCATTCTTTTTCCTCTTAGCAAATATTGGGGTTAAAAGGAGACCGTCACCCATTGCAAATCCTCTTCCTTTTACCACTGTTTCCTCTTCATAGCTCCCTCTATCGCTCTGTCTCTTTCTCTCTCTCTTTCTGTCTCCTGTTGCCCATTGGGCAAGGGCCCGGAGCATTAAACCCCTCTGGCTGATGGTATTTTATGGTTGGCATCTTGGCAGACTCCTTCATTTCACTTTTATCCTTGTCAGTCTACAGGCAGCCCAGAAAACTGTCTGGAAAAAAAATCATAAATTCCAGTCCCTGTTACTAGGCAAATTTAGATAACTAATTTTCAGATCAAATTATAAATCTTTTAACATGGCTGGCTGGGTGTCTGGCTGTCTGGCAGACAGTAGCCTACCGAGCAGTAGTTTGAGCAATCTCTGCCTACTCATCAGTCTCGTGGAGAAGGCATATCAGTCTGTGGTGGCTTGCAGGGGTAGTGGAACCAGACGGAGTTATGGTCAGCGACACCAAATGGAATGAGATGAAACGCTGAGTGATTCTAGGGCAAGTAATATGTTCATGTTCTATTACACACTGGCATGATTCAAAGTCAGATACCAGTAGCTTGTGCTGCTCATCTGAAATGTTTTGTTGAAGAGATGCAGTATGTGTGTTGCAAGAGACAGCACAGAAAAAAAATACATGTCTATCTCTGTCTCCTCAAATTTAACTACATCTATGGATGCTATTGCAAGCTATTTTGTCAAAACGATATAAAAAGAAAAGGAAAATTGTATATATTTTTCTATGTCATTTCTGTTGCAATATCAATAACAACAGTGGCCAAACTTTGTTACGGTAATTACTTTTCATTTGTCAAGTATTAAATACACACAAGTGCATACATAAATAGGCTTTACCTACCTTTATATATTCTATTATCAAGAGATGAAATTACCAAATTGGAATAGAAGATTTTGGCCATATCGTGCAGGCTTGCCCTCACATACAAAGTGATTAATGAACTTCATTATGTAAGCAGATCATCATTTCATGTGGTTAAATATGGACCTCTGTGTGTATACACGAAATTGTGTGGGTGTGTGTTCTTATGCAGGTGTACACTGTAAGTGTCTTTGTGGGTGAGTCTGCCACGCCTTAAAGCATAAAAAAGAGAAAAGCTGTCATGTACTGTATTTTGATAGAGATTTCCCCCGCTGTTGTCTTGACACAGAATCTGCATTGGGGAAATGACCACTTTCTTAAAACTTGAGACACGTGTGTATGTGCTTACTCACACTGGAGATGCCTCGCCTGATCATCCCCCCAACCTCTTCCTCTTAGTTCTCCCACTTATGCTTTTTTGTCTAGTTTCTGACATATATTTTGCAATATTAGAAATCATCCAAGCATGGATGATACTTTTTTTTCTTCATGATGCTGTGTTGCTGTGTGGTGGTACTACCATGGGAAGCTCTTCAAATAAACTTGCTTTGGAGCGCCAATGGGTTTATCCACGAGAAAACGCACATCACACCCGCACATGTGCATACAATCACACGAACATGTGCAGACGAAATTTCTGCTTGCCTCTGCTTTTAAGCAGCCTTGCCAGAGCTGCCTGTGTGTGACTAAATCCCATTCTCAAAGAACATTTTACCCCCCACGTCTGAGAGGCCTTTGGCATTGGCAGAGAACATACACACATGCACAAACACAATCTACATGCCTGATGCAATGTTTAGTCACTTGAGCAACCATTTGGGCACACAAAACAGCATTCCAGTGTGTCTGCTCTTATTAGTAAAAAAAAAAAGTACTTTTATACTAATCCTGTTCCTCTTCATGGGTTATATACTATAACAACAGGAGGGAAGGTTATTATTTTGGATTGTTGCACTGCTGAACTATTGTTTTAGTATTGCCTCATTTTGATTTTTTTTTTTACTTTTCCTGTTGCTTTTCGAAGAACTATGTATGATAGCAGGAGCTCTCATACTGAAGGCCTATCGAAACCCAAGAGAGAGAGAAAAAATCAGGATCTGAGAGACGGGTATGGGTAGATAGATGGAGGGATGAAGGAATGCAGTGGCCCCATGAGGCACCTGGAGCTATGGTGTTACTGAGAAATGTGGTGCGTGTGTGTGTGCATCTAAAATCCTGCCGGCTAGCCTTTGGCATAGTCTGCTGTGTTTGTTATGTACCAGTGAAAAATCACCTTCACCCACTGAAAGAAGCCTAATCTTTTGGGCCATTGTTTGTCAACAATGCTTTTTGAACCCATCTCCTCCATCCCATAAGAAGAGTGCAAATTGAAGCTGTAGGTTGCAATAGCAAGTGGAAGTTTTGAGTGGTCGATATTTGGAAGGATAATATACATACCACATGAGTTTAAGCATGCATATTATCTTTCCCGATCTCAATGTGTGAACTTTGTTTCTGAGCTGTCTACATTTCTTGTTCCATAAGTTTGCTCTTATTACCATGTCTTCCAGGCATTGCAGAAATGCCATGGCACAGAAACTTTAGGATATTTTTAATAGCCATCCCCTCTAAGTATCATTTTTACCCATTGTTGGTAGAGTGGAATTTGAATAAACTAAGAGAAAGCAGTCTCTCCCTGTGACCCGTTATATTTTGGCATGAACACACATTGGGCACCATCTTCCACCATCCCACTGTGAACTGCCAGGATCAACAGTTAAGAATGCAGTGATGAAGCAAAGACATGGAGGAAGATATGTCATTACCAAGTCATACCCCAGGGTTTAACAGTTCACTGCAGAGGCTAACTGGTCTGGCTGCTCTGTGCCAGTTGGCATGACTACCATTTCCCAGGGTATTTTTTTTTTTGCCCCCTCCTGATATTCTCAGTAGTCTTTCTGCAATTGTCATTCAAAATGTGGCCAATGGAAGCACCCCACTGTGCCGTATCAAGAGGTGAAGAAGCTCCAAACGATTCCATCTGTTGATGTCTACTCTCGTGAGACATGATATCCTTATTTCTTTCTAAGCATGAGAGATCAATTGAAGCATGGGAATAGGGATGTAACGGTATATAAGTTTACCTCATTAACCACATTATTGGTTATAGTGACCAAAATGATCACGGTTTTCAGTATTATCGTGGTATTTTTAAAAGTGTGTTCAATATGTTCAGAAAGCACGGATAGGCCTACAGAAGCCGACAAGTTTCAAAAAGTGTAACAGTGTTTATTATTTTACAAAAATATAGGCAATAGGCTTGTAAAAATGATTGACAACTGGCTACTGAAACACTGGCCGGCTTTAGGGTGTCTGGTAAGAACTTGAACCAGAAATGTCTGACATCCAGGAAGATTTATTTACAACTCCAACATGAATTACACTATGAAATTGTATTTGATGTTTCATGTGAAGTTGGATATGGTTCTGAAATATAAGCAAATAATAATGCACATTAATAAGCATCCGACTTACTATGATCATTATTTACAAAAACTAAATGTTTACATTCATTTCTCTGTAATAATTAACATGCAACATATTGCTCAGTAACACAAAACTGAGAATAAGCCACATCTATTACAGTACATACAGTATATCCATAACGGAGCAAACAGTGTAATGCACCTTTAATAGATAGAATATTTTAAATGAAAAGGGTAGATGTTACCGTCAATATTTCTACCATACGTTACACCAGTAATCGTTACATCCCTACATGGGAATGGTTGTAAAAAAAACAAGGAACTCTTTGTAGGAAAAGGTCTAGTAATAATATAACATTCTTACAGCAATAATAATAACAATCAAAATCTCTCTTTTATGACTCTCCAATAAGTAAGTTGTTTCTGCATCTCAGTACTGAATAGAGAATAAGGAGGGATTGCAGCACATAAAGCAGGCAGGCAGGGCCCTGGTCTTTGATGAATGTCTCTATCTTCAGGCATTAGGTGTTCTATTTTTCATGGCGGGCCCTTCGGCCATGCTGGAGAGAGCTTGGGCCTCACATGCGCAATCGTGCAAGGCGTCACAATCCTCCGAGATGGTGACTAATCCAGGCCTACTGTCTAGGGGCAAGACTGGCCGCTACCAGCAAAGCCGAAAGGTCACACCTGTCAGAGGTGGGGAGAAAAAGAGGCTAGGAAAGGAAGCCAACACTGTAGTGGTCTCTGCTTGAAAAGGTACAGCTTCATAGTGTCTCAAATAGTTTAGCTCACAGACACATGTATAGACACAAGAACACACTGTGTGTCAGAGAGTAATATTTCCTCTTCCATTTCATCCTTGCTGACCAATTCTCCCGCTCCAGAGCAGAGTCTCACTAGTTGCATCCTCGTCTCATATTTTGCGCAGGTTGACGTATTTGATTAATTTACCCAACGTCACATCTTGTCGTCCCTGTATTCCTGATTTTTTGTTTGTTGAATTGTAAGTTATACTGTTAATGTTAATATTGATCTAGGTTGGGGATTTTGTATTTCACTTTAATTAATCTTTTGCTAATGGACTTCGCCATACTTATAATAATAATATTGTTTTACTCAGTGCAAACTAAATGGTCCCCTGTGCCATGGCACCTGAACGGAGCTGTATTTGTTCTATTCCTTATTAATCTTAATATGGCACTGTTTGCATACCATTTCCCACATCACTGATGTGTTAATATTCCTCTAGCTAGCTAGCTACAGTATATTTCTAGCTGCATATCTGTATAGCCATCTGTCTCAATGCATATCCATTTATCTTTGCATGGATGTATGTCTGGTCTGTGCTAGAAACTTTATATCTTCTCAGCCAGATAAAGGGATGTACGTTCTCTTTTTCTCAGTAAAGCTGTAAAAGCCAGTTTCTGCTTTCCCGTGTAATGCTGCACTGTTGACATTATACCAATGTTCCTGGTGCATGGGAGGCACCACTGCACCTCAACATCAGCTAGGCAGCATGCCATGGCTGGGGCACTGGCCTCAATACAACAGGCAAATTAATCTTGCTTTGTTGGAGTAGTCAAGCCCAACCTGAGAGAGAGTTCATTTAGCTGTTGCTCTGCTGATGCAAGTTCTTTTTCTGAAGTTTGGAGCCTTCATTTATGGGCAGTTAAAGATCCCTCTGTTATTAGCTATTAAATGGGCAGCACTCTCTCAATGGAGACAAAGTAATAGTGTGAATGTTAGTATGAAACGTTTTTTTTTTTCTTTCTGAGGCCTCAATGAGAATGCATTCAATGATGCTTGATTGGAAGGGGAGCACTTTTAGGTTAGAGAAAAACCCGTAACTGGCTGAAATTGCATTAGCTCTTGCTTTCTCTCTAAATATATTTCCCTATTTTTCAATTTACATGCTCACAGACACATCCATGCACACGCTTCCACCTCCTTCAAACATACACAATGGGTTTCCCCTTCAGTACAGATCACCTCTTTTACCCGTACCTGTTCTGCTGCCTGGGTGATGAGAAGATAATCTTTCAGTATGGATTTTCATGGGAAGATATTTCATAGATCATGTTTTTCTTCTGATGGGGTAGCATCAGACAATTTGAAATCCTATTTATCTAGATAACAGGGAAGAGGAGAGGAAATATATCTCTGGTTATTAGAGATGAAACAAACCCAATACAGACATAAGAAGGAGATCAAAGCTGACCGCCCTGGAAATAATAACTAAATCCATTGTACCCAACCCACTGCTTTGGTGTTCAGCAAATACAGAGCTTTTTTGTGATATTGTACAAGTGTGCATACTGTATGTATGGATGTTTGCACATTGTGTGTGTTTACCTAGTCATAGCTCAGTCTATTCAGTCTACCCATACTCGCCATTCTGCTTCTGGCAAGACCCATCACCATTCTCCCTGGACTACCACTGTTGTAAATCATGCTTGTCCCCTCAATCAGAATTTGCCCACAGAACCTGTGTAGGGATTAGACATCATTAATGCCCCTGCCAAATCATGTTTACCTGAGCCCAGTTTTTGTCCTGCTTATTTTTTCCCTCTTTTGTAGTTTATTGCCCATTCTTGGCAGTTTGTTTGTTTGTTTGAGAGGATGACTGGGACTGATGTGTTCTGGGTTTGGTGTGCTGTACTGATAAGAGTGCACACTATATCAGGAGCAAAGGTTAAGTAAGGATGGTTACAAAATTCACCATTTCTTCTGAGTACAGGCTTTTACTCTGTCTGGCCACATAGTCTTGCCTACTTACCTACTTGTGGTGGAATATATTGACATCTTCATACATGCAAGTGTATCAGGATGGACCCAGCAGCCTTTCCTTGGTACAAGCTGTATGCATGGATAGTATACTCTAATCCATCCACAACGTCAGTGAGTCAAGAAGTGACAGAGAAGGTTAGAGGTCTTTGCCTGCACTTATAGATTTAGGTTATAGTGTGTAACCCTTGTTACATTTCACACAGGTTTCCTCCAGTAACAGGCTGTATAGGTGATAGAGGTGTAATGATACATCATCAATCTGGATCGATATATTGATTAAATCCAGTATTATTGATACAAAGTGAAAATAAAGATACACATCGTCATCTTTAAGATGCGCCTTTTTTTGAAATTCCCACTTAATCTGACTAACTGATTAACACACAGTGCTACAACTAGCCCAACAAAAGGCCAACAGCAAGAGATAACTAACAGGAGAACAACAAAGATGGAAGCAATCTGCAATGTTACACATCTAAACATATTCACCACATTTCTAAATCACTTAAAAACTGACCTAGGACAAAGCCTTTTGTGGTGATGATATAGTGCATAATAGGTCAGCTACTCATACTGTATATCTGCACGTATACATTCATACACTCCTATAAGAGGCTAATCTTATGGTGTGCTTTAAAGAATCACAGAGTAAAGTGACTATTGTTACTGAGCAGGTGCAGCAGGGCAGTCGACGACTCCAAGTTGACGTTGTCAGATAAGGGCCAGACCAAGCTGTAGACTTTGGCAGAAAGGAAAGAAGCAAAGTTTGGTTTTGTTGTATCGAATGCTGGACTGACCTACCACCATGGTGAGATGGGTGCAGCATTACATCAAAGAAGGGAAGACAAAGCCAATCTTTAACCATCCATACTTGTTGAAATGAGAAAGCTGCTTATACAGCCATTTGCAAATGTTTCTGAGGCTGTTCTGATTTCATGAACCATCACATGTGGTTTTGGTGTATCACAAAGGAACACAGTTAAGCCTGAAGAGGCCTAATAGAGGGCTGTGTCTGGGAGAAATACCACCCAACTCCGAAAACAAAACCAGTAACTGGACCACAGAGTGACCATAAAACTGACTGTGCATGTCTGACTTTATCCACCGTGTGCGTGCATTTTTGGCTGGGAGTGTGTATAAACTATTCAGAAATATCTAAAGCATGTGAGGTAACAAATGTAATATCTCTTGTTCTAATGACTCTAAATCCATTTAAAGTGCTCTGTTAGCTTTCCTGCTTAGTCATGCCTCAAAATGGCTAGACAAATTTAAACCCACTTGTCTCACTGGTTGAGGGTTCTACTGATGATCTGTTGCTTCATGTTATGTCTACAAACATAATCTCACGCAACATTTTAAGTCAACAATAGGTAATTGAAGTGTTGTTTATTCTAGGCACTAGTATTGTTATTCAGTCATATCACTGGGGAAAGCAAAGCAGAAAGGAAGACTATAAGATTGACCTGGACCTTTTGCCCCCATAGCCTGTTTGCCCTGTGTATGATTCATCAAGGTTAGTCCCTTATGGAGAGGTCTGGCGAACAAGGACAAAGGAGCATAAAACAAGACTCATATTAGAGGCTAACGTCAGTGCTCTTGCTCATTTGTTCATTGTTTCAGCGTTGTTTCTCTATTTTTTATTTTTTTTTATTCCTTCCCGAAACTTTTAGTCAGCAGTTGCAGCTCTTCGTTTCATACCCCAGCTCCCAGAGCTGGAAACAAGAGCACAGAGTTCATTAGGCCTACACATTGCAATCAATGCAGTAGAGACCACGGTGAAATCCTAAATTAGATCCTGTGTGACTTTACCTGCATAACAGCTCACTTGTTAACCCTCTCCGCCACAACACCGGGAGTACATGAGGGGGTAACAAGATGGCTTGACATGCCTTTCAGGTTTCATAACTGCAGAAATTTGACTACTTTCTCACCTCATCTACATAAAAAATAACCTCATGTCTTTAGGCTTTCTGGGAACTTTTTAGACATCAGTGAGTGGTTGGAATGTAGTGTATCATCTTGAAAGCACTGTGGGTGAATCAGTGCAAAGGCTTATTTTAGGTTGTTTTTGTGTGTGTGTGTGTGTGTGTGTGTGTGTGTGGTGTGTGTGTGGGTGTGTGGGTTACAGCTTCATCTATGGCTGAACAATATTGTGTTGTAGCGTCGACATCACAACGTGCGGATGCGCGATAGTCACATTGCAGGACGTTACAATGTTGACGCTAAAACGTTTTTGCTGCTTGATAGAAAAGTAAACTTCCACCGTTGTTCTTTTACATGATTATTACCATCCGACCCTTCCCCTTTAAGACAGGTAGCCATGTGGGGAACGTGTGTATGTGACGTTAGTATGACGGGGTTATGGTTATGGGAAGATTCAAGATTCCCCACGCCCCAAGTGGGGAAATTACAATTTATACTCTGCGTAACATTAGAAAAGATCCTTTTTCATTGTTTTCTTCTATGTAGATGCACTCCCCTACAAAATTACAGCAGTAGTCGAGAATGATTTATTATTTCCAAATAGAGCTATTTATGTAATTTAAAAATTACTTTTTTCATATTGCAATATATATCGCAGGGGATAAAAATATTGCAATGTCAGATTTTTCCAATATCGTGCAGACCTAGCTTCATCTCAGAAAAAGCTGCCCTTCAGCCGACTTCTGACAGTCTGTTGCGGTTTTCTTGTTCATTTCATGTTAAAAATACATATTTTCTTTTTTTGTTATATCTTTACAATAAATCCTAGTTGTTTCTTGTGTTGCACCGCTGCAAGTTGACACATAACTTAAGACTTCTTTCTGCAGCTAGTGTGCACTCAATTTCTCACTCTACTTTTCTCACTCTCTTCTACCTGACTTTCAGCGAGCTGGCTGACATCTGCTCCTATCTTTATAGAGGTGTCATTGAAATTCAGTGCAGACATGAGTCCTGCAAAGCACAGGGAGAATAGCTCAGAGGAATATTCTGCACCACACACAAACCAAACCTAAAAAACGTGTACCAACACAGGCACACAAGCATGCAAATGTGCTAGTAAAACATTAACATAAACTGTATGTACGTGCACACTCATATACACAAACACAGAAAATGCTGAAAATTTGTGATTTAAGCTTTACGGCATTTCCTCTTGTAAGGCATTAATTAGCTGAAGCCTTAAGTTAAATTTGCACACAAAAAATACATCACAGTATCTAAAAAGAGTCATGGAGTTAATTAATTATAGTACATTCTTTAACATTGTGTGACACCCACAGAATTTGGTTGTGTATGTGCATTTTGGGGGTATGTGTGCAAGTCTTACTTGCTTTGGGATGTTAAAATGTGTCTTGTGCTCTGGCCAAGTTTTAACAGCTCTATAAGAATCAATAAGTCAAGACCAAAGTTCTGACCCATGTGGATACACACATTAATGTTCCAGGGCCTAAATTCTTCCCTCTTTAGGCTGCAGATCATGTAGCAGCTCCGAAACCGTATCCATTACTTACTAACCGTTATCAGGTTTATCTTAGGCTTGTTGCACGGTAATTGTAAATAGCTGCCCACAATTTCCCCACTGTCAATAATTATGTTACATTGTTAGCCCTCATCTCTCCCATTTCAATCTTTAACACAACTTAAAATGTTCTTTTTGATGTTCTGAACTTTTTCATGTTTTAATTATACACTGATGCCTATACACATAACTCTAATTTAAGTACATCCTGTATACACCTACATTGGAATGCAAAGCATGTGTGCAGCAAACGTTCACTACAGTGTAGTCCAAAATAGGCTTTGAATCCCTCTGATTGATAACATTGTTACCATACACCTATACACAAGTTCTTACTCTGATAATGCAGATCAGTGTGAGATTCAGTGCAAGTCCATCAAAACTAAAGCACATTGCACAACTCTTCTCAAGTACACCACACTTTATTAAATAAAGTGAATGAAGCATCAAAACCAAAGTTTACCTCCTGGCCATGTACCAGAACCATCCAGTACACCATTCTTAATTCAGTGAATGAATGAATAACACATAGTGTACTGGAGAACAGTTGTGTATCGTGTTTTATTTTGATGTACGAACAAAAAAAAAGTGAATAACTAAGTAATATTTCCACATTCAGCTAAACGTAGCTTAACTTTTGCTTAAATTGTCATTTCATAATGGCAGGGGTTGTGCCCAAGAAACATCGTTAACTAACATAATAGAAATGACCCAGGGACATGAACAGTTGTTGCTGCATTATTGTACAAATAGTTATATCACTATTTCCATTATATCTCCTTTTGCATTGGTATTAGAAAAGATGAGGATTGGTTTCTTCAGCAATAATTTATCTCTAGCAAGAAATCCCCTCTGTTCAATTAATTTTGTGTTATAAAAAATATAAATTTTCTCAATTTGCCATTCTTATTGTGGCTCCCCATCACCCCCCTCTCTCATGTACCTGTTTTTATTAGTCAGTATTTATCAGTAAACAGTCTCCAGTTGCTTTGTAATAGGTTGACTTTTATTCTGTTTGCCCATTCAAGGATTGTTCAAGATCATGTTTTATTGATATTTTATTTTTGACACAAAATCCATCTTACAGTCTCCTCATAGGGTAACTATGGTTCAGTTTGTTGGCTTTGTTTGTGTAGACTTTTAGTGAGTGATTTTCAGTGAGTTTCAGTTTAACTTGGAAGTAGACTTTAGGTTTGAGCATAACCTCGCTTTACTGATGGACTCTACTTTATCTCTAGGGTCATGTGGTGATAAACAATCCAGCTCTCCTTGGCTGAATTTTCCATCATTGTCCATCCTTTTAGTTGCTTTTTGAAACACTGATAATGGTACAATACAGGGGGCTGTTTCACAAAAGCAGAATTTATAAATCCAGGATAAACGATAAAGCGAAGCTTAACCTAGTTGAATCTGTGCAGCCTGGTTTGGTGCTTTTCATGAAGCAAGCCAGACTGAGAAGGAGCGACTAGGTCGAGCCAGGCTAATGTAATTTGGATAGATGCGTGTTCACGGCTTTCCTTAACAGACCTCGAGGTCAATAACAAATTTACTGATGATAAAATGGAGAATTTGTATTGTTCATACTTTATACAGTGTGAGCAGCAGCTTCTTGCGGAAGTGTGATAAAGTGAAATACTGCACATTATTTGTAAGAAAGAAACACAGCCGTGGCAGACGATCGCGAGCCCGACTGAATGCGTAAGCAGCCTAAACATATACATATACATATACTGACCACTGCTCTGAATTGAAACCGTCATAGTCATACCATTCAAGGATTAGGCTACTAATCAATTGCACAAATTAACCAATGTACTCTTTGCCTTAAAAGTAAGAAGAAGATGTTACTCAGGAAATTTACCATGAAGATCAATTTTCTACTGCGCAAGAATATGATGCATAAATATCTCTTTCACCCTATTTCTTCCGCTCTCTCTCATGGGCTAAAATATAAATTCCCTATGTTATATTAACTTCCACTGCTCGCTTTTAATGCACAGTCTACAACTGTTTGTTTTTGCAAATGACAAGTGACTCATTGAATGTTTTCAATTAAGAGCAGTAGTTCGTAAATGTATATTTTTAGACTATCATTCAGTCAATCTGCTATTATCTGCCACGCTTTTTATATATATTTTTTTTATACAAAGGCAGAGTTTCCTTCTTTACATATTATATGCTTTGCTCCCTCGTATAAATGAACATAAAAACGAAAGACACTCAAGAAATTGGACTCTAGACTCTAGAAACTATAAAAATAATTAAGTGATAAATTTCATGCACGCTGTAAACATAAATGTAATATGAATATATTTATCACTTATTTTCCCCCCAGCAAAATATAAGGTCAAAAACCATTGAGGTGTCCTCTCCCTGTTGTTACATGAATGTACAGTAGCCTACACTATTCAGTGAACAGACTATAATTTGGGAGGATTGTAAAATAAGGATATGTTCTTAAAATTGTACAGTCTTCCCAAATTATAGCCATTAAAGGATACAAAAAATGAATCAACTAAAATAATTTAAGGTTCATTAGTCCACTGTAGAAACACACTTTTTGTACAGCACTTTATGTATTGCCAGTAAAAGACTTAATTTAAAACACATTTGGCAACTTTATCAGCCTTTTTTGTTTCTTTTTTTAATTATCTCAACAACTGCGGTAATAAATTCATCAAACTTCTAACAACAATATGAACAGCAGTCTTCATACAGCAATATAACGGTAACAATGACTGTCACATGAATAATAAAGAAAATAACGGTCACATCTTTAAATAATAACAGTGCTTAAATGAACAGCCATATGCACCTGTAATATTTTAATGCACGCTGATAACAATAAGGTAAAACCTCTGCTGAGTGAACATAAAATGGTGTTGGATTAATAAAGCCTGGCTGGTAGTCTGGTCGGGACCAGCTGTAAAGAATAAATCTCCATGGTAAGTTAGGTGCTTCTGTTTTTGTGAAACCGAGTCAAGGCTAAATTGAGCAAGGATAACTGGGAAATTCCGGGTTAATCCCTGATTTTGGTTTTGTGAAATAGCCCTCAGGTCAACTTTAAGTGGGATTACAGCCAGGAGAGTTTGCTGACAGTGCCTGTTGGCCTGCCCTTTCCTTGTCCACATCTGGGGCACAGCCAGTAGGATGGACATGGTGTGTGTGTGTGTGTGTGTGTGTGTGTGTGTGTGTGTGTGTGTGTGTGTGTTCTCCAAAGCCTGAACTATCTGGTGTGGGTCAGGATCAAATTAAGAGAGAAGGGGTGAGATGGACATTTCAGAGAGGAAAACACAATCGCCCGTGTTGGTAGTCTGACAAGGGTCAAGGTGGAAGTATCACAAACAGGTTAACTTGAACTTGAACTTTGACTTTTTGCAAGATTTAAGTGGTGAAAGGTTGCAACAAAGTGCTACATATGTTTCTTGACTATTGTTACCAACCCTTGCCAAGCAGTTGCCATATAACACAGTGCAGTTGGGAATTTCTTTGTGATAATCACATGGAATGTTTTTGTCATTTGAAGATTGTCTCTTGTATTATGAAAAACATACAATTCAGGACATACTAATAGACATTTTTATTATTTGTGATGCAACATAAGACAACACTAAAATGTCTTTTATTGGGCTGTCCAAATGTAGTTCTTGCAGATGGGGCTGAATCAATGCATTTTAATACTTTGTTCATCATTGTCATTGAATGTGTTGATGTTTAATGTAAGTGATGTAAGGCTTTTTTTCTGTAAGAACAAAAGCATCCTTTATTCATCATTGCATGACAAGTAAATTCTAGACAAAAAAGGGGGCTTGTTCCTTTTTGTTTTGTTTGAAAGTTAAAAATCAATTTATAAGAACATGGTCTTTAATAAAAATATTCCTGGAGAAATTCTTGCTCTGAATAAATAAATCTCATATATATTCAGCATGATGGTTGAGCTGCCCCATGACTTTTATATCTGACCTTTCATTAGACACACATACACACACACATACACACACACACACACACACACACACACACACACACATATATACTGTAAAAATAGCATACCCTGCTTGTAATTGAATTACAAACTATTGTTGGCATATTTGTGTTGACATTAACGGGAATGGAATTGTTTATTATCCTCAGGTTGTGTGGTTGCTGTTGTCACTGGGTGTTCTTCATCTGGACTTTGGGGATCCACACACATACACACAAGTACACAAACAACATACTGCCTTGGCCACTGTGCAGTGTTATTTTCATGATGTTTCCAGCCTAATAACTCATTGTTTCATCTTGTGTTTCATTTCCCAGTCTGCTTCTCTGTCTTGGTGTGCTTGTCTTGTCTGGACACAAGATGTGATGCCACTAGCCTGATTATTGAGAGACTGTTGTAGGCCTAATTGTGTCCATGTTATCAGCACGTGTCTAGTTGTGGAGACATGAGAGAATAAAGCCTGTAAGTCTGTAGATTTTGTTTTCTGGCCACAATAGAACAAGACAGAGGAAGAAAATAAATACAAAAGGAAGAAAAAGCCCACGGTGCACCCAGATATAAAAACATTATTATAACCCAGGGTTAAAAAAACACCTCAGTATGGACAGAGAGAGCGACAGACAGATAGATAGAAAAAAGGAAGAGTAAAGAGACTGCATTGGAGAGAAAGGGGTGAAATGCTTGGCCACATAGTCTGGTGGGAAATCCCCCTCTGAGCGAGGAGCCCTGCGCCCCGGTGGCTAGATGAAATGTCTTATCTGCCGGCAGCAGGACTCTGTCCTTTAAGTAGGGCTAGGGAAAAGTCATTGTCCAGCCAACCAGCATCTCAACTGATCCGTGTTCCCTTTGACCTTTACCACTGCTGCCACCAACACATGCCAAACTTTAGATTGTAAATGTAAGATTGCTCATTTATGTAACAGCCCTCATGTGAGTGTGGTTTTTGTTTGTTCCTTGCAAACCTTATTTCCTCACACAGTTGTGTTGCAAGGGAAACGGTGAGACGTGTGACATTTGGATCTACCTGACTGTAGACTGTCTTTTACTAGTTCTTGTGGTATCTTTCCTCTCAACCAATCTACCAACTCCTAATGAGCAGGAAATTAAGTTGTAACGTGGCTTTCATACAGCATGATATGCGCTAATTGCTCAGATTGTATCTGTATTATTCTTTTTACAAAGAGCAGTGGGTGCTCAAGTAATTTTCATTAATTACACACAAAGAAGGAGTAATTAGATTTTTCATTATTTATTTCATAGCTTTTTGTCTGTTACTTTTTTGGACGTGTGGGTGGTTGGCTGGAGGTGTGTGTGTCGTAATACAGTATGTTTAGATTTATTACTTCCCAAGACATTGTAGACATTATGTGAAAATGTTGAATTTACATGGGTGTTCCACTCTAAATCGGCCTGGCAAAGAATGTGTTCTTACATATCACTCTACTCCCACATGCAGTTGTTCTTGTTGGTCCACCCTGCCAGGTGTTGTTGTAGATTGTCATGATGTCCTTTGTCACCTTGAATTATCAGAAAAGGATGCAGGAGTTTGGGGACACTCTACAAAAAAACATTTTATTTAGCAAAGTACAACATGCAGAGTTCGAACATTTTTTTTCTTCCTTAAAATAAGGCTTCAGAATAAGCTCATTGTAAAATATGTGCCCTACTTTAAATAGCATTTAGTGGTGAGTCAGCTTTGGAGGACTTTCATACTGTGCATCTAAAGAAATCATTGGAATATGCTAATTTGCACTCTGTCTCTGTAATTCATCACAGCATGCTGTGATGAATTACAGAGACAGAGTGCAGTACTGTTCCTCTGTTCTTGCATCACTTACTGATTGCACCTCTTGATCACGCGACACAGTAAGAGATAAGAGAGTTGAGAAAACATGGTTTAGAAGATTGTATATACGTAGGCATATGTCTGCCAGAGACAGAGAGAGGTAGCAAGTCAGACTGAATGGAAGAAGCAATGGTAATCAGCTATCTCCGAGCTCTAGCTTCCAGGCCAGACACATTGCTACCATGTGGTTTTCCAGTAAGCTGACAAAGAAGCTGAATAATGTATCTATCAGTCTGCCTGAGTGTGTCGGGTACTGGGCACTGAGGAAGCTGCCAGCTTGTTATAGGCTCATTACAGGTGAAGATGACATGTGGAGGTGCAGCCGCCTTGGCATTGTCTCCCTGCCCTGCCCCCAATAGAAGGCACAGCACTCTGTCACTGTCCATGGCATAGAGAAAGGGAGACAGAGGTGATAGAGGAGAAGGGAATGGGCCTCAATGCTCCCCTAACCCCCCAAAATGAAATTGACAGGCTCGCTGAAGTAATTGCTCCCAGCACTATTTTCTTTGGCAGGAAATACTGTTATCGACAAATAGGGGATTCAATAAGCGGCAGGAGATGAGGCTCTAGGCTGTGGTCAAAAGGCTGTGTGTCCTCAACTGTTAAGGTCGTCCCCCCATGCTCTATCTCTCTGCTCTGCCCCCCCATACTCTTTCTTTCTCGTTTTGTATCTAACCCCTACTTTTTCCTCAAATTTCCTCCATACTCCCTCGGCTTCTCTCACTTTTTACGTCTTACTACTTCATCACACACTACCTTCACAACATCTCTTTCCCTCTTTCCTCGCTCTCTTTCTCCAGGGCTCTTTTTTTTTGACCATTTTCTTCTGTTGACCATTTTTTTGTAGCCTGAAGGGGAAAACTCTTTACTCTTTACCAAATAGCCAGCAGGTAATGCCATCTTCCTCTAATCCTCAGATTGTTTCTCTGCTGCCAGTGTGGTGGTGTAATGTTAATATTATCCCAAAGGATTTCATTGATTTGTGCTAGCGTCATGAAAAAGCAGGTCAGTGTCTTTGGTTTCCAGAGGTCAGAGCATGCGGTGAAACCAGAGCTCTAGCTTTTCTGGACATAGTGGTATGCCTGCTGGGAACTACTGAGTAGTAAGAGTATTAAACAAAAAGTGGGTGATGTGTTTCCCTCTCACTGCTCTATGTACTATTGAGAAAGTAACATTTCTGTTATTTAGGCCCGATTACTTTGCCAAAAGTGCATATATTTATTGGGAAATGTTAAAGTTGTATTAGTGATGTTTACAATTCAGTTAAATTTCAACTTCAGTTCTTACTCATGCTTGCAAGCTGCCCTTGACAAAGCTGCTGGGTATATTTCATTACGTTCTAACACCACCAAAGTCAAGCCTTGGCCAAATGGCAGGTGATTGGTTTTATGGCTTGCATGACACCCAGCACTGTGGCTTTAATACATCTCACCTGCCATTATCTTTCAAGATTTATTTACCACAGTGGTGACAAATCACCTCTCCACTGTCTACCCAGCTGTGTTGTTTTAGCATTTGTTATTTATCGAAACCAATCCACTGCTGACAGAAGTGTGTTTTGAATCCCCCAGCCTTTTCTACAGCAAAAACAGTTGGCAATTTGACTGCTGTGATGAGCGCAATAGCAATCATTGTTAATCTTTTTCCTCCTACCTTGTGGAGGACTAGGAACACTTACATGTACTGTGCGTTGTTCCTGCATGATTGGATTGGGCATGTTATGCACTGCTCCAATCAGTTGTTTAAATGGATCTGGTCCCAGACCTTTAGTAGGTCCCTGTCCAGGGAGTATCAGCCCTATTGGATGATAAAGACTGTAGTTTTAGCGTTCTTCTTTATAGTGAAGAATCCCCCTGGAGGATCTGTAGGCCCATTCTACTAAAAGTGTTTTGAATTAATGAACACTTTTGTGTAGTGTGCCAGGAAGAACATCTGAGGAGCTATTGGTCCAAAAAAGGCTTGGGTACAAGTTCAGATGGTCTAGACCAGGGTTCGGCAAACTCTTCTGCATCACATCCTGTTTTTATATTGACAATGGGTTGTCAAATTATATATATATATATCAAAATAAAAATTGGGCTCTTAGTATGTCAAGTCTGGTGGTCGGAAACCAGTATGTGTTTATTGCATGTCATAATGTTGGCATATTATTTTACATGATATTTCAAATGTCGTTGCTGGCTATACAGTAGTATCCTGTTTGTTCCTGCTTGTTGGGACAAAATGGTTCATAAGTAAGATGGTTACTATTTAAGCCTTGCTGTCCAAGTTGAATAATCCTCTTTAAGTCTTTCTTTTAAATGTTAATGCAATTTATTTTTTAGCTTTGTGAGAAACATCTTGGTAGCACAAGTAACAATTGTTTTACTTTTATTCTAAATTGTTTGTTTTAATAGTCAATATCAAAAAAGCATGTACCAGTACAAATTGTGTCAGGCAGAAATGTGAAATAAAGAGTCTCATGGTTGGTAATAGTTGAAAAATCTTGATAGTAATGAGAAGGATTCTTACCTCTCCCTATGGCTTAATAACTACCTTCAGTCAGATAAAAGCTAAGCCAGTCACTCCTCCACATTCACTCAACAGTGTTTGAGAAAACGATGAATAGCGTAAGTGTTCGAATAGATCAAGACAAGAAAGACGGCGAAAAGAGAAACACAGAAAATTGATTTATTACTAAATCAAACTGTAGTTTGGAAGACTAGACAATTGCGTGAAAACACATTCTCAGGTTTAGCTTGCTTTGAGATTTTACCCTTTTATTAACATGTGCTAGTATCACAATAGCAGAACAGATGAAAATGTTGAAAGCCATGGCAGAGAATAATGGAAAAAAAGTAATGGTTCTTCCATGCGTAACAAAAGGAATGGTGAAATTAAGTGTGGTGCCAGTAGATTCTTGTTTTCATGTTTTTTGGTGTTGCTTACAAAATGCCATACTTACACAGACAATAAGGTACTCATCTGTGTGTGCTTACATTTCTACTTTGAATGATTACATCTAATTTTGACACTGGTTGTGCAAGAGGTGCCACTTTTACTTGGTTTTGGCAGGAATCTGTCCCACAGGTCGCGGATCGTGATTTTACGTCAATCTTTTTAGAGCGGTCGCCTGCCAAAGGTTGGTGGTTTGATCTCTGGCCCTGCAGTTCCATCTCGAAGTGTCCTTGGGCAAGATACTGAACACTGAGTTGCCCTCGATGCTGCGGATCGGAGTGTAAATGTGTTTGAGTGTTTATCTGATGAGCAGGTGGCACCTTGTACGGCAGCCTCGGCCATAGTGTGTGAATGATGAATGGTTCCTGTACTATTTTAAAGCGCTTTGAGTAGTCGTTAAGACTCAAAAAGCGCTATATAAAAACAGTCCATTTACATTTACCAAAAGCACCGTTATTAGTAGCTTGCTGTTGTTGGACTGCCTCGGCATTTTCAACAAAAAAATGGTTCTTTCATGTTGACTGTGCATTGCAGGAGAGCAGCAGGCCTCTCTTTTCTGCAGATAAATGAGCTAGCCTATTACTTCCCAAACTGCCTATTAGCACAGCTAACTTTGCAGGGAACCAACAGTCCATGGATGAGCACAGTGAAAATGATTTTGTCTACACTCTGGTTCATGCATATGTCAGGCTGTTTCTGCAGTACCTTTTTTCATTTTGTTTCGTAAGGGACTGACTCAAACCCCACATGAAATGTAGCTTAACTTGACAGCAGAACCTGAAAATTACTAATTTAACACATATTTGTTCTTGGAGCTTGTTCTGGGAGTAGAGATAATGTAGCAAAATTAATCATTTTCACTTTTTTCCCATTTCTATTCCTCAAAATTGGTGTTGATTGCTGGACTGCATGGAAACAATGTCAGACAATAGAATCAATTAGTCTGTAACTTTGGAATCAAGCTGTAGCTCAATCTAATGTACAATGTTGTGTGCTGGGAGAGTGAGTGTGTAAATGTGTGTTCCCCTACTTTGGTGTGTGTGTGTGTGTGTGTGTGTATGTATTGCTGCCAATAGGTAGTCTTATTGTGTAGGCATCAGTGTAGCAATATGTCCCTAGAGCCCTATGTTGAGATTATACACAAGATTCCATTTACTTCAAGCAGGAGCTACCACAGATAACATATAGAGCCTGTGTTTGGCTCGCTGGCAAGTCCATCATTGGAATATTGGCTGATTGAGAAAAACAGAATTTGGCCAAAAAATCTCTAGATGCTCACTCACCTAGTGAGCTTTTACAGCGTTACTAACATTTCTGTGAGAATTTTAAGTCAAAACAAATCTCAACAACTACACCTACTGAACATACAATACTTACTTAGCAATGTAAAGTCCCTTAAGGATATAGTTGACTGAGTCTGTTCCTAATGGTCTAGCTTAATATTACTTTTTTGGCCTGTAATTAACCTTTCTTTGAATTGATGCAAACCATACTTGGATGCCCTTTAACTTCACAAATGTCTTTTGTTATTGATTACCATTGTTGTTTTTGATCACATTGCAGTGTTAATAGGGTATCATGGTAATCTAATAACTGTCCTGTTGATATTTTGTTTTCAGGGTGGACTAAGGAACAGCAAGCATGAGTCTACACTTTCATCCCAAGAGTATGTTCACGAGCTGCGTTCTGGCATCACAGAAGAAAAGCTGCTCAATTGCCTGGAGTCCCTCAGAGTGTCCCTCACTAGTAACCCTGTCAGGTCAGTAACTCAGCTTTTTTTCACACACTGCAAACTGCGCCTTGTACCTGGAAATTTTCTCAGTGATATTTGCAAATACTACGGCTCTTACCACAACTCAAAGCACTTTGAGTTTGATTATCTGTTTTTATTGGCACAATGATGGTTCATCAAAATCAAAAAAGGGACTCTTTTTTTCTTCTCATAGCTGAAAAAAACAGATACTCTAACGTGTCACCATGCAGGGTTTGCTGTGAAGGATCATCTGTGTTCTATAGTTTTAGAATTTAAAGTCCCACAATGGTTGGTATCAACATCACTCTATCGCTATTTTTGGGAGGTTATTCACAAAGTTTTCCTCTGGATATTGCTGTGTGAAAGTATCCTTTTAGGCAAAATAGTAGCACACACAACAGATGTGCACAGTTGGAAATACTGCACAATAATCTCACCCCACTAATATTTGCTAGCCATGCTTAATGCATTTTTTCCTCAGTGCACTGAATTATTGTAAGAAAATTACGAGACCCATTCATTCTAACAAAAGGGGAGGGAGATGGATCTAAGTGAAAGTAACCTTTCTGGTTGCACTTAATGGGACATGATCCCAAATAGACAGTTGTTAATATATATATATATATATATATATATATATATAATGAACCAGAAACATTTCATGGATTCAGTGGCATGTCAAGCATTGTGAAACCAAATGCCTCTCTTACTATATATACATATTTGATTTGACAAAAGATCAGAGTAAGTGATAGAGTGCAGGGACAAGCACAAGCTGTACATACACGTTTCTACTCAAGCTTCTAATCAAGCTTTTTTCTGTTGAGCAGTATTTGGATATAATAAATTTAAAAGCAAAGTGTCCATATCAGTGAGATCTAAATAGGGCTGCAACTAACGATTTTTTTATTTTTATTTTCATTGTTAATTCATCTGTTGATTATTTTTTCGATTAATCAATGTTGGTGAAAAATGTCCACAACTCAGAAATTCAGAAGATAGTTATTTTACTGCCATAGCAGAGTGAAGGAACTAGAACCTATTTACATAATTACACATAATTTGTCTGCAAGTCATAATTTTTACTTTTGAGATTAATTTTCTTTTGCTTCAGTTTTTTTTCCTCTCAAATTCTTTAGTAGTCCAACATGATTTTAGATTTTTTGGGGTTTTTCTGCTCTTCCTCTGTAAGCCTTTTCTTTACCCAATTTACCCAATATCTCAGCCTTCTCACTTTAAATGGAATCTTTCATTTTCATTTGGTCCCACTAGTGCAACAAAACCCTTAGTGACAGCAGATCCTTTAAATTATTTACTAGCCCACTGTTGAGGAGATGTTTCTTAATGAATGGTGCATATTAAACAGTCATTGGGAGAGTGGAATACTTTTTTATCTTCACCATGGATACAGAGAAATACAGAGCCTTGGAGGTGACATGGGGGAGGAAATAAAACTGGGGGAAAAAAATAACAAAAAAAATGACCTGGGGACAAACAATTTTGCGAGATCTTGACTTTGTTTTGCGAGATATCAAATTTCACTTGCGAGATGGAGTTTTATTCGCAAGATCTCACAAATCCAACAAACAATAAGGCTAACCTAGCTAGCTAGTAGCGCATAGCACGATAGCTAGTATCTAGCTAGTTAGTAGCACGACATGATTACATCTCCTTGGTTGTCTAAATACATCCAATGTTTGTTTTGATAAGCATTACTAATTAATACATGACAAAGTGAAATGTTATAATGGACATTGTTGTTGACTGTTGATGTCAATGACTGCAGGCTAACCCTAGTAGGTAGCTGGTATCTAGCTAGCTTTGTCATGTATTAATTAGTAATGCTTATCAAAATAAACAATGGATGTATTTACACAACCATGGAGATGTAATCATGTTGTGCTACTAGCTAGATACTAGCTAGTGCACTACTAGCTAGCACACCAGTAGCTAAGTTAGCCTTATTGTTTGTTGGATTTGCGAGAAGAGTTGTGTGCTTTTGCTAATCTAATCTAATCTAAAATCCTGCACTGCTCAAGGCACCCATTCATGTAAAAAGGTAACATTAGCTTGTGACACAGCCACAAAGGAACCGCAGATAGAGTGATAACGTGCTAAGCTTAACATAGTAATAGCACATTTTATATAAAGTAGGGCTGCACAATTATGGAAAATGATGACGGCCTAACTGGCACTGGTCACTGCTGTTGTCTGAAAAACAACACAGATGGGACAAAATGTTGCGTTTACTAGTAAACTGGTAAACCTTGTGACCAACGTATGACTGACTGCTATTTGTATCTATTTTCCTCACGTTACTCTATCCTCTGTGACTGTCTACATCTAGAAACTAAGCAGGGTGCAGCGAACAACTCTGACTGGCACATGATCAGACAGTGGTTTACAGAGCGGTAGATTGGCTTTGCAAAAAAACGTGGAGCGTTCCATGAACGGAGTGACGCATTTAAAATATTGCTTGATTATGCAAATTTGGTCGTGGGAAGCCAAAATTGTGATCGTGATTAAAATTTGATTAATTGTGCAGTCCTAATATAAAGTATTTTATATAGTATAATGAATAGCTAAGTAGTTATCCCTCGACTGATTGCAGAATTTTGAAGTCAGTCTCCCCAGTCTCCAGCAAACTGTGGGGAGTCAAGTCAGCTCATCCACTCATGAAGGCCAACTGTTGCCGAGGGGATGTAAGTGCGGCCAGGCTCACCCTGTGGGTGTTTTCAAATGGCCAAACCTTTGACCGGCATGTTAGGGACCAATGCGTTATAGACGAGTCACCCCCTACACATGGGGAGAAAGTCACCTTTGAGTGTGTGTGCCAAGGTGGACTGTGCGGGTGTGTTGACTATCACCGGCCCCCTGTTCATCTTTCTACCTCTCATTATTTCTCTCCTGGGTAAAGGAATTGTTTTCTTGAAGCATGGATAAGGTTACTAGTAATGAATATGAATGCACTTAATTGTCATGGATCACAACACAAAGGAAATCCACATTTAGTTTGCTACTTTCCTGACTCCACTATGTTAATGTAACCTTTGTATGCCATGTTATCATAACATGACAGTATACTGAAAATAACCATGAAGTAGATGGCAGAGCAGTGGAATCATGCTTGTTTTAATTTACACCTTAGAATAAGGATCCGCTAACCTTCTTTTGAATATTGACATTTTGGGGACTTTATTATAAATTTTAACTGAAGAAATTAGTACATTTTTTGGCAAAAGATGACAAGTAATACACCTGCATAAAAATAGAGATAGACTGGTAATTTGTGCATTATATGCTACTATTTATTTTGCCTTGCTGGTTAATCATATAGCATTGAACAGTACTTCTCATACCAGCGACAAAATTCCCATTCCAACAGAAATACTGGTGTATAGCCTGATTACTTTCTAGTCTTCTTATAGTTGAAAAAGCAAGAAAAACTTTGTCTAAGATTGTCTTGCCTTTGTTTTTGTAAAATTTAGTAAAATAATGAGCGGAATTGTAATTTTGCAGTCTGTATTTATCAAGCATTATAAACGTCGTCCAAAATGGCCTAAGCTTATCAAGAGGAATGTGGTATGTGTAAAGTGTATTTGATTTCAAATAAATGATCGTAATAATTATAATGATTATAATAATTTATTAATTTTTCAGGTTGATCCTATTGTAAACATCTACTTTTGTAATAAGTGTATTATATAACCAGTGTTTCAAACTAAATTAATTTGTTTGACATTACCAGTTAAGCACTGCTTTGTCAAGGCCAATGTGAGTATCCCCTCCAAGTTGGCCATCTATATTAAACATAATGGTGTAATTTTATATATATATATATATATATATATATATATATATATATATATATATATATATATATATATATATATATATATATATATATTTTATATTAATTCATACTATTTATATTAAAAAGTAATTTTGTTGTCTCTGTTTAAACACCAGAGACATTTTCAACATAAATTTGATAATTAAATCAAAACTTTGTTTCATGAAACATTAAACCTAGTTCTATACACTGAAACAAAAGTCTCATCAAAGTGCTGTTGTCCTTTCACAGTTAGTGCTTACCACTGCTTTTTGTCTTTCCTCTGATGTTTGGGAATCCTACTAATTTGCTCCCAGAGGCCTGTGTTTGTCTAATAGTTTAATTGGCTGGGCTGTGCACCTGTTTGGCAGCACAGGTGGCCACAACACCATTGTGCTGAGGGCCATATCTCCCAGGCAGTTCCACACAGGTGTGTGGCATGCAGCCTTTGCAGATCCACCCACAGATGGCATTGCCTGGAGCATCCGCTGCTTACTCTGTTTCCATTCTCTTCTCCTCGGCTGCCATGTTTTCCCCTTCTCTTTCTGTCAGAATTTCCCCAGCCAATTATGTATCCTCAACTTCGTTCTCCCCATTTTAATTTTGTCATTTGGATGCTCTCTCCTTAATTTAGAAGTGTCAGATTGACTAGCCACTTTTCATTAATTTCTTAATCCACTGACATGAAGTGAGATGCCAATTTACAGAAAATTACAACCCTCTTACTTTCTCATTGAGTGGGAGAGAAATCCTGCAGTGCTTCAGTCCGGCCTTCTTTCTCATTTCACAATTTGTACTCTGTCTTGCACATGGGAAAACTATGATTAGATCCATGTACAAATATGTCAAGGAACATGATATTTCAAGAGGCAAAACATTATTTTTTATACAGTCACTAGAGCAAAATTCTTTGAACTTTGTATTGCATGATTGGGCACACCTTACTTTTGCTCCTCTAAAGAAGTGGAAAAAAAAAGCTCATTTCCTCAGATCTAGCTTAGCTGCTGCTCCATCTGTAAACTTTCCAATATAAAAAATAGTGTTGAAAAAGTGGTTTTAGTGGTTTTGAGCAGCAGAGCACACAGCCATGGCTCCAGTCTTTGAGTTCCCTATGTTTATCCCTCAGCATTACACTATGACTATGTCAAATCCCTACAGTGACTTTCATATTATATCTGCTAGCTCTCAGATCCCTAAGACATATTTAAGCAAAATTGAACTGGGCTTCTAACTTTTCATTATGTGAAATCTTCACCTTAAAAGTCAGACATTTTCTCACGGGCATTTTCTTGTGGGGTCTTTTTATGGAGGTAGAAGACATTTGCTGACACCAGAGTTTCTCTCTGTGTCTGGATACTCAAGGTGTGGGTTGTTGTGATGATCTTGCTGCTCTGCCGCACAGGGTGTCTCTGAGTGTGAATCAGTCTCACCAGTTCACCTCAGTTGAATGCTTGTGGCTGAGCACAGAGGGTTGCATGGATCTCTAGTAATGGGCTTTTTATGAGCTTTAAAGTTACTATGCCTGCTAACATAAAGGTGCTTGTCCTATTGACTGTCTGTCCTAATGCACATCTTAATAAAGCATTAGCAAAGCAACAACACATTAACAATTCTGTCAGGTACAGTGGGGGTGCTTTCCATATAATGATAAAGCAACCCTTCAAATAACCCAAATTCCCTCACCTTTTATTTTTGTTATATTACAGTCAAATATCCTATTTTATGACCACAAACATGATTTTTGTAGACAATCAAACTACAGTGTAATCATACTTATGTATGGTATGTGTATGTAGTGTGTCTCATAATTAAAACCAAGACAATTAAAAGGTGTCAAAAAAGGCACTCCCATGGCAAAAATGCATTTTTATTAAAAAACACTTACTGGCACTGGTTATATCCCCACTCTTCATCCATTGGCCTTTTCTGTCCACTGTGTGCACAACAGAGAATCAACACCAGCCTAAAAAGCATATCCATCTGTCCATCTGCCGTTCTGACTGTTACTACAAATATGAGCATCTAAATGTCTCAGCGGCTGTATGGAACCCCTTGACAGCTTAGCCCAGAAATGTTGTTTGACACAGACACAAAGTGTGAATAGTGCCTCTCAATGCAACTGCAATGAGTTAACACTACACTGATGAATGATACTTGTTTGAAGACATAGGTGCAGTAGTCAGTCATCAATAGGCCAGATTTGACTGACATAGATCCCTTACAGGAATGAATAACTGTTTCAACTGTTATTCTTTATGTGGAAATAGCTCCCTATCTCAGGGAACCATCTATAATTGATCTTCTATATACACTTTGTTATCCTGGATAGTGCTTTTGTAAGCTCAATCAGACAAATTTTAAATATAGTATTAATAAAAATCTGATGTCCTTGGTGGAGTTGAGAGGAACAGGCTACCTCAGGACACATGAGAGTCTGATGCCTTTGAAATTTCTGGATCAAGCACCATTTGTTCCCATCCTATTACTTTGTAGAGTATTGGAAATAAAGCAATTTAATTTCCTACCATGACGATCAAGATTTAACATCCTTCAGGAAGGGGGAGGGACACAAGATATCCAAAAACTTAACCTGTCAGGGCCATAAAATATGTTGTGGCAGACAGCAAAGAAAAAAAAAAATTACCGTTGGGGTAATTTTCTTTGCCTGATGCTGTGGGACTCTGTTCTCTAGACTCCCAGCATTACAAACCTCCAGGCCTCAGACAAGTTTGCTCTGTCACTTGTCAAGGAGAAACGAGACAGGAAAGATGTGGAAATGACATAATAATTTAGCAGATGTCTGTCTGCAAAGGTTTCTCTGGTCTTCAGTGTTTTTAAAAGTAACAGAAATAATTCAGTCATTAGTGAATCCAAACTTATTTTTGTCTTTATGTCTCAGGATGGTGCAATCACTCTCATTTTATAGCATTCAAAGAGATTTATATGACTGTTAAATTTGGCATAAATGTTATGACACTGTCTTCAACAGACGTGACGAGAAGTCAGAAATGAGCAAGTTAACTAGTTTTTACCCTTGCGGCTGACTCCAGAGTTGACGTGCACCCTTCTTCCTCAGAGGCAGTGAAAACAATTTTGGAGACATAAATGTCCTCAGTGTCTGGGTATATTTTAAGAGTGATGTCTATTTCATTTTATGACACCATCTGTTAACCTCCAAGATACCCATATCTGTTACAGCCCCAACGTGATACATACATAATTTAGATATCCGTGTTTCTAAATTGATATATATAAGGATATGATGCATTTTGGCACAAAAACAATATATAATATAGTGCATTTTTTTAGCTTTAACATCTATTTGAACAGGACAGCTTGACAAAATCTTTGGTACACATATTATATCCTCAAATATATATGCAAACTTATATTAATATTTTTCTTTTTTTTTAATGTGGGACATAATTATGTGAGCTGAGCCAATATTTAACAAACATCTGAGCAGGAAATCTGTCCAATCTGGTCTAAATTCTTAGAGTGACGCATATTTGCTCATACTTTTATACTTAGGAATAAAAGCATTTATGAACTTTCCGAACCTATGGAAGTCATTGTTGTCTGGTCCAGGATTTTAGTAGTTCCTAGCAGATCAAATAATAGCACAAATCTACGTGTACATTCTGGGAGGTGTACACAGATGGTTTTCAGAGGGGTTTTATACATCTACTGTACAGTATAAGGTGACATTAACAAAAGCTTGATCAAAATGGCAACTTTATGGCTTTAAAAGAGAATCTGTTCTTTTAAAGAGGTGCTTGCCACTGCATTTCACTCTCAAACTCATCTCTGCAGAAGCCAGAGGAACATGTAGATACATCACATCAAACCTGACAAATCTTTCTCTGATCTTCCACAACCCATACAGATTTACAGATAAAGCACAATGAGATTAATTGGTCTTATCAACCTGCAATCTGCCAGTTGCACTACTGATTTCTGTCTACCATCACATAACACTAAGGACTGTGTAGAGTACAATTTGAAATTTCAGTTTTGCACTCCTTGGGGGGTCATTTCAAAGTGACCGGGGAACATGGTGTTCTGTCAGCTATCTGCACTTACTAGTTGATTTAATTCTGATAGAAACACTCTCCAATCTCTCACACTTCTTTCGCTCACAAGTTATTTTCATGTACTGTCGATGTGAATTGAGTTACCACCGGAGTAAGTTAAAGTCTCAAATATCACTGGAGCATTAAAAACCTGAAAAATATTCCTTTTTAAGTACATTTAGAACTGGTAAAACGTGATTAATTGTGAGTTAACTATGGACAGTCATGTGATTAATCACAATAAAATATTTTAATCGATTGACAGCCCTTCTTTAAACCAGTCACACGGCGACGGTGGCTCTGCAAAACCATCTTGGGAAGGAACTTATGTTGGTGGAGCATTTGCACTCCACAAAAGAAAATGCCACATACAATATTAAATGATGTGAAAAGGAACTGTTCACACAATACAGTAATGTGAGCTATTTGAATTAGCTGGATACATGGCATCGCCATACATCGCCGTGTTTACTTTGTCCATAGCAATCCCCACCAATCAGTCCCAAAACATCCCAGTTAGACAGTAAATGCAATAAACATATTCTAAATCTTTACAATCATTCCTCAAAAGAACCAAACAAAGGGATTTTGAGAATGTGAGCCACGCATCGCCACCATAAGTGGAGTGACCAAGCACCTGCCACTTGGATGGAGAGTGTATGTATTACCTAAAGGATATCAGCCGTTCACTTTCCAGGACAGGGCGGGTTAATGATTTTGGCTCTTTGTATATGTTCCCTTGATTCTACCATATCCATCAGCATTCTCTTAAATATTTAACTTATGTTTGTGTGAGGTGAAGGATTCTATGAACAAGGGTCAACAAAACAAGAGATGAAACAGTGTGTGGTAGGTTCAAATAATTCTATGAAGGATTTTGTAAGGGAAAAAAAAGTTTTTCTTTTGTTTGTTGATGCTTACAGTACAGCTACCTGCTTGTTTATGTTTTAAAGATTTTTTGTGGGCATTTTCAGCCTTTTTTTGCCAGGACAGTTGAAGATATGAAAGGAGAGAGGGAGGGGGGAATGACAAGCAGCAAAGGGCCACAGGTTGGAGTCAAACCAGGGCCTGCTGCTTCAAGGCGTAAACACACATGGGTGCCTGCTCTACCAAGTGAGCTATCCGGGGATCCGTTTATGTTTTGTTTGGCAGTCTTGGTTTGCTTTAGGTAGTTTCAAAGATAGGCTGTGGGATCAATTCATCACAATTTGTATATTATAACCAGATTGATAGCTTGTACACATTTTTAAGGTTCAGAAAAAGACATTTTTAGACAAGCTAGCAATGTGTGTCTGGAGATTACAAAGTCAGTTGGTCTGTTTATCTTGCAGTCGTCCAGCACCAACAGGTCCAACACTTCAGTTCCCTAATGTTCTATGATAGTTCATACTGTATGCATGCATGAATAGCATGCTAATGGTAGCATAAAGCTCCAACTACAACTGAGCCCAACTTATTAAAAAAAACTACTTGCACAGTAGTAGGAAGGATCTAACTAGCAAAATTAGCTCTTGAGTTATCAGCCATCCAAACATTTTGTTTTCTAAAAAACAATTATTAAGTTCTATTTTTTTTAAACTTTCTTTTTTGAGGTATGATGAACAGAAAAGTACGATAACTATTTTATATCCAATTTCTGCCATCTGATATACCCTGTGCATTATAGTTATTTCAGCAGGCTATTGAATTGATCAAAGTATAATGTAGCTCCATATTTGGCATGGCAAATCACTAAGCTGACACCGGTGGTGCTTAGTTTCAAGCTGTAATGTTCAGAGCTCTTTGTTGCATGAAGCTCTGGGCTTCAATTGGAATACTATAGCACTGAATAGGTCAGTACTCCCACAGAGGGGCAGTTGTATGGCTTTGCCTGTAATACAGTATGAAAGATGTACCACTTGCACAGAAGCTTTCAACAACAAATCTCCCCACCTAAACATCATTAAATAATAACACTGTCCTCTATAGACTGAAATCTATAGACTGAAATCAATAGGTGCGCAAGCCATCTAAAAACGAGACCAGCAAATCACTCAAAACAGTTCCTGCTTATTACTTTTTCCGTTGCTGTTGAGTCACTTAGTGTGGCTGGCGATGCACACTAATCTTTTCATAATGTACCAACATTTCACTTGCCACGTATTTGCAGATCTCTACACCTACTCTTTGATATTCTGTCCTCACTTTTAGCAATTTACATTTCTGTTTATACCGTAACTACTTGTATTCTCTTGAGCAAGACACTGAGCACAGCCTGGAGTGGCACTAGGACTACCACTATGTCCCGTTTGGTAAAATGTATGATACTGTGTGCGATACAGAGGAAATAAATAGAAACAGGCACTTAGACTACATGCATAGCGACTGAAGTTTTACTACAGCTTATTTTGTTCATGCCCTTTCTCTATGTTTTAGCGAAGAACCTTGAAATACAGTTCGAAATGAGCTATGCCAACACTGATGATCATCATCATGACTGAATGATGTAGTGAGGAGGTGATTGATTGAATGTCATAGTTTTTATTTAAAGCAGCACAAAGACTCACTGCTGTTTAGCTTGAAAATACTGTTGATATATAAATAGAGAAAGAGAGAGAAAATTCACACATGTCAATGTACATATATTCTCATGGTGGCTCAGTGCTTATCACTGTCGCCTCACAGCAAGATGGCCTTCTGGTGTGTTTGCCTCGAGATTTTCTCCCTCCCTGAGAATATGTGTGTGCCCTCTGATTGATTGACTGGTGACCTGTCCAGGGTGTACCCTGCCCTTCATGAAATGCATGATCGGACAGTCCCCCATGTCCCTGAATAGCATAAGCGGTATAGAAATTGAATGTATGGATAGATATTTTCTCATGCATAACTACATTTGTTATAGCAATAGAAAGTCAGTAACGTCTTTTGGGGAACAAATGTTTGACAGGAAGACAGATGGTCATCTCACTTCGTACAATAGACTTTGTATTAAAGGTCCCATGGCATGAAAGTTTCACTTTATAAGGTTTTTTAACATTAATATGAGTTGTCCCAGCCTGCCTATGGTCGATTAATTGTATCCTGCTCCGCCTTTGAGAAAAAGTGAGCTCAGATGGGACAATCTGGAATCTTCCCTATATGTTGTCATAAGAGGACCGGTAACCTCCCCTTTCTCTGCTTTGCCTATGGGCAGCTGGTCAAGGCCACACCCCCACCCTTTACCTTGCCCCGCTTCTCGCCTTCTCAACAACATTTAAAGCTAGAGACACAGAAATAGCACATACTAAGGAAAGCTCATTGTGGGACTGGCTTGTTACGTAATTCTGTAATTCTGCACCAAGGCTGAATTTCGGGAAAGAGACTTAAGATACAATATTAGGGGACCACTAAGGCCTATATAAAAGCATCCAAAAAGCAGCATGTCATAGGACTTTTAAGTTAACATCAAGCCCACAACATAGTGGACTTTCAATGTGACTGAAAAGTTCTTAAGGGAACATGCATCTTGCCAATAAACATCTTGGTTATATCTTAACACTTGGTTTTGGACTACTCTGAGATTTTTGATGCATACATTTTATAGTAGTAAGCATAACTACAACATAATTGCGTCCAGCCAGTAGAGAAATTGCTTCCCTAAGACCGACCATGAATTTTTCATTTTGCCTGCGGAATATACATGGTTGCAGAAAGGAACACATTTTGGTGGCACCTAACTAGAGGATTATAGCCATCAATATTAGATGAACAAGTTCTCCCCAAAGTTAATGAAATCCTTGGATGTATGAAGACGCTGATAGGAAACAGATTTGTCTTCTTTTTTCTTCAATGTGGAATTGCTACACTGATATTTAATGGCCCAGAGAAACAAGAACCTTACGTTTGACCAAACAACACTTTAGCCACAATACAAGTGTTCCTGCTTTACTTCTTAAGCAATGAGGGTTATTTAATCAGAATCTCTTTTAGAACTTAATTGATGCTTATCATATGATGAAGTAATCACTTTTTTATGAGGGCAAGATACAATTAGACTAATAGGCTAACAGCCCGTTAAAGGTGCCCTGCCACACGTATTTCATTACTTTGTGATAATGTCTGAAGTTTTACCATGGAGTCTGTAAAATTTTTTCTGGAAAATTGCCTTGGTTACCTTGTTTCAAGCCATTCTAGTGTGGTTTATAAAGCCTGCAAGAACACTCGATTTGTGCTAGTTCTCATTAATATTCAATGAGCTAAGCTGCTTGACTCTGATTGGCTAACAGCTAGCCAATGTGAGCCTGGCTATCAGCATCCTTTATCTAGCAACTGAGCTAGCTCATGAATAGTATTGAGATCAGGCAACATGATGTCAGACTGACCAGCTTTTGTAATTGGCCTGATTTCTCTGTTTTTTTCTTTTCAGTGGCTAGACCTAACAGAGGAGGTAGCAGTTCATTTTTACATTCATGACATAACACAGACACATATGGACTTAACATATTTCAAATAAAAATGGTTTTGTGTGGCAGGGCACCTTTAAAGTGAGTGGTAGTAATATTAATGTTACTACCACTCACTTTAAAGGTGCCCTGTAAGTAAGTATAAATTGTGTTAGTAGTGTTATTAGTATTGTTATTTGTGGTATTAGTTGCAATAGTATGTTGTCCACTGAAGCAGTTTTCTCAGATGAACAGAGAAAGGACACTGCATAGCCTCAGGACAAACACTGTTGAAGGACCATCTTTCATTTTCTTTGTGGTATCTTTGGGGACATTCAGAAGGCAAGCTGCAAAGGACCTAAGGGTATACGTGAGGGGACAGAAAATGATGGACAGTCTGGGATGTAGGGAGGAGTCAAAACACTTAGAGCCTTAAAAACCTTGAGGAGGACTACATTAAGTTGCCACCTGAAGCAGAAAGGCATACGTTTTTTTGAAAAACTTTCTGCGCAGACAATCCATCCTTTCTTTAATGTCTATTCTGTTTTAGTCCAACAACAATAGATAGAAGGTAACATAGAGCAGACTGCAGACATTTCCCACAAACATCTGTTGCAAAATTTACAATTCATATTCTGTTTTAATTAGTGCACATTCTGTGTTGAAGGAATTAATTAATAAAGTTTTCTGACTTGTAAACTTGAAAACATTTGCCGTTCATCCAAGTTTTTAGTTCTCACTTTTGTGCAATGATGTTCAATACAGAATTTTATGTCAAAATATACCAGTTCTACCCTGTGGGTACTTGAAAGCACCAAGACTGTAACCAAATGATGTTCACTACATAAAAGTGTGGCGTAAGTTTTTCCAAAGTTGGAGCATTGGTGGTAAACAAATGTTTAGCATTTACTGTTGACACATAGTGAAATTAAATTTTGTGTATTTTTGAAAGCACATTTCCAAGCATACCAGATGTCCAGTTTCTCTTATTGTCCTCTAGAGCCTCGCTTTTGCTCTGTTCTGGTAATCAAGAGAATCATCATAAAGACATTCCTATCGCTGCATTTTTTTTATTCCTAAGTAAAAATTTATGGAGGTAAAAAAAGTTTATTTATTCATTTGAGAGTGTCAATTATTAGCATTTTACACCAAAATAGAGAAAACAAAATGAATGAAAATGAGTAACCTCTATTTTTAAAAGTATTGTCAGTGTATCAAAGTAATGAACTTTAAATGTAACTTAATGTTGAGCTGCGTTGTTGCATCCCTAGAAAGCGTGTAGTGGGGGAAAAATCCTCGACAAAGAGATTGTCCTAAACGATAGTGACCATTTAGTCATGATTGTGAAAATAATAGATAAGAAGTTACGTGTGAAAAATGATCAAAAAAGTTTCGGTTTAGAAATTAAAGATTGACATGAAGTAGCAAAAACAAAGACTGGATTTACTGACTTGTGCTCCCTCAGCTAGCATCCTTTCCCTCTTTGTTGTCCCACTTTCTCATTTACTCTTACCACCTCTGTATCGTGTGTGTGTGTGTGTGTGTACATATAAAAATATCTGCATTCTTAAATATTCTTGAATATGCAAAGCATATGCTGGGAAGGCAACATTGAAACTGGAAGGCTTATTGTAAACAGACATTTGTAAGTTTACAACATTATTGTGTTTTTTTTTATTAACAAAAAAGGTTATCATTATACACTAATATCAATAATTTATGAATTAGTTCTGCTTGTCTGTTAATGAAAGTTGAGTAATGGTATTTGAGGGGCTGAAGCGTGTGTCCGAGATCAAAGAAATACCTCACTTTAACTTTGCCAGTTGCCTCAAGCTAATGCATCTTATTCCTAATTGAGGGTCTCTTCCGATTCACTGACTCAATACAAATGACTTTAATACTCAAACCTTTATTATTTCAAATCATTGTCAAAAAGGCGGGATAAATCATTGACTTATGCCCCATTAATGCCAGAAAATTGCTCCATGCATTTTGCGTTATTGACAGTTAGGGGCCTGAAAACAAGTAATGCTAATGACATAATCTGGCTGTGACCACACTGTGTTGCCCACCCTCCTCCTTCCTCTCTCTTCCGTTGGCTTAGACAAACGGGCTCATCTGTACTGGATCATTTGCCGTCTCCTGATACGCTGTGGTTTATAGCCAATTATCTCTTGCGATCCATTATCGATTACAGTGTTATCTTTCTTGCATTGCTTAATCTTTTGGCACAGCGGCTCACGGGGGGGCCTGGATACAAACGACTTAGCGATGGGAACACTAGTTAAGATGGATGGGTGTTCATTTGCTTGTAGATGGGTTACACACACATACAGTTTAAATTCAAACTCATTGAGAACGTGTTCAGGGGCAGGGTGTTTTTTTATTTGCAGCTCTCTCTGTTAGGAATTACATACTACAGCAGTCACTTTATTCAAGTGAGTGTTAATTCTTTGATATTAGTCTGAATGACTAATTTCCTCTGAGGTTGATTCAATATTGTTTGTGTTTGCTTGCTGTAAATTAACACGGCTTACAATAAACCAGCAGGGCAAAAACGATGTTTATATATTGCTTTTGTGTAACTGATTTCTTGTTTGTGTCTTTGTCTTCTTACCAGTTGGGTTAACAACTTTGGTTATGAGGGTCTTGGCCTTCTTCTTGATGCTTTGGAGAAGCTGCTGGACAAGAAACAGTAAGTGATCTACTTTGACATCCCATCTCTGTGTAATTTTTTATAGTACCAAGTTCTGCTCATATACTCAATCCCTTTCATTGTTGTTGTTTTTTCCAGGCAAGAGAATATTGATAAACGGAACCAGCATAAACTTATCCAATGCTTGAAGGCTTTTATGAACAATAAGGTTAGTATGAGTCAACCAAGAAAAGTCAGTCCACACAATTGATTTATTAAATCATTAATTCTTCATCACTATACCAGCATGATGAGTTAGTATTGCTTGGTCCTAAACGACCTGGTATTTGAATTACATTTGTATTAACTATTAGAAGTGTAAAAGTAATGTCTAGTATTTTGTACCAATAACAAAAGATCACATACAAGTGCAGAAGCCACTCTTTGTGCACTTATAGTAGAAATTTAGTAGCTCAAGTGGCCAGGACTCAAAACCTGATTTGAATTTAAACTTTGACAAGCCTGGGATAGTGGCACAGCAAAGTGGAGCTAATTTTACCATTTCAGGTCCACAATCTCAGATCTTTTAATTATCCTTTTTTGGAAGGTCTGGCTCATTTCTCAAAAGTGGCACATATTTCAAGGATAGATGAACTATTGATATTGCTTCTCCTAGAGTTAATCCCCACACATGGTCATCTCTGCCCGGTCCTTCAGTTGTGGGGAGACTAAAAGGTACAGGAGAGGAGTATTTGTCCCTATAGTCCTGTCCTGAATTGAATTAATTCATCATCCTCTTCATTTCCTCCCATGGCCTCATTGTCCTTCCTATAAGAAAATTAAGGCTAACTATAACTTACATATATTAGAGCTTCTTTGTATAATTCATTTTTAACTTTAAGTGAAAGTTCTCCATAAATGCAAATGCTCTCATTAATTTATACCCAAGGGACCATTTCTGTAACCTACCTCCTCCTTCCATGTCTCACAGTATGGACTGCAAAGTATCTTGGGAGATGAGCGGAGCCTGTTGCTGTTGGCACGAGCAATTGACCCCAAACAGACCAACATGATGACCGAGATTGTCAAAATTCTCTCTGCTTTCTGTATTATTGGAGAGGAAAACATGTAAGTTGTCACATTTGTTCTCTCTCTCAGACACACACACACACACACACACACACACACACACACACACACACACACACACACACACACACACACACACACTTTCTCATGTCTTGCATATTATTTAACAGACATCTCTATATAGCCTATCATATGCCCACCCACTCAACATGTAAATTATATGCCAAGAATGTTAAGTAAAATACAGATTTTGTCACAGTTCAGATTACGTAATTGGGAGCTTCAGTTGCAGACATTTGAAAATATTTTCAATTGACATTCCACTGCTGCCCCAAGAAAAAAAAGTGTGAATAGAAATCCTATTGGTCCCCAGAGTGTGAAAAAAATGACAAAAATGACAGAAATAGAAACAATCTCCTTGTAACTCAGGATAATCTCCAAACCTTGCTGTGGACATTTATTATTGGATCTGTTTTTGTCTGGAGACATAGTCCAGAGGTATCAGTGATGCGTTATTATGGTTGGGCTTAGGCATTGACCTTAAGTGGTTAGGTTAGTCAGGGGATAGGACCTGAAAAAATCGGGTTACGATACCTTGTGTAAGCATGGACTCCTGTCCAATAGAAGTGTGTGAATGCTATTGAAGGGCGGTTCTTGCCTAGAAGTTGCGTGGGTTCCATAATAACGCATCAGTGTCAGATATTTCAAAACTTTTGCAAATAAAACATGCATAGCTATTTTCCCACTTACCTAAGAGTATGTTATTATTATTAAATGTAATTTACCTGACACTGTTATCCAAAGCGATAGACAGCTTACAATTGCTATATTTGTCAGAGGTTGCACACCTCTGAGCAAATGTCTTGCTCAGGGACACATTGGTTGATATCTCAGTGGGAATTGAACCCAGATCTCTCACACCAAAGGCATGTGTCATATCCACTGCACCATCACCACCACTAACATCCTCTATTTAAAGTTGCAAGCATGTTTTCAGTATTCAAAGTTCAACAAGGGACAAATTTCTCAGTAAATCACAGCTGATATGGAAACAGCACAACACCAATTTAAAATCCTGACTGTTGACAGAAAAAGAAATGATAAATATATATAAAACGATGAAGGAGATATAGTCCATCTCTGGCTGTAATGTTTAGCTGATGGAAGGAGATGGCTGCTTCTTGTAAACACTGAAATATCACTACTGCTTCAATCTTCTCCCACTGTGTGGCATATACTCAGACAGAGACTGCACTGCATGCACATATGTTTACCCATTGTGAGAATATACTGCATTTACAGATGAACTCAGACATTATAGACATTAGTTTGGTCACATAGTCAGAGCATACAGTTTAGTCTGTTTAATGTGTTAATGTAGTTTGCCTCAACCTGGCCTACAGTTTATTAATTGGATTTAGGGGTGTTTTTATTGTTTTCCACAGGGCCAGATTAGAATAACAATGGTACTTTTATTGTCAGTCTGTATGCAGTGATAGAAATAAACAAACCCACAAATGTTGTCGGAGAAGCTAAATTCAGCAGTGTGTCTCACATCTCTGACCATCCAAATAGGCCTTTACAGTATGATTGTTGTACTGTGGCTGCATGGTTTCCAAAATGGTTTTTAAGTTACAGTATATCAAGGAGAGGAATATTAACACTAAATTAGCATTCATTTAACCCAAATAATTTTTAATTGCAGATGATTCACAGATGCCATTCTTTTGTAAACAGATTTATTTACTAAAAAATGTATATCCACTAAACACAAGTGTTTAATATATGCAAACCTAAAAGAATGTTTTGAAATGAAAACCAACTTTTTCAGTGATCTAATATTTAATTCATAATTGTTTAAAGTCACCACCATAACATAGACATGCTCTTTACATAGCAACACACACACACACACACACACACACACACACACAACTGAATTTACATGTATGCAGATATCTCTTTTTCCGTTTTCAAAGTAGTCAAGAATAGGTTGAAGTTAACATGGACTTTTTTGCCATGATCATAGCCTTGCATTAAAATGTATGTATCCTGTAGAAATGACAGCCAAAGGAGCTGAGGCTTCAGTTTCTTGCTCAGAAACTTCTTTGCCAACCAGTGTTGTGACTCTGGCTCATGTTCAACACCCACTTCAGCTGACAGCATCAAAAGGGAACACGACAAGTTAAGCAGATCTATCTTGCCTGTTTTGAAGCGTTGACTGAACTGGCTTTAAAGCTACTCAGTATGCAGCTCCCTATGCTTGTCTCTGACTTTGTAACCTCTATCACAGAGCATGGCCGTCCCATTTATCTCTATGTCAAGCTTTCTCCACACATACAGTCCTTTTTGGTCAGACATAGATCTCCCATACAAAGCAACTGCTAGTATTTTGTCATCCTGAAAGTTCAAATAAGATAAGATTGAAATATGGTAATAAAAATGGCAACAGCAAGCCTATATGGCATGTGTAATTACACATGTTTGCACATGCATAAATTGGCTGATCCCATACAGCAAACATTTTAATTTTTGGCCTTGTGTGTCTATTTATTTTATATTATTATAATTTATTTATTTATTTATTTATTAAGCTCTTCAGATTTGTCCTTTCAGGTACACATTTCCCTTATAATATATATTTGCCAATTTTTATGGACTCATATTATAAATCACTGTTCACCAAAGTGCTCTACTTTAAGTGTGTGTGTGTGTGTGTGTGTGTGTGTGTGTGTGTGTGTGTGTGTGTGTGTATATGTGTGTGTGTGTATATGTGTGTGTGTGTGTGTGTGTGTGTGTGTGTGTGTGTGTGTGTGTTGTGTAGCACAGAAAGTTTTTTTTTCATTCACTCTTTAGAGGCTGAAATTGTCCAATGCTCTAACTGAGATGCCTTGAGCCCTTACAATTTGTTTACCTTCTCAATAAGTTTATTAGCACATTAGTTTAACAGTCCCAGCTATTATTTGCACCCTTTCTCACCCAGACAAATACACTCTACCGCAATTCAATTGACAACTAAAAATATTTGCAATGAAACCTGTTACCCTGTTTTTGTCTAGCAGCACCTTAGTAACAAGCATGATAAAGTCAACATTGAATACTACAGCCAATACTAGTCTGGATTGCATTCAAAGAAATGGAAAGCAGTCACATTTACCAAAGACTGGTCTAGCAAATGTCCACACCAACACACAAGGGGAGATAAAGATACATGGTGTTTGAGCTAACAATTGTGAGTAAATGTCCTGTCAGAGAGGTGATAAAAGTGTTTGTTGACCACTGTGTTGTGCCTGCACTCTGTTTTCTTCCAGCCTGGATAAAATTCTAGCTGCCATGACAATTGCTGCAGAGAGGAACAATAAAGAGAGATTTGCTCCAATTGTGGAAGGTCTGGAGAACCACGAAGCCCAGCAGCTCCAGGTTAGCAATCACACATCAAAAAGATTATTCATCATGCATTCAATGCTGCCTTTTAATTAGATTAGTCATTTTAAAGAACAAAATTGATCCTCATGGTTCAACAGCCAATACAGTAATTGTAACACTGATTCATACTACACAAACTTAAAGGTGCTCTAAGCGATGTCACAAGTTTTTTAAGGCTACAACATTTTTTGTCACAAAAGACATCTCCTCACTATCTGCTAGATGCCTGTCCCTTGAACACACTGTAAAAAAAAAAGTGGTCTCTGTAGAAAGCCCAGGGTCTACAAACCTAGACCACCAAACATAAACACTGTTCCAGTCTATAACCGACAAGGAGTTGGTTGAGCCATGAACGTGCATTGTGGAAGTAGCCTATGTGCTACTGCTGCTGCGGTGATGGCTCTGACACTCCCCGATGTAAGTCGAATGCAGATTTGAGTCGCGCATGCGTCACTTTGCGACTAGTGAAGATGTGAGTTACATACAGTACAAGATGCTAACGAGAAGTTTCTGTAATGTCATTACAGTAAAAATTGACCTACTTAACAAAGTTTGTCCACTGCTGGCTACAAGCTAGCAATCAAACGCAACAAAGGCTGTCAAAAGTTTATTATTTCATGGATTTTACAAATTTCACTATGACACTTTATGCCATGCACAACTCACATCTGCACTTGACTTACATCGGGGAGTGACAGGCTCAACCAACTCCTTCTTGTCGTGTAAAGGCTGGAACGCTGTTTGTTATGTTTGGTGGTGCAGGTTGGCGCAGTTTGTTTTCATTTGTAGACCCTGGGCTGTCTACAGAGACCGCGTTTTTTTACAGTGTGATCAGGGGACAGGCAGCTCGCGGATAGTGAGGAGATGTTTAATGTATGTGACAAAAAATGCTGTAGCCTAAAAAACGCTTGACATCACTTAGAGCACCTTTAAATATAAGTAAGTAACTTATACAACCATATACAGTGAACAGAAACCCTGAACAGTCCAGGGTCATTCAAAAAAATTCTGTTTTGTTATGAAGAGCACATTTGATGCCAGGCAAGACTGAAATTGACAGTGGTCTACTCTGGGGCCCATTGTACTTCAGCCTCAGCTGTTTCTCTTAATGTCTTTCGGTCCACTTGTCAACCCATCTGCACCTCTTGGACATTATGGGATGTCATCACTAGGCTTTTGAAATGCACCCGGAGCTTGATCTGCACTGCTTTAATAAAAAAAACAGAAACAAACGTCTGCTTCATTAAGCATCTCTACTGAATTTTGTGAACAACAGAAGACTTATATTAGAAAAAAGCAGAGATGTTGAGTTTAGTCTTCCTCCTCTTTCTCTCACACACATTTTCTTCTCTTGTCACTATCTGCTCATTTTTTTCCTCACATCTTACAAATACTTCCCCCTGTTTTTTTCAATGCTGCTGTCAAGATGTGTCTCAAAGGACTCAGTGTGAAAGGGCAACTAAAGCACCATACCTCTCTTTGTTTTCATTGGATTTCTTCAGGAGCAGAAAAAAACTACACAACAGCAATACTAACACCGCTTAAAACATGTGTTGTGAAACCAAAAGCAGGGAATTAGTTAAGGAATTACTTTTTTAACTGCAGGGATTGTGAAGTCATGAAGGAAAAGTCATGAAGGAAACTGATGAGGCGGGTGGTGGAAGTGAAAGTAGATATTCTTTTATTAGGAGGCTGTTGTTTTTCCTTTAAATTTTGCCGTTAATGAAATGAAGCTCTGCTAATTGTAAAGTAAATTAAAATGCTTTGCTGATGCAGGGGGTTCAAGGAAATTAATAGACTTTTTTATCCAAAACCTGTGATGGGCTATAGAAGTAGACTTAGCTAATGTGATTGAAATGTTGTTTTTTTTTGCCGTAGTTCAGGCTATGCTTGTCTGCTGAGCACAAGAGAAACTCAGCATTTCAACTTTAAAATGTAAAAAAGTGCCACTTTTAATTACAATGTTTTTGGAACCTCCCTATGGCACCACTGCAGCTCTCTAAACCTATCACAGATAAGGTCCACCACACACACACACACACACCCTCCCTCCACCCCCAACTCAACTGCTTTCCACTCCACAGTACATGACTGAGGTATGTTTGAGGTGCTTGATGCAAGAAGAGAAAGAATTTTTCATGACTTACTTCAGTCACATAAATTCTGTGAAGATTTGGTGGAGTTTCTTTTATGTGTCTGGCCTCTGGTGGATACAGTAAAATGTCAGATTTGAATGCACATATATTGCTTAGATGCTCACAAGGTTTAGTGGACCATGCAGAAGTCTGCCATGTTTCTGGTGCCTAGCACTGGTGCAACAGAGTCAAAGATGGTGCATCCTTTACTGCAGCAAGCTTGTGCTTTTCCCAAAGGAATATGTAGTATCTAACTGTTCTGTATTTATGTATTGCATCAACAACTTGCTATTCATTTCCACTTTTGTTCTGCCTTTTATCAAACAAAAATTAAAAAAGCTGAAATATTTGATTGTAGTTCTTATTCAATAAAACTTAGCTTATGTTGTTTATTGAATGTGTGGAAATATGTTAAGTGGGCAAAGCAAAACATTAAGTGGTTTAGGGTTTTTCTGTAAGTCATTCTGGGGTACAATTTGGTTTTGATGAATTCCACAAGCAGCAACACCACAGGCCAAGTAAACACCCGTTCCAAACATTTTCAACAGGCACTATACATATAGATGACTGATTTGTATGTTTGAGTGTTAAATGTAACCCAGAAAAATAACAAAACTGACCCAGGAAACCACACAGAATGAGCATTGTTGTGGCTCTTATTAATAACACATACAAGCCAGTAGTTCAGGGTCAAGGTTTCAGAAGACAATCTTTCACATTGTCCGTGGGAATCCTTCTGCCTGCTATCGATCGTGTGTCCAAGGAAAACTTATCCATGACTTGCTCCCTTGAAACACCTTATTGCTTATTATAATTCAGCAGCGATTTCCCAACACACGCAGAGACACACACACACACACACACACACACACACACACACACACACACACACACACACACACACACACACACAATGGATTTATTGGCTTTTTCCTTACCAATAAATCCATTTATAATGCACATCTAGTCAATAGACACACCAGACCTGTACTTTTTACCATCTCTCTTTCTGGTCTCTCTCTCTCTCTCTCTCTCTCTCTCTCTCTCTCTCTCTCTCTCTCTACCTTTTTGTCTCCTCATCATTGTAATCATAATTACTCCAAATTGCATATTTAAATGGATGTGTTTTGCAAGGGATATCTTTTTTTGTGTCCCATATGTGCCATTTTGTCTGTTTACTCCTCAGGTTGCTTGCATGCAGCTGATCAATGCCCTGGTCACCTCCCCCGATGACCTGGACTTCCGGATACATCTCCGTAATGAGTTCTTAAGATGTGGCCTCAAGAAGATCCTACCTGTGAGTAATTATCAACCTATCTCACAGCAGATGGTTGGCTTATTCACATGCATAAAAAGGAAGTCCTCATCCAAATATTTACTTTTTCCTGTGTTAATCAATAAATACAATCAATGAATTCAGTCAGTTCAGTCAACATTCTGGTCATTAACACAACACTGTATTGCTTCAGCAATAAAGTTAGTACCACACAACTTGTACAGTATATGTGGTGCTATAAATAACACATTACAGCTTTAATGCTGTTTAAGAGTCCAACCTTGAAAACAACAGCATTTTCAGTTATGCAACAGCTTTAAAATTTATGTGATATTTAGGTAATTGTGCTCGGATTAAACAATCAGGCTTTCAAAACAAATAATCCCGGTGTGACCTTACACAAACTACATGAATAAGAACAGGGTCTATTATTATTAATTAACAGTGGTATTCGTGGTATATCTAGTAGTAGTAGCTTGTGACAAGTGTGATGCAGTGCCAGCACCTCATCACACAGGTCGTCCTGGCATCATTATCTGCAGGCCTGCACATCTTCACATGAGGCGAAGGCAAACGAGCTCCAACTCATCACTCAAGCTCTCATTTGTAGCGAGTGGGGTAAACGTGTCACAGAGCCAGTTGTTAATAAGTCATCCCAGCTGCTCCTGTTGATTATTACTGTCATTACTTTAATTATCTTCAATTCTGCCCCCTGATATGAGAGAGTCTCAGTGTACAGCCATTTATGAATGCCACGTTCACCGCTTTTAACGCCGACATTCAAAGTGACACTCGTTCATCTAATTATGAGTTATGCTCAGGAGCTAGCGTAGCTGTTGGCAAAGAAAAAGTGAACTCCACTGAAAAAAGGAGCACAATTTGTTTTGTTCTTATAGTCCTTGACACATGTATTTGCCCCCACACCCCCCTTCGTTTTGTGGCATTGTGCACCTCCCTCCGAACCAGTGTTGCTCAAGACAGATGGTGCACCAAAAAAACAGTGCAAGGTGATTGATACCTACAGAAATTGGGTTACATTTGGCCCCGTCTTCGTCTGTAAACTCTACTGCCAGTGATTCATAGAGAAGTGGTAAAGAGCACTGCCGTAGCCCCTCGTGGCATGAACAGGTGTGCAGGAATAGGTACTGTCTGGAATACCTAGTGAAAGGGTTCAGGGTGTCTCATTTCACAGTTCTCTGTACAGCTGGAATAGGAAAAGTAATATTCTAGTATTACAGTGTTTTACAAAAGGCCTGATTAACAGTGACACATAACAGTTCCAAAAAGATTTAACAATACAAATACTGGAGTAATACATTGTTAAAAGCTATATTTAAGTTATTACTTGCAGCTACTACGACTGTTTATCATAATCTACATTACAAGATGACCTTTTGTATAACTGCATATTTTCAGCTATGTGCTGCATGTCTAACTCATTTTAGGAGCTAAAAGAGACAGAGGAGCTAGACATCCAGCTGAAGGTGTTCAACGAGAACAAGGAGGAGGATTCTATTGAACTCTCCCATCGCCTTGATGACATCCGCGCTGAGATGGAATATCCTTTTGGTCCTCCCTCTGTGTGAATATACAGATGAATAACCCTGCCGAACTAGAAGCGAGAGATTAGTGTATATTGTGGGTTTGGTCAAGCTTTACAGGCTAAAGCCTCTCATGGCTTGGTTCATTAGAGAAGGATTTGAGGAGCCAGAGCACAATATCCAGCTCAATCTCTGGCCAGGTATACTAGGTAAATAACCCTGTCATCTGAACCTCCCACCTCTTTTCTTCCTCTCCTCCTTCCTTTTTGTCCTTTGTCTCTTAGAACTGGGTCAAGTAGGACTGTAGTATGACTCAAGAGGAATATATCAAACAGACATATGCTACCTGTTATCATTTACTATTCATAGTAGACAATCGTGTTCATGTGGAGTCGTATTTTATTATATGCACAATGTTTCTCCTGTTCCGGCATTTGCTCTCATTGTCTTTTTGTTCAATTTTAGAAATGTTAATTTTCTTCCCCAGTTTTCTGCCAACGTCCATTTAACTCAAAATGTGCAGAGTAGAAGTTGATAACGTGGGCAGTAATTTAGTCCAGAGTTGGAAACTTCTCTGAGCATCCCAGAGAAGACCCTTTTAATAATTCACAAATCTTCTCTCAGGCTATGTATGAATGGCTGACATTGTGAGCAGACAAACCAGACGCTGACATTGTTATGCAGATGTTCATTCCCACAACCTTATTCTTCCACCAAATCCCAGAGTTCTAGTACTGGCACAAAGTGCTGCCATGAGTGACAGTTTCTGTTGACACATGGAGGTGAGGGGGGGAGGTTGTGTATGTGTGTGCGTTGAGAGAAGAGGGAGAGAAAAAAAAGGTCCACCTGGATTAATGATGTGCTTGAGCAGGTTCACAAATGAGAAGGCCCAATGTTTGTTTCCAAGGACAATGTGGTATTGATCTACAGGCTCTGAGTGTTATTCGAATGCATATGCTACCCTTTGTCCCTTTTTTGTGCATACACACACACACACACACAGGCGCACGCATGCACGCACGCATATGCATGGTATCTCACTGGTAGTACTTCCACTTCCAGAGCATTGTATATGTGTCTTGTTTCTCCCAGCAGTTTCATAAATATTAACCTGGAGAGGCTCGTCTCCTCTGCGTCCGGTCCAGGTGCCGAGGAGGTGACGCCACGCCACTAATAAATATGAATAAACTGCGGAATGGTGATTGATTGACCCCACCACTGACTGGCCTACGTTACACTTGACTGCCACTCATGTTTATTCATTATTTGGAGAGGGAGTGTAAAGAAAGAGAGAAAGAGAGTGCGAAAGAGAGCGTAAAGGGGGTTTCATCGAATAGATTGGCATTCTACATTAGGTTTATGTCTGCAGCTTAGTGATAGATGAAGCTAGTTGGATACTTTCCCAGCCTGAGCTTCTTCTCATGTCCTCTGAAATGCTGCTGTGTTGAGGCTATAATTGAATCTCACAGGATTGGTAATTCTCCCAGGCTTCATACTCCGCTAATATAAGGGAGGGAAATGATACTGCAGAGGGGCCTGTATTCCCATCCCTCGCTCTCAGACAAATTGATACGGGATAGGAGTTTAATTACAGACATTGTTGAAATTAATAGGAAAAGTGTCAAACAGTATTTAAAAGAATTGATCTTCTCCATTGCAGTGGCTGCAGATTGTCTTGTGTGGATGATAGCAAGGGGGGCAATTGAGAATGTGGTTAAGTGCTGGGTATTTTTTTTTTTTTTTTTTTTTGAGGAAATAAATTATCTGAAGAATTGATGCCCTCTTACAGAGTCATCCTTCATTAGCTTTTGATGAAACATTATTAGGAAAGAAATAAAGCATTGAAAAGATCTTCAGTTGTACCTTTAAAAACGTGTTAGTTGGACCCCTCTAATCGGTCATGTTTTTCTGATCGATAGCAATTGTATATCCGTAGACTATTATAACATGTTAGCAAAAGTAGAAATTAACTGTTGCTTTGGTGGTCTGTTTGGTCTTAATTTGTCTTTCTATTTGATATTGTCTGTATCAAAGCGGAAAGGGGAGTAAAATCACCACAAACTGCATTCATTTCATTGCATTGCAGTCAGTATTTGGAACTATGTAAATATGTTATCACACATTGTTAAAATCTGCACTTCATGTTATAATGGCAATCAGGCTTTCCACACTGCACGCTTAACAGGGTACTGTCTCTTAAGTTTTCTTTTTTTCTGCATGTGCTCACATATCTGAGAGGCTTATTACACTTTTTCAAACAAGATGAGTCTCCACGGGGAAATCCTCCATTCTCAAGCAAACAAATTAAATAGGCTCCAAGTCATTCATTTTCCTGGGTACTTTGCTCCTTGGGGCTACACTTTTAGATCACTAATAGAAGTTTTAGAAACACAAATCAATCATTTCTAAATTAAACTTTACCACTAATCAACCATTAACATTCAGTAGCAATCAAATATTTAGAAATTTGTTCAAGTGCAGGTGCTTATCTTGTATACATTACTTTAGGTCATATAGGGATTTTAGTATCAAACATTTTGTTTTAGAAGAATCACTTTTCTTTTAAACAAATAATCAATACATATATTTAGTATATGATATTTGAATATGGAAGAATAAAAAAATAATGTCAAAGTCATCACCACTTCCTCCTGTGGAAAGCAAACATAGGACACGTAAGTAATACCTTATGCAATTTAATAACATGGATTTTGGCTCCTGAGTGCATGTCAGTTTCAATCTGAGAACTGAACCATATTTTTGCCCTGCGATTGATTGGCTCCTCATCATTCCTGCCTCAAACATTCAAATCAAACCAGTGAGTTTTCCATGTAATCACTTCCTCTCTTTTGAAAGGTTTATAGTGCCAGGTAAACCACAGGGAGCATTCCTCATTACCAGTCTCCCTCCTCAAGTTAGCTGTTTACACTGTTCTAGCTCCCCAGAGAGTGAATGGATAAGAGTAATCGCATCATCATGTGCTTTTGCACAATAATGCCTATCAGAAAACCAGAGGTGAGGAGGGGAAATAAATGAGTAGTTACAAACAAAACAAGAACAAAAAAAAGTAAATGTTTTCAATGAGTTGAATGCCCCTGAATAATGAACTCAAAGTGATTTTTCCCCACAAGAAGTTTAATGAATTCACCTAAACCTCAAACTGTCATGAAGTTGTTTTCCTTGACCTTGCTCCTGTACTGATATGAATGAAGTGTACCATCTCCTGTCCAATATGGTGAAAGACACTGGCTCAGAGGCCTACTTCCTGTCAGTCCTTCAGCACCTTCTGCTCATCAGAAATGACTATTACATCAGGTAAGATTATTACTTCTTTACTACTTATTGACTGATGACCTCATGAGGCTCTACTGGATGTCAATGTGCATGGATAGTCTTCACTTTGTTTTTTCTTTGTTTTTCACAGTAGATATGAAACGCCTCATACAGCACTCTGAACATATTTATGTTATTTCTTAGAAGAAATAGTTGTGGTCTCTGTGGGTCTGTTTATTTGCCGTTGAACACATTAAAAAAGCCAGATTAAAATTTGTTGTTTACAATTATCCTCCCAAACGTAAGAGACCTATTGATGTTTGAAACTTGAATTACCTTTATATCACTGTTCATCAAATTTTAAGTCCTTTATCTGATCGGAAAAAGATAGGACACACAGACTTAAATTTAAAACTGATACATGCAAATAATAAAATATTAAAATATGGTTAAAATAATATGCAAAACAGAATGCTTAAACCCCGCCATGCAAGCATATATAAAACAGTGTAGATCAGGTGGCAAACAATTAGAGTAGGAATAATAATTGTCTTTTGGAATTATGAAATAAACTCTTGGGTTAGCGTTCAACTGCCTTTAAATAGCAAGTATGTCATTCACTGAGCAGGAAGGATGTCATTCCTCTAAATTAGAGCGCTTTACAGCAACCAGAAGGAAGTGCTTTACATCAAGAACCAAAAATATAACAAAATAACAATACAAATATTGAATCCTAGAAAACAGTAAAATCAGAAAAGGTTACATAGAAACTGGAGGAGGAGAAGGAAATTGTCACACCACTACTATATAGTAAACGCCATTCTAAATAATTAAGTTTTGAGTTTGGATCCAAAAAGAGCTACATCTTTAATAATGTGAATGTCAGTGGGTAACTCAGAGCAGCAACTGCGAAAGCACGAAGTACCTTGACCTTGGGACTTCTAAAATCAGTTAAGTTGAAGACAGCAATGACTTTTTGTGCTCACACAGCGTTAAAATCTCAGACAAAAACTCCAGGGCCAGACCATTTAAGGCCTTTAAAAACAAACAATAACATCTAAAAATTGATTCTAAATACACAGGGAGCCAATGTAGGGCATTGAGAATGTGAGGGATGTGTGCACTTCTAGATGTATTTGTTAAAAAGCGAGCAGCAGCATTTTGAGCAGCAAGTTGAAGGCGCAAGATGGCGGTTTGATTTAGACCAACATAAGGAGCATTACAGTAATCCAACCTTCAACTAATAAAGGCATGAATCGCCTTTTCTAGATCGTGCCTGTTAAGGAAGGGCTTAACTTTAGCAGGAGACACAGCTGGAAAAAGCTCATTCTAACAACATTGCTGATCTGCTTGTCAAGTTTCATGCCACAAACAAATGTCACCCCCAAATTTTTGACAGTTGGCTTAATGTATGAAGGCAGAGCGCCCAAACTGTTTGACATGCATGAAGTACTGAAGATATTACACTCAGTTTTATCTTCATTCGAAGAAAGTTATGTGAGAAACACAACTTAATATCATTTATACAACTAAGCAGGGAGTTTAGTGCAACATTGTCATTAGGTTTCATAGGCAAATCAATTTGCAAATCAACTGCATAACAATGAAATGACAGGTTGTGCTTGCCTATAATAGCCCCTAAAGGCAACATATGTAAGGAAAACAGGATGGTGCTAAGAATTGAACGGTACCCTTCAAGATAGAGGAGCAGGTGACTAGGAGAGGTCACCAATTATGACAGAGAAGCTCCTATTTGCCATTTAAAGTGCTTATATGATGCTTTTTGGCTATTTCCCATTTCTTTATTGTATCCTATATATATATATATATATATATATATATATTTATATTTTTTTTGTGCATGTTATAGGTTTACAAAGTGAAAAAGCCCACCCCAAAAAGACTTACCATCTCCAACAGAAAACACTGTTCACAAACTCCTCCAAACAGCTCTATTGTAGTCCAGCCTATGCTTCCGTGACAAATGTGCGTCACTTTGCAACACATAGCGTGCTCTCATACTCTGCTTCTGGCTACCTCTAAATACAATTATGAACCTGAAATCGACCAAACTATGAGCACTTTAAGTGCAAGCCTCATATGCCTATACAATGCTCAAGGCACAAGAGATGGACCACTGCATCAAAAGCCTTTGTGAGGTCCAAAAACACTAATACACCAGGATTCCCGACATCTACAGACAAAACAATGTCATTGTGTACTCTCAACTGTGCAGACTCAGTGCTGTGACGTGATCTGAAACCAGATTGGATTTTTTCAAACACAGAGTGCTGTTGTAAAAAACTCTTGCAACTGTATACAAACAACACTTTCCAAAACCTTTGAAAGAAAAGGCAGATGAGAGACTGGTCTAAAATTGGACAACACTGTGGGGTCAAAATGAGGCTACTCAATGACCACAGCATGTTTAAAGGCAGCTGGGACTGAACCTAGTAGACTCGACCCTATCTTATTATTAAAAACCTTCTTTATCGTCCTGGTGGGAACAATGTCTAAAGGACAGTTGGTAGGTTTCATGTGTTGCACTACCTCAGTGAGCAACATCAGAGAAACTGACTTAAATTGAGTGACACTGATTCATTCACTGTTTTCTCAGACCTTTTTGCAGAAATAAGACCAAAAAAGAAGACAGAGAGAGGATGCAAGGAAGAAGACAAATTTACCCTAGACAAGTTGCTTTTCCCTTGGAGTTATGAATAATGTATTCCACATCTATTCATAGGAAGAGAGAAATAGATTTCACATTAACCAGCTGTTACAGCCACGTTCATTGCGGCTCCAATGTCCATCTACCCCTCTGTGAGCCAAAAATAAGAAACGATCAGCACCAGCACTCATAAAAACAAAACAAAAACTGATGGTCTTTTTAAAGATAATATTTTTGGGGAAAAAATCCATCACAAATGCAAGGACAAACACATGGACACACAGATATTAACGGCAGGAATTCATTCTGACTTAGGCTTTTTATTCCACATACATCACTGCTGTGCGATTTAGGATGATGGAAGATGCAGTACTACAGTACATGCAGATATTTCCAAGAGATGCTATCTATCTTTTTTCAGCCTTCACCTTTGAAGTTAACACCTTTTTTATGTTGTGGTCAGAATTGGGTAGTAGTATAGTATACGTATAATATTCCATCAGATTGGAACAAAAACAAAAATAGGCGAATAGAGAATGTGTCATAGCAATGCATGACTCTAGTTGAAATCATTTAAAGGTGCAGTCTTAAGGCTCTGACACACCAACCCGATTATCGGCCGTCAGACAGTCTGGTAAAGTCAGTGACTCAAGTCTGTTCCGTGTGTGCCGTGCCGTTGTCATTCGGAGGAGCCGTCGACCTTCATTTGGGCTGATTTGACACGTTGAATTGGAAGGCAATGACCAGTCTGATTGGTGGAGTGCTAACCCAGAAATGATGAGCGGGATGAGCGTGACAAATGCCTCTATAAATCTGACAAAAATCTTTTAAACTGACTTTTGTTCTTTTGATCTGAAATGAAGACAGATTCAGCAACTGCATGACCTATTTCTCGCTTAAAATGTTTTTTTCGCTGAACTATTTTCGTAAAATATGAGATCGTATTCAGAAGGAGCTGCCATGACGGTCTGGCTTATGGAGACGTCTTACGTCTCGCGCACACGCAGAACGTACGCTCAAGTCGGTGTCGCTTCGATGTATTCCAAGGCACTTTTTTGACCAACTCAGTCCGACTCCGCTCGTTGGGTTTGTGCGTCAGAGCTTTTAGGTTATGTATGTTGTATTAACATGTGACAGACTTTGGCTTTGTGATCAAAGGAATGCTTCAGTGCTTATAATTTATCTAAAGTAAAGGATTACGTTTTTTTTATCATTGTTTCATTGGAATCAATAGCACACTTGGTACCTTGATTCATGTGTCAAGTAACAATCTAAATTAAATGATAATTAATTGAACAATACAATATAATACGTATTGTTCTAATAATAAGAAGGTCTACAGCGGGCAAAGTGCTCTGTCTACTGTCATTCCTCTTAACGCAACATTAGTTGTTGTTTTCCCCTCCGGGGCATGGTTTATTTTTGATAATTAATCTCTCACTGCAGACCTAATGAATGGGAGCACATCAAACCCACCCAGTAAATATAGAGCAGATCTGCTCTTTTGGAGCCTAGTGATATGGGGATTATACTGGTTATGTAGAGCAGAGCTGGATCAAGTGGCTGGGGCTGTGCTGAACTGCAAGCTATCATTGAAAGAAATGAAGGTGCCAAAGTAAAAGAAGAGGTGTGGAATGATGCACGGGACATACGCTAGCTTCTGGAGCCCAGCCCTGCCCACTGTGGAGGGTCCTGACAGTTCTGGGTCACTCTCTCCGTCTCCAGTTATCTCCACCCAGCCTCTATCTGCTTGGTGATGGCAGAGGATGGAGGACGAAGGGAAAATACCGCGGCTTATTGAGATAATAATGTGGTGTACATTGGTGACAGTTGTAAGCCGAGTGCCACAGTGCTTAAGCCATGCAGGGCGATATGTGAGCTTTCACTAGCGGGTTCCAATCATGAGTGGGCGAATCCGCCAGCTCAAGCTTAATGTATGGCATTTCATGCTTTCAAAACAGTGCACCTAAATGCTGAATTATTCTTATTTGCTTTGGCTCAGAATTTTGTGTTCTTTCATATTTCTGTTCATAACGTGATATGGCCTGTCCACCCACAAGGTACCAACAGAACATACCCTTTGAATTTATAGAGTATAAGTCTTGGAATTAAACTTCATTACATTTAATTTTGATTATAAGTTGCTGTTTATCACATTCCTTTTCCTTTCGACACATACTTAGATAGATGTGTTTTTTAGGTGCACAAAATAACATCTGACACTTTGTTCTCATCTCTGCCGCTCAAATCAATTATTACATTTTTCTAACATTAGTGCTCCTTCCCTTTATGCAGAACCATCAGACAGGCAGGCTTTGATCAGACCTTGAGCTCTTTATCAGCATCAAAGTTATCATAAAATCTTCTCTACATCCCTGCATTTCAATTATTATCATAGAAATCTATTGGACAATCTCAAGAAGCTGAAAGGGCATTCAAGTCATCACAGAGGGATTTGTCGAACTTGTGTTAACTTTGTCATGTTAACTTCCTGATGTTGTAATATATGATAATATATGTAATATATGCCAAATATGGAGTTTGCGAAGATACCACTGTTTTCTAAAAAATAAGCAAAACATCTGCATTATCAGCTGCCAATGGAAGTATATTTGGAGTGTTGTACTGTATAGTTGTGCTTTGGGAGTCATAGACACTAATCTGTAACCATTAGAAAATAGTTTATTTAAAATTTGATGGAAGGAGTTTATGTGATCATTGAATCAGAAGACTTTCTCCAGCTGCTGATACTGTGTTCTTCTATTAGTAATACTCATCCCGCCCCGATTCCAGATTTTATACCGCTGTACCAGAATTGTGATTAGTAAGTCACATCCACTTGCAGAGTTTTCACTTGTGATTGCTATTGTTCCAGGTTTAGGGCATTGCTCTTTTAAAATTGTATTAGGGCATTATTTATAATGTTGTGACCATCATTTAGGTTTAATTTTCTAGATCTAAAATCTCAGTTCAAATCTGAACTTCTAATTTATAATAAATTGAAAGTCTTTTCTTTTGCGATTTTTTTTTTTTAAACCATCAACTTATGGTCAATGTCATGCTTAGAAAATAATTATTTCTCAGTTTGGAGCTCAGCTTAAGCAGCCATTGTATTTGGTAAATGTCACTTGCAATTAAAGTTGATAATGTTACTGAGAAAAGGTCATATACCAACCTGTGTGGCGGAATAGGACTCTTAGGCTGATTCACACACCCTGCTCAACAACACCAGCACTCAGTCACACTCCTAACTGGCTGACATGTTTTCCCGGTCATTGTGCTTTCAATTACACACATTACACTGATTAGATTTACATTTCAGTTTTTATGGTTGCTCTAATTGGCAAAGATGATTGCAAATTAGGCAAGAGGGCAAGCGTAGCCTTGGCTACCGTCTGTCACCTTGAAATGGACAGACTAACACAGACCTGGGTTCTGTGTGTCCATTAATCTGCTAATTTCATGATCGGGGTGAAGCAAGTGATCAAATTTAATGGGGTGCCTATTTTCTCCAGCAGCACCCTTTTTGACATGACATTTTGTGACCTCTAGGTTGGCTAAGGGAATAATTTGTGGTTAATTAGCCTTGTAGAGTTTGTGTCACTCAGATTTTATTGTGGCTTGTCTAATTGTTCTGCTTTATGTTTCATGACCCCTCAGGCCTCAGTATTACAAGGTGATAGAAGAATGCGTGTCTCAGGTGGTCCTGCATCGCAGTGGAATGGACCCTGACTTTGGCTACAGTAAAAGATTAGACGTGGACTTCACTCATCTGATTGGTACTGAATTGCTTCACATTTCTTCAGTCATTAATTTAACATATTTGTTGGCAAAAGTTTACAATGTGTAATGAAAGTCTTTAAGACTTAGTTCAGATCCTGAAAGATCTTTTTTTTTTCCTAGTTACACTATGTGCTGCAGAAGGCATATTACTGATGAAAAAAAGGTTACATAAAAAGGTTTCCATACCTAGCAGTCATTCTCATTATTCTCCCAGGTCCCACTGAGATTCTTCTGACAAACACAGTGGCTTGACATATAAGATGGGGTCAGCTAATTATTGATAAATAATACTTTATTTCCGGTGGAAATTAGATCAGCTAGTTCAGAATTACTTTTAATGTCGTTTTCCTCAGTTAGTCTGAATGCAGTGCAAACATCTATTTGCACAGCATTAATGCACTAATGGAGATTTTCTTTCAAACGGTGAAAATAAATAAATAACACCACTTTGTGTTGCTCTGTCTTGTCACTAACAGTTCTGTGACTTGCCAACAAAGGGTCATTAAAAGTTTCTAAAGCTATCCACAGAGGACTGACGCAGCATTGAATACGTTTTGTCACTCACTTTACTGAGATTTAATCAGTTGACAAAATACTTTCAAGGATGTGTTTTTTTTTACAGATCCCATGGCTTATCAAAAGGTGCCTTTCCACCCTTTTGTATTCATCTTTTCTGTTGTTTTCTTTTTTCACATTCACCTTAGGGTGCTGTTTCCTATGAATTACTTTTTAGACTGAAAATGTGTTGCGTGATGTGTGATCTAACAATAATTTACACCCAAAACTTGCACATACACTCTCATTCAGATGATTCATCAAAATTATTTGAAAATATACTAGACACATTAAACTTTTGGAAAACAGTTATTTGAAGAAAATTAAGTAAATTATCAAAAACACTGATTTAGTTCTGTACTCTAAACTCTCTTGTTCAAGACACACCCTTAAGCAACACATATGAGCTCATAGTTTAAGGTTATTAGTTATTAGTTTTGTCTGTATAAATGAAGAGAAGAGGAGGGAAAACCATCTGCATGAGCCAAGAGTTGAGACTGATTTCACAGTGTGAGAGACAGCTATCGATCATATTAATAAAACCCTTTTTCCCTTCTTGTCCCTTCTTCACAACACAGTCATTGCAGCAGTCTCCTAAGCTTCTCATGTTATACTTCTTTTTCCCCAGAGCACGTTTACTTTTTTCATTTATTTTTTATCATTAAATGAGTTTTGCATTTCATCACAATCATTATGTCCACCAAAGTGCTGTTTTATTTTTTTCTCAAAACAAAAATTGCATTTTAGGTGCCGTAAAATGCACCTATGACCTCTAGCAATTTTTTAGGATCATAAGTTGTAAACATCTCACAGACTTTTAAATAAATCATTTTCAAAGAAATAAGCTCTAATATAGTACTTTGAAAAACAACAAGACCCAGGTCTAATTAAAAATCTCACTTGAGAAGCTAGTGTGACACATTGCACCTTTGAAGTATCTCGTGACTGTGGCTCTGTTGTCTTGCAGATCAGTGTGTGGATAAAGCCAAAGTTGAAGAGAGTGAACAGAAGGCTGCGGAGTACTCCAAAAAGGTGAGGCATTAATCACTCCCAACAGCACACTTTGGTTGGCCGGCTCCTATCAGGAACGTTTTTTCCTTCCTCAGTGCTCCCAGACAAGCTATTGATTTTCCATGCCCTGATCAATACCTGGGTGTGACGCTACATGATCCGTATCGGCATTACAAGAATCAATGCCGATGTTCTGATGTATACTTATTTGTGTACAGTGCCGGGGCAGAGTTAAGTTATGTGCCGACTCTTAATATTCCTAAGGGTTTCTTTTTTTATCTCACATTTCCATTTAATTTAAATTGATTATTTGCTTGATTGATTAATTGCATTGCTATTTATTTATTTGAGAGAAAAAACATTACTGGCAATTTAACATGCAGCATATTTTGTATCATATTTAAATATATCTTAAAGAGCCTCACTACCACTACCTGGTGACACCAAGGGGGTCCTGGATGTTTTTTTCTTAAGAGTCCTTTCCCACCAGCCCACCGCGCACCCTGCTGGGCTAGTGAAATTATTGTAGCGACATGGCTCTGTTTCTGCAAAGGTCGATCCATCAACATACATGAAAGCCATGCCAGGAAACAAAGAAAAAGGACAACAGGGCTCTAGGGCCATGAGAGCTATGAATAGAAATCGGCCAGAGAGTAGTTTAAGACGGCGTGTTTTTGGTGTCTCTTGGTGTGCCCTGTGGCTATTCAATGGAGACAGTGTGCCGCTCACCAACCTGTGTTTGTGTGTTTTAGTTTTTGTGTGTGTGTGTGTTTCCATCAGTGTACACGTGTTTGTTATGTGCACATAGACATACTTGTGTCTCTTTTCTTGCAGTTTGATGAGGAGTTCAGTGCACGGCAGGAGGCCCAGGCCGAGGCTCAAAAGAAGGAAGAGAGAATCAAAGAGTTGGAGGGGAAGATCCAGGCCCTGGAGTCCCAGGTAAATCCATAGAGTGAAATCCCACTACTCTGCGAAACAGTGTTACATTCCCCAGAAGATCTTTTATATTCTTTGTTTTCCAAAAAAGAAGAAAGTAAAAACTCCAAAAGACATTTTAATCAGTTTTTTTTTTAAATCCAAAAGCATTCAATACAATCTCATACAGAATAAAAAAATCCAATGCATAGCAACAAGAAGTAATGCCTCCTCTACAGAAAAGGATGATTTGGTCAGAAGGATACCTTTCCACCTCACTTACAGATGTGCTGCTGCTGTGAGTGGGAGTTATCGTCCATGCAAGAACATTTGATTTAATAAAGGGTCAATCTCCTTCTTAAGTTGTAGCTCTTTATATGGGCGAATTGCTCTATTGAAGCTTTTCCTATGTAATTCTATCATCACAGAGATGGATTGCATTTCTTTTCTAGGTCTCTACATCATTTCTTCCCAGGCAAAACTGTCCATTTTGAGTACAGAAAATGACTGCTATTTCCCCCTTAACCCAATTTCAAATACTTTAGTACTTCCTTGGGACAAAAGGGCAGTTTGCCTTCCTGCTTAGGCAATTTAATATAAGCCGTCAATAAAAGATGGTATAGCTACATTTATACCAGAGATTGCTTTTTTCTTTTAAAGATTCATCTCTGGTTGCTTAGGTTGACACTCCCTCTCTGATAAACTGTACCTGAATATGTGGTCCAAGCATCACTGGGAGTTTTCTCACTTGTAACATACTGTTACTTCAGTCTTCTAGCAATCATTCTTAGGTTCCCAAACATGCTGTTATGTAGTACAAGCTTTGGCCGTTGTCCTGGCCAACTCACATCCTTCTTAGAACTTAATTTGTGTAGCTCTCACTCCAGCACTTTATATGCATGAATGCTGTGTCACCTCTTTGTACCTGCATTGTTACCTAAACTGGTTCATCACTCACTCCGTTCCTGATTAATGCCCGCCTATTTTAACGAGACCATCAGAATCTAAAGCTCCTCTCCACCTGCTCCGTCTGCTCGCCCCTTTTTCTCCCTTGCTCTCTCCGTCTTCCACCTTCTGCCAGAAATGAATGAATCACGCTGTGTTACCTTTGCTTGCCCTCTTTCCCTTGCTGGGGCTTTTAATGTTGTGTTTCCAAGTTCTTCCCTATAACACACCTTCCCCTCATCCTCCCTTGGCAGACCTCTGTCTTTTGAAGACTGACTGACTGACTGACTGACTGACTGACTGACTGAGGTGCATTAACAGGTAGTGTAGAGCAAAGAAGCCTCAGGGATTCAAGCCCTCTCTTCCACTGTTTGTCTGAATGCTCCTTCAAAGAGCCACTACTGCAGGAGAGCTGTACATCCACAGCCATTAACCTCAGCAGGGAAACATGTAATTAGTTTGGCACAAACTTGTATGAATGTGGCCATAAGCACTTTAGAATATCCCCTATTTATTTTGACAGAACATAAACCTGCTTACCTACTTTGAATGTCACTCTATTTAATTGGGAAAGTGCAGTTGATTTTCAACTGGCCTCACCCATTAATTTATTTGAATTAGAGTTGATTTTGGAGCTTTAAGAACTACACTTAAAAAAAGAAGAAAAATCTATTGTATGCAAGTTCTGTAATAACAATTTAGAGTTATCTTCTGTTTTTCTATTTTAGGCAGGTGTTAGGCACATAGACCATTCAGTTGCTATCTCAAGAAATAAAGAAAACAAGTCTCATGCTCTTAGACAGTCGTGAATCTGCTACTTCCGGCAGACTAGATAGAAAGAGTGTGTTTTGCAACCTAATTCCCGTTTGACACAGTGTTGTAGAAGGCCATTAACTGTGAGAGCACAGAACCTTTAAATCGGCGTGAGGACACACGTTTGTCCATTAAAGCTGCTGTGCTTTTACTGTTGTTTTGCTGAATATGAATGAAGTGGGAGCTAACACTAACCTTTCATCTCCAAGAGACAGAATTCTTGTCAGACATTAAAACACATGCATGCCTGAGTCGCCTCTCTTCACCTTGTTTGTGAACCAACCTCTTTAATGAGAGTCTTTGTCTGGGAACCTTGGAATAGTAACAAGCAGCCTGTTTGTCTGTTTGATTATCCCCCAATTGAGTTGAGTGGAGGTTCTGCCTGTAAACATCAACAGAGGACACAGGAATCGCAACAAGAAGAAATCCTCCACCCTTTCCCAAACCTTTACTTGAAACCATTCAAGGCAAAAAAAAAAAGGGAAGGAATTCAGAATTGGCTCAGGGTGTGATGAATAATGTAGCACTGCAGTGGTACATTGGAGCACTCTGCGCCATCCCATTAATAGGTTTTAACAACCTGGCTGTCTTGTAGCTGACCCAGCTTGGCCCCAAGAGGAGCTGGAGGTGTAGTGGACCACTTTCTCTCTCTTTTCCTGCCAGGCTGCCTTCCGCCCTGGCTGATTACAGAATTTGACTCAACTGATAATGACAGCAAAACTCACAATGTAGTAACTATTATAACGTGAGATTTGTTGTTAGGGGATAGAGCCAAATCAGTTGTTCAGCCAAAAATGTACTGTCAAATTCACTGTCATTCAAATATGTTAGATATGCATCCTTATATTAACAATTCTACAGAAAATGGGGGTTAAAAGAGCTGGACTTCTCAGAAAGCAAGAGATACTGTTCTATACCTGCTGAAAATCTTTTAGGCTAAAGTTAAAACTGAGATGTCTCAAAGCCTCTTACTTTTAATCCCTAAGGATGAAAGATAAAAACAAAACTCTTTGCTTTAAATATTGCACTTAACCACCATTTTCCACCATTTTTTAAGTCCCCCTACTAAAAGTTCCCATCTCTTTTTCCATTACAGACATTAAATATTTAGTTATTTACGGTCCATAGTAAGAGTTGTTCTGTAGGACTCCATAAAAAGATTACATTTCTGTTGCTGTGGAATACGTTCCCATTCTCTTTACTTTAACAAGGTCGCACAGAGTGAAATATCAAAGCAAAATGGGTACATTTCTAAAACGAAGACTGCAGAGTGAAATCAATGCCCATCACACATCTAAGTGTGTTAAGTTTAAATGTATTTTGTAATGCCAAAAAAAAACAGGGAAATGAAAGAAGGGTTTTGAAGGTGCACCAACTGTCAGTGATGCTGTGCCTTGTTCCTTTCATGCTGCAGTCAGTGCTCTACACTGATGTTCTTTTGAAGGTAGATTACATCTTGTTTTAGGTGTAAAAGTACACTGTGCCTTTTGCACATCAAATAGCTTATCCAGACAAAATGGGAATATAATACTGTATTTGTCATTAAATGTGTAAGGGACATCCTCTTTCCCCTGCTTGTCTTTTTTTCTGGCTTTTCTGTTTTGTGTTCTAGTGTACTAGTGTTCTTCTTCTTCTCTGTCTATCTAACCCACCCCCATGTGTGCCTCTCTGTTGCCCTCTGTGTCTGTTGTGTGTTCCCATGGTGTGTGTGTGTGTGTGTGTGTGTGTGTGTTGTGTGTGTGTGTGTGTGTGTGTTGTGTGTTGTATCTGCACAGTTAACTATTGAAAAAGACAAGCTCAAAGAGGCTCAGAGACTCATCAGGGAATCTGAAGCCAAGGTGGGTGTCCTCTTTGCATGTGCAGCCCTTGCCATAATCACACATTTAATCACCTGAAAATCCAGGTTACATATTCAATGAATGGGCTTGTCGTGCTTTAAACCTTCGTTGGAGACAAACTCTCAAACTGATTGTTGAACTGATCTTTTTTGTCCGATCTGTGGCTCTCTCTGCATGTGCACCCCACTCCATATAATGCATTACGTTTTAAAGCCTTGTTTTGAATCATCTGTAAATATAAGTTATATTTGAATATACTTAAACTGACATGCAAGGCCTCTATACTTCATTCACACGAAAAACACAATCTCAAACTGAAATGCACTTTTACAAAATGTACAAAGAATTGATACGATACTTGATGGAATGCTTTGTCTCTTGAAATTACTAATCCACAAAAACAGAAAATGCTTCAAATAACTACACTCTATTAAGATAAATGATATAACAGTTGCAATCTATGTTATTATATTATTATTATATTATAGCTTAGCATTATTTAACTGTTTAGCTAGCTAGCTGCAGTTTTTAGCAACACAATTCTTGCTTGTTTAATGCAGTTTTCATAAGTAAACACTTTGTGATTAAATTCCTCTATCCGCGATGAGATTGGGGCATAGATTTAATCACATAGCATTCAGAGTTAATTACCTGCCATGCTGGCCTCCCAATTGAGTCCAAAAGACTATAAATTCAAATTGGATAGGTTAGATTTCATATTAGCTCAGTTTTCTACTATACACAGAGCTCCAGATGGGCTCTGCTAAAAGGAACATCAGCCAAAAAGCATCTAAGAGACCTTTACAAGCTGGCAAGGAAAACACAATATTTAAATAGATAGATAGATTGATCTTTGGGAAAGTAATGCTATACATGCTAAGCTTGATAACAGAAATATTAGAAATCAATACATAGCATAGGAAAATTATATTTCTATATATCTCTATAGATAGATGTGTGTGTGTGTGTATTTTGTCTCACATAATCATGACTACTTACTTGCATGTTGTACTCATACAATATAGTGCCAATACTATATAGTTGTGTTTGCTCCTTCAGACTCAGACACTTGTATGTTATGGACATAATATACATGTTGCATAAAAAACATGTATGGGCTACATAATTACAATGCAAAACACAAAGTCTGATATTGGCTCATATGAATTCAGTATAAAATCGCTGTTGTTTAAATCAAAACACATAATTATTTTACACTTTACAAAATATGGATATGTTTTGTATTAGTTGTTTGTATTCGTATCTGAGGAAGAAGAAGCCAATGGCCATGGTATTGTATCCCAAGGGTTCTGTGAAACACTGGGGTTATAATGTAATTGGTTAGATTAGAGATAGTGAGAGAGAGAGACTTAGAGAGATGGATAAAGAGTCAGAGGGCCCTTCTGAATGGAAACAACTGCGCTCTAATTTAGCAGCTAATTTGCTTCCATTCTCTCATATTAATCTTAAAAGAGAAAACGGGCCACAGAGGGCTCGAGATTGACAGACATGTAATCATTGGATGTAGATTTTCACTGAAGGGCTCTGGGCAATCAGTGTAAGAAACTCCTTGCAGAACACCTTTTTAATTTAGGCCCTAATGAACAATCCACCAATGCTATTATGTAATAAATCACCATGTAATGTCTTTAAATATGAAGCCAATCACACTGTACACACAATCAAGTGGGGAAAAGTTGTGGGGAATTGGTTTTGGAAATGAGAAGTGCAAGTGGAAAGGATTTTGGATAAGAGCTGGCATCTAATCATCTTCAAAGATCAAATCTCATCTTAGCTTGGCTGTCTGTAATTGTTATATTTGCATAACCTTTTTGTCTCTAAAACATTTTTTGTATTGCCATTATCACTGACTACCTGTGTTTGTGGATTGTGTGATAGTGCAGATATGTCAAAGAACTGAAAGGACTTTGACTTATCAGTCTGGGGTCTAATTACATCCCTGTCGACTGTTTAATAGCCTGCCATTGTGAGGACTCAGGACAAAGACTTCATGACAGCAACATTCTTATCTTTTGTAAATTAAAACAGTAGTCAATCACAGGTTTTTCATATATACACTGTGTATATATATATATATACAGTGTGTTTGAGATGCTTGGCTATAAGATGAACACCACAAGCCACAAAGCACAGTACCCCCCATGGCGGAGAAGGTTAGAGGCCAAGATCAAGGCAACACGAAGAGAGGTTAGTCAGCTCTCAGAGATACAGAAAGGTGTAAGGAAGGGGTTACCTAAGAAATACAACAAGCTGTCCATACCTGAGGCTGTAGAGACTGCCAAACAAAGACTCACTGCTCTGGCCACCCGCCTAAAGAGATACAAGGGAGAAGCAGAAGCCAGGAGAATAAACCGGATGTTCTCCACCGAACCATCCAAAGTGTACTCTCAGTGGCAGGGCAATGGCACAAGATCAGATCCACCCAGGGCTGAGACTGAACAGTACTGGAAGAACATATGGGAGAAAGAGGCATCCCACAACACAGATGCTCAGTGGCTAGTGGATCTAAGAACAGATCACAGCAATCTCCCTGGACAAGAACCAGTAACCATAACAACGGCAGACATCCAAGAAAGAGTGGCAGGTATGAAGAGCTGGACAGCACCAGGCCCTGACATGATCCACACCTACTGGCTGAAGAAACTAACTGCACTCCATGAACGCCTGGCAGTACAAATGAACCAACTGCTGATGGATGGGACCCACCCAGAATGGTTAACCCAAGGACGGACAATCCTGATCATGAAGGATCCCCAGAAGGAACAATCCCATCCAACTACCGGCCAATAACCTGCCTCTGCACAACATGGAAGCTCCTGTCAGGCATCATAGCGGCTAAGATGAGTAGGCACACGGCTCAATACATGCACAGGGCCCAGAAGGGAATAGGCAGTGACACCAGAGGAGCCAAGCACCAGCTACTGGTGGATAGAGCAGTCACTCGAGACTGCAAGACCAGGCAGACCAATCTGTGCACTGCCTGGATTGACTACAAGAAAGCCTACGACTCAATGCCACATACATGGATACTGGAATGCTTGGAGATGTACAAGGTCAACAGGACACTAATAGCCTTCATCAAGAACTCAATGAGGCTGTGGAAAACAAGACTGGAAGCCAACTCAAAGCCAATTGCACAAGTCACCATCAAGTGTGGGATATACCAAGGCGATGCACTATCCCCGCTGCTGTTCTGCATAGGCCTGAACCCCCTCAGCCAGATCATCACAAAGACTGGCTACGGATACCGATTCCGAGGCGGAACAATCATCAGTCACCTCCTCTACATGGATGACATCAAGCTGTATGCCAGGAATGAGCGAGACATTGACTCACTGATCCACACGACCAGGATCTACAGCAACGACATTGGAATGTCGTTCGGACTGGACAAGTGTGGACGCATGGTATCAAAAAGAGGAAGATGATCAGAACTGAGGGAATCAAACTACCAGAAGGCCACATTGCAGATGTTCAGGATAGCTACAAATACCTGGGGTGCCACAGGCTAACGGAAACCATGAGGAGGCAGCAAGGAAGACGGCCACAGCCAAATATCTACAAAGAGTGAGGCAGGTCCTGAAAAGTCAGCTGAATGGGAAAAACAAGATCCGAGCGATCAACACATACGCCCTGCCAGTCATCAGATACCCCGCTGGTATAATAAACTGGCCAAAGGAGGAGATAGAGGCTACTGACATCAAGACCAGAAAGCTCCTCACAATGCATGGAGGGTTTCACCCCAAATCCAGCACCCTGAGACTGTACACCAAGCGTAGCGAGGGAGGCCGAGGGCTAGTGAGTGTCAAGACCACTATCCAGGATGAAACAACGAAGATCCAGGAGTACATCGGAAAGATGGCCCCCAAAGATGAAGGGCTTAGTGAATACCTCAGGCAGCAGAAACCCGAAGGTGAGGACAAGGAAGATGAAGAACCATCATGGAGGGACAAGCCGCTGCACGCGTGTACCACAGACAAATAGAAGAAGTGGCTGATATCAAGAAATCCTACCAGTGGCTGGAAAAGGCTGGACTGAAGGACAGCACAGAGGCACTAATCATGGCAGCACAAGAGCAGGCACTCAGTACAAGATCAATAGAGGCTGGGATCTACCACACCAGGCAGGACCCCAGGTGCAGACTGTGCAAGGATGCCCCTGAGACAGTACAGCACATAACAGCAGGGTGTAAGATGCAGGCAGGAAGAGCGTACATGGAACGCCATAACCAGGTAGCTGTCATAGTGTACAGGAACATCTGCCACGAGTATGGGCTGGAAGTCCCAAGGTCAAAATGGAAGACACCTCCTAAGGTAGTCGAGAACGACCGAGCTAAGATCCTGTGGGACTTCAAGATCCAGACTGACAAACTGGTGATGGCTAACCAACCAGACATCGTGTTGATCGACAAACAGCAGAAGAAGGCAGTAGTGATAGATGTGGCGATCCCAAGCGACAGCAACATCAAGAAGAAGGAACACGAGAAGCTTGAGAAATACCAAGGGCTGAAAGAGGAGCTAGAAAAGATGTGGAAAGTAAGAGCAACAGTGGTGCCGGTGGTAATCGGAGCACTGGGGGCTGTGACCCCCAAACTGGGAGAGTGGCTACAGCAGATTCCAGGTAAAACATCAGAGGTCTCTGTCCAGAAGAGTGCAGTCCTAGGAACAGCTAAGATACTGCGCAGAACCCTCAAACTCCCAGGCCTCTGGTAGAGGACCCGAGGTTGAGGATGACACATACCACCCCACAAGGGGTGAGAAGGGGATTATTATTATATTACAGTGTGTTTGTATATATATATATATATATGTGTGTGTATGTATGTATGTATGTATACATACATACATACAGTATATACTGAGATATTAAACCCAAGCGACCAACCCTTTGGACATTTCACAACTCTCCGTATAAATGGTGTTAATATGAATTTTTTCTCCAATGGGCAAACATAATCAGCAGCACTGAAAGATCTTTTTTGTGGCTCTATGATTGATAATTATGAATTTATCTGCTGACAGTGATGATTTCAGTCCAGTTTTTGCAACCTGTTGACACAACTGCACATTTTGTGGGACCAACTTAGAGATATTGTAACATATAGAAAATGATTAATACAAAATCCAGATTAGATTAATTTAATTGATTAGTTTCTAATGAATCATACAGGATGTGCATATGAAATGGTTACTGTTTCATGAGCTGCTCAAGTTGTGATCTCATATAAACTGTACACAACCATTATGTCTAGTCCCATTACTAGAACATATCCTCGCACTGTATTTAGAATTGCTTCAAGGATTGATTGCATTTTATAGTCACAACATGTATGTAGTATGTGTAATTAATTGTGTAAAGTTTGCAGAAAACATTTTTGACTACTCATTTATTTTCCATAACTGCATTTGCTGTACCAGTACGTGCAGTTACCACTGAGTTTAAATTCATTTACAACATTCCACTTGTTTCTCTCAATACATACCTGATGTCATAGTGTTAGACGTGCAAAACTGTCACTAAACACTACTTATACTTATGGTGCTGGGTGTCACAAAAACAGAAGACTTTACAAACCCTTTTTGTTTTCACTTAACAAATTTAAATGTATTTAATGCAAGCATGTGCTCCTAATCTGACTTGCTTACATAATATAGTTTATAATTACTTGTGTTTTAAATGAGACAATATCTGGTCATCTCTAGAAAAGCATCATACTTTTCCTGCTTAAAAGCTTTAAGTCAACTTGGCAAACACATCGACAAACATGGCTTTAAACTTATGATCATGCTGTCTTTGGTTAGTAAAGGCATGGAAACAGCAGAGACACAACCTCCTCTTGTGCTCTGAACTTGGAAGTAACACTCGCACACAACCTAGTAGTCCTTGACATAAAACACTGCAGTGAACTTGTTCACTGGTATTGACCCTGCTCTCTGCCCACAGTCAAAGCTCATGGCAAGTTACTAAGATACTGAAGTTGTGCAGGCAAAAAAAAACTTTGTTTTTCACAGCACAAAAATGCCTCTTCCCCAGCAGAAAAACTAAAAAATGTCTTGGTGCTTCTTTTTTTCTTCTATTAGTGGCATCAGATCAAGGTTTAGATTAAACCGAAAGGAGCCTCACTTAATGTGTAGGCCATCATTAACATTTCTTCCCTATATTTGCAGATTGCAACAGGTCCAACTGCACCCGGAGCACCACCTCCACCACCCATACCAGGGGGTGCAGCAGCTCCACCTCCTCCTCCCCCACCTCCTCCCCCACCTCCACCTGGTGGCTGTCCTCCCCCACCTCCTCTCCCCGGTCACGCATGCATGTCACTTCCACCACCACCTCCACCACCCCCCCCAGGTGGAGGACCTCCACCTCCCCCACCACCTCCCGGATGTGGGGGTCCACCTCCTCCGCCATTCTTCGGGGGCCCACCTGCATTGCCTGTCATAAAGCTGCCTTATGGACTGGAGCCCAAGAAGACCTACAAGCCTGAAACTGTGATGAAGAGGGTCAACTGGACCAAGGTATGGTAACCTGAGCTCTGATTCACTGCAACCTATATTCTTATGTTCACTGATAGTATTGGTTAATGGAGACTGTAAGGGAAATAATATTCCACTGTTGACATGAAATATTATGCCGTCTTTTTTTACAATATCACATGCCACCATTTAGCACTGGCTTCAGAGGGTTTTTGAAGTAACCCTACTCAGTACACAATGCAAAGTTAAAGATTCAAACCAAAAGGAGCTCTTTTCAAATGCACTCTACCAATGCAAAACAACTGTTTATCCAGCAGCCGCGGTATTCAACACCCATTTCAAAGGATTCAACAGTAAACCATTTGTGTAGTTGGTGAGAGAAAGGACTGTGGAAATGTACGTCATTTCAAACAGCATGTTGTAGGATGAATTTCTGTCACTTTAAGGGCTCTTTAAGATGCCATGAATGCAAATGCTTCTCTGTGTGTGGGAGTTTGTGTTGCGAGAGGTAAAATGATTAATACTGTCATACAGCAGGATGGAATGTCAAGCCTGTGTAAAGAGTAAGAAAAACAACAATTTTATTTTTTGTTTTTTAATACCAGCTGAAGTTTTGTGCTTTGTGATATTTTAACATTTTCTTGTGCAGTATCAATGTGGTTTTGCACATTTGTGTGCATGCATTGGTGTGCAAATGCCCATTGTCTGGGAAGTGTACAGAGGTTAATGTGCAAGTGCATTGACCTTGTCTCCACAGGAATTGTAGTTTGTTGATGCAAATGAAATTCATAACCACCTGAGGAAAAACAATCTGTGTCTCTTGTGGTGATTAAGTGGGACATGAGTTGTCTGTCTTCTCTCTGTACGAATATGGAAGTATGGGAGTGCAAGGACCAAATACATTTTGGTTGTATAAAGAAGGAAGGGTTATATTATTTTGCAAAATAATTATTCAATTATTACTCGACAATATAGTTTCACATGAAGATGTGCCAGCAGACTTCTTACATACGTACAAACATACAATCTAGCATACTTACATGCTAACTGTACACACTGTAGCTAAAGTGACATGTTTACACTCAATGGGGGCAGCTTCTAAATCACAATTACACAATTTGACATTTACAATTACAGTACAAGTCCTTCAGTCAAGCAAAGAATATGGTGACAGTGAATTCTTAGTCAGGAGCAGTAGTATAAGGCACTCACATGGGAAAAGACAAGCTTAAGCACACATTGGGAAATGTCAGCTTTGTTTAAGTTCTGAATGCATTTTAAATCAGCATGAGCTATTTCTTTCCCTGCATGTGCTTCCATATATGTGTCAGTTATTCCCACAGAAAGTTATTTGTCAAGAGTAAGTATGGGACTGTCCAAAGTCCAAAACAAACAACACATACACATTTTTTAGCCACCATTTTGGCCATTCAACTTTGAATTTCAAAAACAGAAATTATGATTTATGTCCCATAAAAAAATAAAATGCATATAATGTCATGGTGCTAAATAAGGCATGGCTACAACAAGATGAAGGAAATAACTTATATCATACAGAGCACCATGAGACAGTCTTATGTTTAAGCTCAACATTAGTTCATTAGCTCAAGTTGTAACAAATAGATAGGAGAATTTTTTTTCTAACATATTAGACTTCTCCCCCCAAAAAAAAATCATCAATACATTTTCATCAGCTATTTATTCAGTCTATCGGTGGTCCTTATTTGTCTTTTGGCCCAATACTCTATTTAAATCAATGTCAGGTGTGGACAATAACGCAACATCTTTCTATGTTATGTGTGTGAATATATCTTGAATTTTCGTGGTCATTCATGTATTTGGACTAGACCTTTTAAACAAATCAGTGACGAATCCAGTTTCTAAGTGACTTATCTGGGGCTATTTACCTTGTATTCGGGAACACCGTCATCAGCACCCAGAGGAGCCTGTTCAGTGGAAGGCTTCTCCAAGGGGGGTGGGGGGGGAGTTGAATTTCCTTGCGGGAGTCATCCCAAAAGGATTAATAAAGAGAAGTCTAAGTCTAAGAGGAAGATGGGCGGACTGGTTGGTGGGCTGACGTGTTTTTTGGGTCACACAGCGACAGAAGAACTGGGAAGTACACAAACAGAGACGAAGCAAGATGGGTCTAAATGCGAAAATGAAACAAAGTTACCTAAGTGGCTCAAATAAAAGAAAAAAAATGAAAAGACGAAAAATAAGTATTTAGCAACGTTGCCAAAGACGACAAACTTTATTACGGGTACTGTTGGGGATACAGACACGAACAACAATGTCCAAAGCGCTGGACATGCCGCTGCAACAGCAGCAGCTAGCTGGGAAGTGGCGCTAGGTGAGGATAACGTTAACCAAGACAATGAAGAGGACACCGTATCTTTAAACAGCACCCTCTTATGGAGTTCTGCCTACATGCACTTTCAGTGTGCATCTGCCTGGCTAGAATAGTGATAGAGATTATGGAGACGAAATGCAAAGGAGGTGCAGAGAAGCTGCGTGTTTGAAAGAAACAGGCAGACGGTGCCAAATTGACAGACATGTTTTCCGCAGTAGCATGACCTTCGTCTGCTCCCGTGGTTGATGATAGTGATGGTGGTGATGGTGTCAGCGGCATGCACAGTGAGGAGGAGACTCAGGAGGAGAGGGACAGAGATGAGTGAGTGAGGGAAGCAGAACTCGCCTTAAAACACGTTACCCCTTGATAAAACTGAGCCAAAAACAAGTGGTGGACAAACTGTTCATGGTAACACTACAACATATAAGAAGTAGGCATGCTATACTCTATGATTGCATTAGTTTGGCTAAGTGCGCGGGTATCGGGAATCTTGACTGATGACGTTCTCACCGTTTTATTATTTTAAGGCTATATTAGCCAACCTTTCATTCAACAAAGTAGCCTACATCTTAATAATAAGCAATAATATCTGCATTGGCAGAAAAAAATAAAATAAATGGCACTTTTTTATGTGTCAACTCTCACTGATTCTTGTTTACTTATTACATTTCGTTAGTAGTTTTAAGGAGTAGGAGTTGGTATACTCATTCAGAGGAGCACAAGGACGGGTAGTATTTGTGATCTTATGTGGTGGGTCTGTCTGGGCCAAAATGCCAGGGCCAGATTTTGGTGCCAGTCTGTCCCTGAGTTCAGATAAGTTGCAATTTCTAAAAGCGTCCTTCATTAGGGTTGTTTCAGGTTACTTTGTTATATAACTGTGCACTTTCCCACTCTCTAAACTTTTTAGCACCAACATTTGTTTTTTCTTAGCTTTAACTATTTTGTTGGGAAAATATATTGATTAGTTTGTTTTGTTCAAGAAACCTATTGTGACATGTGCATGAAAAAAGACTTGCTTTCAAATTTGGCACATTCACAAGGCTGATATTCTTGTTAAGTTGAAGTTTTTGTATAGCACAATATCATGCAAAAGTAATTCAAGGTTATTTACAATGCTACAACAGTAGACAATATGTAATAGAAACAAGCATACGTAAATAACCATACACATACCATTAACCTTTTCTCCATGGAGTTTAAATTTGGCCAGAAAATTATTTGGTTCTCAGGCAATTACTGTAGTTTTGAGGAGGTTAATGGCAGCAGACCAGCTGCTAGTCCAGGATCTTCATAAGAGCTTTAACCATAGCACTTAACACAATGTACACTAGGTGTAGTGTAGTGTCACACATATTATTAGCTTGTAATAACTGCAGTATGTCAAATTGGTTTGTTGATGTCTAAATCTCTCTTAGAATCCTACTCTAATATCTACTTAGAAGAATGGAGGGAATGAAAGACGAGGGGTGTGAAAGCATCCCTGTGGCCTGCTATCACCTCACTGTACTGTAATGTAGGTGCTTGATTGATTCTGCAAGGCTTTGCTGTTTTAGGCAGGTAGGAGGAGTAAATAAACAGGGTTGCTGAGGGTTTGTGCTGCAAGCTGACATTCACATATTTCATTATATTTCAGGTAGAGATCGCCTTCAATACTGCCTAAAATACAGGTATCGGTATCAGGAAGTACTGGAGTTTATACACTGGTCTGATACCATGTAATAAAAGAAAGAAAATAATAAATACAAAATAAAGAAAATCTACATTAGTTTATTTATGTTAAATTTCAGTTATAACGGACTGTCACGCTGGATAATAAAAGAAAGTTCTATGGAATTTTGAGGGTTTAACCTGAGCCAGACCGACAACAAAAATAGAAATCATATCACATCCATACAGGGATAGTAGTATACAGTTGTTAAAACGTAACAAAATATATGACCCACTGGTACCAAATCAGTATTCGTTATTGGCCGATATGCTAATTCAGATATCAGGATCGGTATCTGGAACCAAAAAATGGTTTTGGACCATCTCTCATTTCAGGAGAGGTCAACAAGAGCTTCGATATAAATGGTTCACACAGACGTGGTCATATTAGTGCTTTGTCATCACATAAAAGGACGTATTTAACCCTGTGGACTCCTCTTTTTCTTTGGTCTTTTTTGTTTGTTGTGTTGTGTTTGCCACTCCAATGCTTAAGGATGCACACACAAGGACACGTGTGTGTCCACACACAAAAACACACACAAAGCCTGTCTCCAGTGAGAAGAACTTTTTGAGTGGCAGGTTGGTGAAATGGCGGTCTCTGATTGTGGTGATAATGGAATCCTTGTGTCATTGCAGATAGTGCCTCAGGAAATGGCAGAGAATTGCTTCTGGATCAAAGTCAAAGAAGAGAAGTTTGAGAATCCTGACCTATTTGCTCAGCTCTCCCTCTGCTTCTCGTCACAGAGCAAAGGTAAGGAGGCGTCAGCTCTGTTCACCCCTTCTTTAATTAATCCACACAGAGATGCATCATTTAGCCTCTCAGGCAGTAGATGCCAAATCACTTTCATCGTGTGACACTTTAAGAAGCCATTTTTCTCACTGAAATGGTAATTATCTTAAAACTAAGCACTTTTCCCACTGCATTTGAATACCATCTATGTGTGCTCTCTCTGCCAATTAAGGATTCCAATGCTCTTAGTGCAGTGTTTTTATGTGTTTTTATGTTTGTGTCTTTGAGAAAGCTGAAGATGCAATGTGGCCACACATTGCATTTGATCTTTGTACCCCCTGAGCAGCTTCAGATCAGTGTTTCTGTGTGTGCACGTGGATGTGCACGCACTTGAACCGAGAGCAGTTATGCTTGGTTTGCTTCTTGCCTTTTCCAGTCCAATAGGCCAATCTTCCATCAGGGAAGACGAGAGGCTTTTGTGAAGAAAGCTCTGGGAGTTTCCTTGTCCCGGCCAGTTTGTTTCGCAGATACACAACCAAGCTACCTAACATGCTGATGAATAACACAAACATTATAAAGCAAGTTTGTTTTTGTATGGAAAAGGGTGTGTGAAGGCACTTGTTGTATTCCTCCCATGACAATTTGAGTGTTTTCCACTTGTTTGACAGGGTGTGTGTGTGTGTGTGTGTGTGTGTGTGTGTGTGTGTGTGTGTGTGTGTGTTTGTGTGTGTGTGTGTTTGTGGTACACTCCTCTAATTCTAGCAGCAGTGGGAGGGTAGAAGTCAGAGCCCTGTCAAGCGCAGAACAGTCAAATCTGAGATTTAACAGTGTGTGGACATAACTATAGAGAATCCTCCAACTTCTCCCATATTCCCACTGTCTGTTTGGACACAAGTCAGATTCTTGCTCTGTCTTTCTCACAGCCTCCAGGTCTACAAACTAGACTCAACTCTTTTGGTTCTGTGAAATGAATAGCAATTTTGCCTCAGCTGCCGCAAGGTGATTTGCCAGCATAATACAGATGGAAGGAAAATGTGGGTAGGAAAGAACAGTTGCATGGCTTAATGAAGTGGCAGGCATAGGCCTCTCTTATAGGAGGAAATCTGCCATACATTATATATTTTAACACATTGTCTGTGACATTTCTGAAGTAATTGACTGAACTTTCTGATAGCTTTGCAATACCTATTATTTTTTTTGTGAATTTCTGTTCTTTTTTTAAAACTCTTTATTGATAGATACATTTAATATTTTGTGTTAGTAAATCAGCACTTTTGCAGAGCACACCTGCTGGTATAAAATACATTTTCAAATAGAGTCTAAAAATTCAATGCAACTTACAATTTTGAGCTTTATAGGCACATAGCTTTAATTCAGCTTTAAATGTCCATTTAAAATTGTTATTAAATTCAATTTCTCACCCACTGGGGTTTAAAAAAAAAAAAAGAACAAGCACTATAGATAGTTCGTGTTCCCGCTGGCAGGGTAGGAATTCATGATCCAGCATTTCCCCAGGGAGTTACCTTTGCTGGATCTCTATCAATTACCCCTGCAGCGACTTCACTGAATCAGCTCTTTTCCCTCAATTGTTAAAAGTGAACATGATTTGCTCATGAATGAAAAATGCTGTTTAATGTTTCAGTGAAGTTGAAAATCATTGAAAAGGGCTTTGATGAAGATGGTATTGCAAAAAAAGGTCCTAGATTGGATCTTCCAAAAAATAATGTTACATGATTCATGCAGTATAGTCTTTCAAATGCTTGCCATCTGAGGATATGTAACAATAAATGTGCTTGAACATAAAACATTTTGTCAAAAGATCCCCACCTTATTTCAACTTTGAATCTGACCTATTTGGGTCGCGAGTCTTCCTTCATCTCAAGGCAAGTTGGTTAACTGGTGTTGGTTGTAGTTTAAAGCAGTGTCGGAGGATCAGGTGGAGAGATGGAGTCTTGCTAGATTAATTCCTGTGGTCTTGTACTCTCACTGTAACCACGGACCATAAATCCTTTGTGCTGATTTGACAAACAAGTCACTGGTGAAAACCGACTTCATTTGTCTGCGATATTGCCCCTGTTTTTTCTAACACACACGCGTGCACACACACATTTCTATGCTTCTTTGTGGTACTTCCATCTTTGCCACATCTTAGATGTGGATATTTATAAGTAAAGTACACTTCGGGGGGCTAGTGTATCGTAAAAGATGAGGCAAGCAGGTGTAAATTCCTTCCCTGCAGAGCTGCCCTCAGAAAATGGTGCAAAGAGGCGTCTGTTAACTCCACGTTCCTTGGGAGTCTTGCTTGTTCCTTGCATTGTTGAAGAACAACACTTTAGCAGTAAAAAAAGGGGGAAAAAAGAATCACTTTAACAGCCCCCAATTTTCAGATGCTTATTGCGCTCAGAGGCCCCTAAAACAACTGAGGATGTAAGACTGTCATCTCCCCCGCTGCTTTTATGAGTCTTACCGTTTAATGAGTTTTTCCAAGAAAAGGAAATGATAATCAAGAGGGATTTTTAAGCTCAGCTTCAATCTTCTCAAAGTGGCTTTTTAGTTTTTTTTATTTCATTGTCACTTATTATATGATGGTGCTTTGGCCTAATTGAAAATTCAACACATATGCCAGTTATTAGGTGTGAAGGCCATTGACATATCACTGATTAAGTGCACTGGCATCATTGAATTGTATCTCACTTTGGGACAGCACAGGCAGCCACATGTTTTAAAAATGTAACCCATTTAACCGCCTATCTAAATCACAAATCATAGACACTGAAAATGTCCGTTATAACCACTGTATGTAATCAACAATGCATTGTATTGCATTATATACAGGTCAAAGTAGCTCTGCACGATACAAAGGGTATTTACATTAGGCAGTTGAGGTATTTGTTTTCACATATATAAAATAAGTAATTATGTTGCTAGGCTGACATACTGTACCAATAAAGGCACAGTGATTCATCCCTCCAGTTTAAGCTAATGAAACCCTGTTGTAGTAAAAATGAAAACAAAGCCTTTCTGTTTATTTAAAGTGCAACACAGTGATTAATATTGTTTTTAAGCTGGTAACATGGTTCTACAGCTTCTCTACTGTGAGCATTAATCCTCTTTGTAATTTTAATATTGTTATATCACATACTGCTTCCTGTTCTTGTGTGGGGAAATGTAGCACCTTCTCCTGTGAGTTACACTTAAAGCTACATGTCAGTCACTTATGTCGAGGCAGGTATTTCACCTTTGGCACCATCGAGTGCTTTGTGATTTGAAAATTGTTACCACCCACGCATAGAGCTGAGCAATCTGTTATCAGCAACATCTTTATTTGCTCACGCTCACCACCCTGGTTTCTAATATGTTTTCAACATATGAGACATTAAATAGACACTGTAGATCAACCTGGCCACATCATAGGGTTGTATTATTTCCCATTAAAACAGTTTTTTCCACTTTTGCTTTCTTTCTCTTGTCCTTTTCTGCCTTCGCTTGGCTCTATCGGCTTTTCTCTCTTTCTTTTTTCCTCTTCTCCATTGACTTCTCTCTTTTTTTTTTTTTTTTACCCTGATCTCCCCTCAGTTCGCTTTATCAATCAGTGGCTTGTGCCTTTGTATGGCTCTTGGGATCAAATCAGATTCACTTCGGGATTGAATGTGTGTAGCCATGGCCTGCTGCATTTGAAAGGCAATTCATTCAACTAGAACTTTGCAGTTCAATTTGAAACAAGATTGATGTTGGCAAACTTCACACCCCTTTCTTCCAAAATGTTTCCTCCATTGCACACACCAATTGCTGACGGACAAAGGGCATATGCCACTTTGTAAAGATGTCTAAGCTTCTCAGCAGAAACAACACAAGGGAAGAAGTGAAGTTAGTCAACAACAACAGAAATTTCTGAGTATACTGTATATTTGTGTTTTATAAATATTAAACTATTGATGATTATGTTAGAGTCACAGTCAATATATCAATATATAATCAATATATAATATTTTTTCCATCAAGGGGGTTGATGGTGTTGTGTGGCCTACTAAATGAATGCACTTTATTGTTTAAAAAGTCAATGACACTCATACTTTGGCAGAGAGAGAGACAAGGGCCTAATGAAGATGTATGTACATCCTAAAGGAGGAATCAGAGGCTCCATTCCACCCCTCTGAGCAAGGTCATTGGGACTTTCTTTCCCAGCATGCCTCTGTGTTAATGATGGCGAGGCTGCTAATGAACATGCTTAGCCAAGTGCTTGTGGTGAATAGGGCCAGAGGGGATGGGAGAAGTGTTACCAAACCAAACAGCACTTTTAGAAATAAATCTAAAAATTGGTCAAGAGAAAGAGAGGCGTCAAGTAATGGTGTATTAATGAATATAAAGGGAGTTCTTCACCATAATAATTTTAAGCAGATTTTTGCACATCATATTTTACTGATGTCTAACAAACGTTTACAACCTGTGTATGTGTATATACGGTTCAGCAAGCCCACAATTCGGTTTGTATTGTATTTTTTTGGGTCACAGGTTTGGTTTGTTTTGCACATTAGAGAGAAGAAAAACATAACCACTTGCAATTGTTCTCTATGCATTTTTTTGTTTGCAAGAATAACATGGGTTTCCTTCCAAAGATTAGATAATACATGAAATCAACAGATATTCTTTTGAAAGAAAGTGTTTTTTTTACAGCTTCTCTCTCTCTCTCTCTCTCTCTCTCTCTCTGTATATATATATTCATGTATATTTGTGTTACTACACCATCATGTTCTGTTAAAATGAAAGAAAAAATCCTTAAACGTGTGTTGTGCCTGTAAAGGTCAGCCATGAAAAGGTAACTTGGTTAAAACCTTCCTAAAAGTGATGGCTGCAGTCATCCACCCCATCATCACATGGAATTTGATCAAATCCCGCAGGAGTTTTTTGTCATTCTGACACCCATTTCACATCACCTCTGTCCTTACAACTCAACCCACACACACATCTTCTCATCACTGAGCCAGTGTGGTGTGCACACCCGCAGATTCTCAATCCTTGCTACAAAGCCCCAGCAGCAGGGCAGTAATGACCCTGCCACAACAGCAGTAATGATGGAATCAGTGGAGGGGGGTGGGTTTAGCTGGCTCTCTGACTCTCCCTAATAAGTCCCCTAATAACTCTGTTAACATCAGGGCTGACCCGACCACCAGGTCAAACACACTAACGCATGGTCGGCCACCTCACATGAAACTCAGCAACCACTCAGTCAGGCAAGAACTGACCAGCACACCATGGGTTAGTGTTTGCTTGGGGCCCTACAGTGTATGTTTAATACAAGTCTATGAATACAAGTTTTGGCTCACTGAACCCAGTTGCAATAGTAGCAACAATAAATGCCACTCACAATATTTTAATCCTGTTAAGCTGTATTCATTTGCTAACAATATGTCTTGTTGATAGAAACCTTTGAAAAGCGTGTTGCTCTTGAGGAAATACAACTATCCAAGACTACTGTTGGAGCTCTGCCTTCTCAGATAGTCACAATGTAATAAAGGCTTTTGTCTAATGGGTTTAAGCTTAACTCAAGACACTGCAGCCCACTGTGGAATAGTCTGCCTTGTATTAATAGCGTGTGTGTACAACGATAAGCTTTTGATACGTTCTGTGTCAAAGTGTTGGGAAGTCAGGCTCAATGCTTTGCCATGTTTCCCTGGAGAAAAAGGCTGTTTATTACTGATTCTGTTAATTGAGAGAAGGGAGCATCCGGCAAGGCAGCTTTCTCTGCATCTTTATCCTGGGCTTTTCTTGTCCTGACATCGCTCCCTTTCTCTCCTCTTATCTCATTCTTCTGACGGTGTCCATCTGCAGTCAGGGCCAGCCTAGTGAAAACACCGCCACGACGACTCTCTCTGGCTCATTGTTTATAAGCTGCAGTCTCCCACAAACAAGATCACAATTGGCATTTACCACATACTAATTTTGTAAATTGTCATCAGTGTCTGTGAATGGAAAGATTCTTCCCTTTGGTGAATTGTTTCGATGACTCAAGACCTTTCCTCACACCAGTAAATCATGCATTCTGGAATAAATATCCATTATTATTTAAAGAAAACCAAAGAGTATATTATCCAATTTTGGAAAAGAAGGGCCTTAAATTGTACTATTTTCATTTTAGAAGATAGGACATTAATTGCTGGCAGGGCAGGAGACATTTGTCTCAATGAAACCCAAAACACCCTGATGTTCATTTCTCTCGGTTTGGAGCAGCCAGCCCACTGTGAATATGTCAGGGTCAGCCCTTTTCCTTGCTCATCCCTGCACCTTTTTAATATATCACATATGAATGGAAATTAGGCTCTTAAATATTAATGACAAGTAATTGGTTTATTGTAGGAGACTATATTATGTGCATGTGCATCTGCGTCTGTGAGAGGGAGAGAGAGCGAACAAGAGAGAGAGAGAGAGAGAGAAAGAGAGAGAGGGAGATATTTCCTCCCATTCCTACTTCATATTACCTTGCTGTGATGTCCCACTGATTTTAATCTTCTCTTCTCAGATGAGAGCCATTCTGGCTATCACAGTGCACTTTAACTTTAGCCCTCTGAATATTAGCTTTCTTTGATACCTGCCGTTTACAGCCTCCCAAGTCTACACCCTGCTAACTTTTATGTGCCTTCAGGTACACTGTATTGTTCATCAAAATCTGTCTCTTCAAAAATAAATAGCCCCTGTGCATCTAAATATTTTATTTAGTTTTCTACTCGCTGAAAAACCTCAGCTAACAATATGGAATATGTCAATCCTTCTATGTTGTCTTTTTAAACTAATTCTTTATTTACCCTCAGTATATTTGCATCCCAGTTTGTCTTGTAATTTATCAACAATATAGTTTGTCACTATTACACAAGCATTTTCTGCATCTATATTTATCCGGAACTGTTCTGTCAACAGTACTTAGACAGCCCATGTACCTCCATCCACATGTGTTCGTATACTGAATACCAATAAGTCTGGAACAAGGTAACTTAGACAAAAATGTTTGGGCAGTGACTCAAACAAAAGCACACTGAGAACCCAAGAGAAATTCAATGTTTCCAAACTCTATCCTGATTTTATTTGTTAAAAAAAGAATTAATTATCATTATGATTCCATTTATTTTTGGGGGCATATTGATTTTGTGCTTTCACATCAAGACAGCTTGCTCATGTTCCCTTACCATTTTCATTACATGGCATTTACCATAATTTCCATATTTGTTATATCATGCATAATAACAACCACACTCCCCCCCCCACCCAAGAAAATATTTACCTGTAACAGTGTAATATCAGTTTATTATATTGAAGCGATATTTGGTTTAAAAAAAAAGGAAGGCTATGTTCAGTTTGTGCCTGTTTTGCAAGGTGTGTGTCTTCCTGTAGTAAGTATTAACTGCCTAATTGAGTGATAGGATGCTTATTAACAATGGGACTTTCAAAAAGAGAACAATGTCAGATTGTCACCGGAGCTTTTCACATGGAAAAGCCCCAGCGGAGCTTCATTAACTCAACCCCATGATCCCAGACAGCAAAGTATGGAGTGCATATCTAATCCAGTTTAGAAGTATCAGTACAAGAGCAGTGGGTTTTATAGGGAATACTTGATGTCTAATGGTTTACTGTTCACTGTGTAGATTTACTGCTGTACTGGATTGGCCATTTTTGACTGACACATGAGAGAAATAGAAAGTCTGTGAAAGTTATTAGTGCCATAGTGCTTTTGTTAGTTTTTCAAAAAGTAACTATTTTATTTATAGAAAATTTTCAAAATGTACATATTTGTCAATAGTTATCACAAGAAAATGAACATGTCTTTTCTTTTGCTCTCATTTCTTCGTACATTTCTTTAGTTGCAGAGTGTTTCAGTGACTTTCAACATTCTTAAAGCAACTTATACAGCTTAGTTTGCACTCTTTGCCAGGTAATAATTTCAGGGGCTGATAGCTTTTCTTCTACCTACGCGGTTGGTGTTTTGTTTCTGTGATAGGCCTGTAGACAGTTTGCTTTTCAAGCTGTTTCAACTCAGCCACCTGCTGTATTTCATAATCTCCTCCTAAATAAGATCGAACACAAACTCTGATGCCTCGACAGTTAACAGAGCTCATCAGGAGTAATTGAAAATGTTTTACTATGTTTTACAATTGTTGTCTAACTCCAACCTCACCAAATGTGCTTATGATTTGGCTCCATTTTGACTCATGATTTCCATACAAAAGTGCACACAAGCCCAATCTCTCCACTGGCTAAAACAATGCCTGACAGTGCACAGTGGCCCACTGAGTTTGTTACATGGCATTAAGTTTAATTTGTCTTTGGTGGAATTGGTTTGTGACTACAAGTGGACCAGGGGGTGACACTCCACTGCCAGTCTGACTCGAAAGGGACAGAGAGGAGACAGGGGGGAAGAGAACAACCGTGATATCACAGACAGGATGGGTAAACAACCAGAGTCCTACGTGTTCAAGATGGTGCCTAGTTGAATACAAACAATCATGACTTTTCATGCCCCAGCGAGGTAAATTACTGCACAGATGGAAAAGGTTGAGATGAGGGAAAGGGAGAGTAAGGTAGACAGGCAAGCCTGATTACAGACTGTGATCCACATTCACCTATAAGAGGAAACAAAAAACAAAAAACAGAGTGACACATAAGGGGAATTGTTAAAGCTGGGACACTCACTGACTTTTTAACTGTTTGCAGATTTTGTTTTATGCTGTTTTTGCATTCTATGCACCGATTAAACCAATAGGCCTCGGTGGTTCTAAGACAGCTAACTTAGCAAATTGATAAACAATCAAAACGAGGCACCGCCCAGGAATCAGGGACCAATATTGAACTGTGAAGCAGTCTCATAAGGTGGTTTTCCCTTTAAAAAACATATCTTAATTAATTTGATTAATTTATCTTGTATCTCTGAAAGGAACAGACGAAGGGTGAATTCGAGCACTGACAGTGTTCAACCAGCCATTATTACGACAAATACACAAAACAATCACAACAACTGCTATTTGAAGTATAGTAGAATTTATTTAACTTCAAAATTATCAATGGCCAATCAATAATTTTTCAATCATCAAAACCTATATCCCTTTTTACAAACTACACCAAAGCAAAAACAGCAAACGTGCAAACATGCAGCAGGCACGTGTCTGTGTGTGTGTGTGTGTGTGTGTGTGTGTGTGTGTGTGTGGGTGTGTGGGTGTGTGTGTGTGGGTGTGAAAGAGGGGGCGGTAAAGACCTGAGCTTTGAGGCGCTCTGCAGCCCAAAGACTACAAAAATGACAGTCAGGGAATCACGTGGCGATCCTGGAGATCCTATTTAACCGTGTCACTGTTAGCTAGGCCATGTGCTACAGACACAGTAGGCTTTAGCTATTCATTGCAAATGTGTGTGTGTCTGTGTATATGTGAGTGTATGCGTGTCTGGGTGAATGTGTGTAAATGTGTAGGTATGTTAGGTTAGTTTTAAAGAAGTTTGGAAAGGATGTTTTACAGAAAGGAAAGACACTTTGGATCTTGATTATCGACAATGATCAGTCTTCTCGTTCAACCAGGTCTGGACTAACGTGAAGTTAGGGCAGACTCTGAAGTTTTTGTCTGGATGAGAGATTTTCATCATACGAGCTAAACAAGTGATTCTTCCCGGAGATAAACACATGTTTGGTCGGTTTAAACAGAACCTCAAGGTGGCATTCTCATCACGCCGCAGGCTGTGTTCAGACGGACCAACGGAGCGTATTATCCAGCTAAACTTCGTGGACGGAGCAGTGGACAGTTTACAAGCTACGGTATTAAACACAACATATCAACCATGCACCTTGATCAGTGGTGCTTTCACAGCGATTAATGGGGCACAGCGGTCTCCTTCACATTAATAATCAGATGCGCATCATTAATCAGATCACATTAATATTGTAGCACAGTTGCAGCATTAACAGTTACCCCATTAATAAACACACCTGCCCAGAATTAAACCCTTTTGTGTGTGTTCAGTCTGTTCATTTCTGTCCATAGATTGACCACGGTAAAGAAACGGGTCCGGTTCAACTCGTCAGCAGAACACAGAGGGAAGCTTTTCTCCCAAAGGCTCTAAAATGGGGACTTTATCCTCTTGTCTGTAAAGACATGTGCTTTCCTTTGTATCAGAGGTGGATCAGGCTTGGAATCTTACGTGTAGGCCGAACATCTCTTTGTTTGTGCAGACACGTTTCTCTTGTTCAATATCAGGTTTAATTCTTCTTTATCTGATGGTCCCAGCAGTGCTTATATGGCTTCTTCTTGTATGAATTATGGCTTCTTATATGACGCCCAAGCTTTGTGTCCCAGTACCGACCAAAGTACAGAGCGTGGATTGGTTGCTGGAGAAATGCCAGTTCACCTCCTGGGTGCTCTTGAGCAAGGCACTGTACCCCCCCCTCCCCAATCCGCATGAAGACATCTCTTCATTTGGGCATGAATAGGTCCTGAGCATGTGTGTGTATTTCAGGCCTATGTGTTGTGATTTGAAAAAAACAGAGTGTAAATTGTAATTTCCCCACTGGGGATCAATAAACAGTGTAAATTATTATTAATTATTACTGAATATTTAATTACTTAAGTAACTCCAGCTTTGCACAAATAAAATATTTCTATTTGCTAACAAGCACAATGAGGCACTCCTTTTTGCATTTTTGTTGACCTCTCATGTTGTACATCAATTCCATTTCACTCATTTTTTTGTAGTCCAGCAGAAACAGCAGTTTACAGATTGTGGGGGATAAATAGTAAATGAGGCTCGGAGATAGTCAGTGTGACCAATAATAAGACACAAAATCAAAAAAGCTAGAATCACCTTCATAGAGAAAGGAAGGATTCAGGAAGGTTTCATTTCTGAATATCCAGTGTATTAATTAATTAATATTAACCCTCTGGAGTAGGCCTGCACGATATTAGAAAAATCTGACATTGCGATATTTTTGCTTTCTTCGATATATATTGCGATGTGAAAGTGAAAGTAATTTTTAAAAGATTACATAAATAGTTCTATTTGGAAATAATAAATCATTCTCGACTACTGCGGTGATTTTGTAGGAGAGTGCATCTACATAGAAGAAATAATTGAAAAAGGATATTTTCTAATGTGAACCATTCTTTGTTGAACTTTAATGCTTCAACCACCAAAGCAAGTAAGCACTGTAAATAACGTTACTCTTAAGTGGTTTTGAAGAGGGAAATTAGGTAGAAATATGCTGGTTGATGGACATGATACCATTGTATTCATATAATACTATCAATCCAGGTTAACGTGAATGACAATGACTGCATGTTGCTTCCTCTAAATTTCAGGTTGTGGTCGACTAGCGCGGCCAGCATGTTAGTTTGATAAATTGATCAGACCTGCATGTCACGCGCACTAGCAACACACTCTGTGTATCCAAGAACAATTAAATCAGTGTAAATGACGTTCGATCAAACACAGACTTCTGTAGTAGATTAGTGTTAAGTTGTCAGCATCGCGGCTCCAAACAGTAACGTTAGTTGGGACAGACGGGCCGATTGTTTCTTTAAGCTAACTATATTAGCTTTAGCCTGGCTGGTAGCAGCTTTCTGCATGGGGAAATGGCCGGGAGACGTTGTGATTATGTTGCATTAATCAGGTGATTTAATTTGCAGCGAACATAAAACACTGACTACCATCGAAAGTTATGCACACCACTGTGTCAGCGGCAGCTGCTGCATACGGTGCTTTTCTACACACGGAGAGCCTCACCAGCTAACAATTTTTGGTTCCCAGAACGTTCCGGGAACGTTCCCTGAAGGTTAGTTTTGGTTGTGTGTTGGTTCTCAGAACGTTCTCCTAACGTTATCCTAACGTTGCAACCTTTAGCGAACGTTCTCCTAACATTAGTCCGTCGGACTAACGTCACATACACAAATTGGCCACATGGCTACCTGTCTTAAAGGGGAAGGGTTGGATGGTAATCATGTAAAAGGAGAACGTGAAAGTTTACTTTTCTCTCAAGCAGCAAAAAAGGAAGAGCGTCTACATCGCAACGTCCTGCGATGTGACTATCGTGCATGCGCACATCGCGATGTCAATGCTAAAACACAATATCGTTCAGCCCTACTCTGGAGTTGAGAGCTCTACTGCCGCCTTCAAAGCTCAGCAGGGTAAAAAATAAATGCCATGTATTTAGATTAATAGCTTCACAAGTTATCATACAAGCAAGGAAAGCATATTGACAGAAACCTTATATTTTACATTTTCCAATGTGTCCAATGTCAAATAATGTGTTGTTTAAAATTATGTGAATTAGACCAAACATAAAATGTTTCACATAACTCAATCACAGCAGGCAACAATCCACAGGGATAGCGCGAACCCAGCCCCCCATATTTACTTGTCTATTCACATACCGATTAGTTTAGGTATTGCAGAAGGATCTAAGTCACACTGGACAACACCCATTATAAACCAGACAAAATGCCATGCAGCTTCAAGCACAATTCATTTGGATACAAGCTTTGCATTTTGGAAGATGGATGGCATTCTGAACTCCGACGTCCATGCTCCACACAGCAGAGCCGGAGTATTACATGCATCACATGTACCGATCTTGGAACAATTCAGAGAGGATTAGCAACAGCCCTGGCTGGTGCAGATGAACTAACGCTACGCTCGTAGTAAGTGTAAAGAAATCTTCGTGAGTAAAACCCAATACTTATCAATACATGTAGAAAGCAATATTTCAATCTGCTCTGTCTGCATGCGGCCTCTTGCGCATCACCCGCTGTTTTACACAAACACAGTCGGTTTGTAGTCTAAACTGTAATTTTAGTTAGCCTCGAATACTGGAATTTCGGCAAGTTCTTGGAAACTTAGCTGCCGGCATTAAAAACCATCCTCTCCGCTGGAGTGGTAATCCACATGACTAATTACTATATGAACAATATAGTTGAATAGCCCTGCTGTTGGCTCTCTGTGGTTAATTCATCCACCTGGGCTAAGCTGTGAGCAGACCTTTTGCATATTCAGTGAAAATAGCCATTACCCCTCCCACCGCTAACAACAGACACCCTTTTTAGATTGCAAATTAGTTGTATAAAACAGTTGAGCAGATGAAAGTGTTTGTGTTTGTTACATACCTTAGACTTCACACAATCACCTCAAGTGTCTAAAACTACTTTTTACAACTTGTTTATTTACCAGTTATTTAAAAAAAGAAGTATAGTCATGAAATGCATTCTACGTAGATATTATTGTAGACTTGTGCTAAATAGAAAAAAATAATGGTACTTCCGAAATACTCTTTAGATTTGTACAGTATCAGAGCATGCTAAAATTGTATGTGTCTGAAAACACCCAGATTGATTTTCCCTACACCACTGCTTTTCTCAGTCTCCCTTCAGGATGCACACATTATGACGCTTGGCCTTTTCTTTTTACCTTTTCTTTTATTTATTTTTTGTTTCTTGTCCTCCCACCCTATCCCTTTCTGTGTTCTTCACTGTCTTTCCCTCCTTGTCATCTCCCTTGAACCTAAAGTCAGTATCGTCCCCACATTTTTCTCTTATCATTGTCTTGCTACAGTATCCACAGCATACATAATTTACATTTGTCTCTATTTTTTCTTCACTATATTTCAACTATCCTGAATTGTCTTTCTTAAACAAGAAGGATGGCAAAAAATAACTTTCAAAGCTCCTGGTAATGAATCCGCTCATCTAACGCATGCATGTTATTTTTGAACAGCTTTATTTTTATTTTCTATAAGTGATACTTCCTTTTGTCTGTCTTCTTGAAGCCTCCTCTGAAGAAGATGAATGGTGGATCATTTAAAATTTGACTTGTTAAATTGAGAGAACAAGGCATACATATACTGTTTTGGGCAGGAGGAATTATAGATAAAGCCCATTGCTGTGTTGCAATCCAGAATCCTTGAGGTTGGAGATTTTCTCTGAATTGCAGCATTTGCAGATTGTTTTCTTCTTTGCCCTTGCCTTTTGACCATGTTTTATTAAACACACACTATACTGTTGAAACACTGCAGACAAAATCTAAAGCTGTAGACCTACCATGAAACACGCGCAGAGAATGGAACAACTCTGCTGTTAGTGTGAACCATTATTTTAATGTTGTTTTTGGCCTTTGGTCCGATCTTTTACCGTATAAACAGACAGAAAATTCACAAACTCGAGGATGCCTGGACCTGCTGTGAAGGCACACTCAGACTTAGCCATGTTAAGCTTGCAATTTTTCTTTGGTGTTGCACTGCTATTGCACTTTTGCTCCACCCACACAAGCAAGCAAATGGAAACTACATCTGCAGCACTTCAGAGTAAAGGCATGGTCGTTGGATGTTTGAATTTGCTTTTACTGTATCCTAAAACATTCACTCAGCTGACAATAAAATCCACAGTAGGCAGGCAGACCACTGAACAAGGTATTCCAATAGGTATTTCATCATCACCACATTCTGTCCAGACCTTTGACCCAAGTTGCTCATTGCTAGATGAGGGCTGACAGATGTCAAGTCCATGGATAAATGTTTCGCTGCAATCTAAAGTAGCCGTGGTTGGAGACTGTTAAGAAGGGAAGTCGGTAGTTTAAATACTAGACCGATTACTTTGACTGTGTGGATTTGCATTAAGGTGTTTCTGCTCTCCTGGCCTTTCTTTACACCTTCCAATCCATCTCTGGCTGAGGTAAAGCAGCTTATTAACCTTTCTTAGGCCACAGGCATCCCCAGGATGGAGAGACACCACAGACGTAGTGTGTAATACAAATTAACCTTAGAGAATTGATACGCCTTGATTTTAATTTTAATCACAGTAAGCAGTGAAACGCATTGGATATTTCATGTCTGATGCGAACGTGAAGAACATTTTACACTTTGTATTAATGTTCAGCCGTACTACAATGGAGCTTTCATCTGGAAGAATGGCAATGTGAATGTTTCCTCCTGATACCTTGTCAAGCCACACTTCTTTATGGATCACATCTTGTACTCTAACTATGATTTGCATTATCATTTATTTCTCATTTATATTTAAGAAACCCAGTTGAACTTACTGTTTAGATGTTTGTTTGGCTGCCTTTTTTGCGCTATACATTGAATCCCTGAGATACACCACATCCATGTGTTTAACAAGAAATTACAATATTGCACAGCATTAACCACTGTGTTAAGTTTTAGCAAAGAGAACTGACTATGCAATTCTACATGCTTCACCCTCATTTCCACTCTGATTGGTTCATATGGGCACATAAGTATTTCACTTTCATTTATTCCCTTCTATCACCAGTTACCTGTCTCAATTGATTCAATTCAATTTCATTTATAGTATCAAGTCATAACAAAGGTTATCTCAAGACAGAGTAGGTCTAGACCACAGTCTATAATTGACAAAGCCCCAACAATTATAGTAATTCCGTAATGATCTGGGCCAATGTCTTCCAAGGAAATGCTATACCTTTTACAAATCTGCTACAGGTGTATCTATAATTGGTTGTGTGAAACCCCCTTATGTGATGCAATTAGAGGTCCAGCAGTGAGGGTGAAAGCCAGGTGCATAAGGGTCACCTTGTAGCCCATTACTCTGGGTGTTTCCAAGGCAAAAAAACAAGCAGCTCACAATAGTCTCCTTCTGTGGTACTAAAGGTAGTTTAAAATGAGTGAGACAAATTAAGAGTAGGATTGGTTTACTTTTTGTTAATGTTTCCTTAACTTTCCCTTTTAATGGATGCAGAAGGCAGCAGACTGTAATGAGCACTGATAACAGGCCGACAAGAGGACCAGTGAAAATACTTTGGGGTTAATTGTTTGTGTGACACGTTTACCGTTTGCTTTACTTTACTGACATTAGGCAAAGCTAGCACAGTGGTGGAAGCAAAGGCTAGGATGTGATGAGCTAGCGGTGTAGTGGATGACTTAGCAGGGCACGGTGGCCACTCAGGCCTATGAATCCCTCTCTACATCTGAGGCTGGGTTTGTTCATTAAAGGTGTGGGAGACGGTTTGACCTTAGGCAAGTCTCACATGACCCCAATCTCTGTAAATGCTTCATTAGCTTTGCTTTTCCCATACTGGACTGCCTCACTTAATCTGCTCTTCTACTCGCTCCACCTAAGTTGTGTACATAGTGTGTTTGTGTTGTGTGTGTGTGCTGGTGCGTGTACGTATTTGTATGTGTGTTAATGAGGGCTCCTGGTGGTGTGTAATTAACACAACAGCAAATGTCCCCAAAGGGTAAGATTAACGTTGAACACATTAGACACAATGGAGCCCGGGAGAGACTTTTTTTTGGCAATTAAATGTTTTGTGTGTGTGTGTCTGTGTAAGTCGGACCATAACTCATGTTTGCATAACTGTAATGCTGCCACTTCTGTGTCTCAGATGCACACACACACACACACACACACACACACACACACACACACACACACACACACACACAAACACACACACACAAGAACACATGCAGAGACAAAGCCAGCAGTCCCTCTGGATTTGCGGGCTCCTCACATGCAGGCTGGCAGGATTCTGTCTGCTTTTCTCTTCCGGCCGCCTCCTCCACACAACCTGGTCCAACAAAGATAAACACATGCTGGGTAGATTATTAGAGAAGTACCAAGGGCCCCACAGTAGAGCAACCAGTGCACCATTGTGCTCCAAACGTGGTGGTACCTTGTAGAATCCGATGCAGTCACCCCCAGGGTTTTCTGATACATACTTAGACACAGGTGGGCGCTGATACCAGCATGAGAGCTACAACAGACTCCAATGACATGTCATTGTCAAAAGAAACTTCTGGCACATTGTTTTCACAAATGCATTGCTGGTGATTTAGATGCTCTAGCAGCTAGAGGAGCGGCGGTGGAGACCGGTAGGGTGGCTATCCCACCTGGGGGAGACGAGGCTGCATTGTCTGACATGGACGAGAGGAGCGCAAACACTGGCCGAGTTAGCACGGAGGTACCTGTCCATATCCCGGCAACGTCAGTCCCCTCAGAGTGGGTGGACTGACGGTCACCAGGTTGCGGTTGCGTCTGACTTTAATTAATTGTTAGGTAAGCTTATCTCCCTCTTTCTCAACTCCGTGCCTTGGATAGTTTTGAGTTACATTTGAAAAAACCTGCCTGATCTAAGTATTATGTTTTTGATTAAGTTATTGTTTAACATGATTCTTTTTTTAATTATTATTTATTATTTAAGAACAAACGAGGGTCTCTGTTTCAGAACGCCAGCTCGCAGCTGCAGGTTCCGCTGCTTTAGAGCACTGCAGCGCATATATCTTCAAGTTTAACTTAACCGAACGTCCACTTTAACTGCCACAAGCTGTTTTACTTGTAATAAAGATCTTATCAGTAAAAAGAGCGCTGTATTTTTGTATTTTCATTGCATTTTCAATTTATAAAAAATAAATAAATAATGAATTTGAATTAATAATTTAATTTTAAAATATTAATGATTAATTGATAGTCGATCGTTAATTCTCCCGACAACGAAAATGTAATCGAATGCCCATCCTATCAGGGACAACTCTGCGTTCAGTATCTTGGCCAAGGACACTTCGACATGGGACTGCAGGGATCAAACCACCCACCTTCTGATTGGCAGGCGACTGCTCTACCACTGAGCCACAGCCACCCCAAATGAAGTTGTTTACAGATGTGTTATACAGATAATGAATGCAGTATACACATTTGTTTTTTTCTTAATCTTGTGCTGACAAACACACCTTTGACTGGTCAGGGATTCTTTGGTGTTGAGCAATGTAGTTTTATATTTTAGTCATCAACTGCACAATTTACTGAGTGACACAGGTGAGTGTGTGAATAGACTTCATTGGCTAAGCACCAAGAGTGGCTGCCTTGACACATTTTACCTGCCTTAGTGACTCTGTTGGACTAAAAAGCTAACATAAATACGCCTACAGTATAGGCATCTATCAAATCTGTTTTATTACTATTACTATTTTAACAATGTGTGATTCCTAAAGTTGTAGCATGCTTGCTTGTGTATGTTTATTTACTGTATGGTAGGCTTCCATGTCCAGGAAACAGTTGATGTAATGAAAAAAGATAATCTTGATAAGTTTATACATACTGTAACTGCTTTTCATAAAGCAAGACTAGCACTCATATATGGATTTCCTTCTTTCTTCCTTCTTACTATATAGTGATGTACTCCACAGAAATGTATTTAGTTTGCAGACAATTTCTCACTATCTTTGTGTTATTAGTAACTAGTTATGTTTTGTATATTGATCCTTTTTTTTTAAATATTCATTCTAAATATTATTTTCTTAATTATGTATATGTTATGGCAACATGTTTTTGATCCAAACATCATTCCACTAAAGCATTATTGAATTGAGTAAAGGTAGAAAATATGTGAGAGCAAAGGAGGATGCGTGAAAGAGTGAGCACAAGAAAAGAAAAAAAAAATGGGGGTGAGAAGAGAGACATAGATGGTTCACACACAAAAGAGATGTTTTAAGAAGTAGTATTATTTGAGATGAAGGGAGTGATAGAGGGAGAAGGATGTGATACCACCGGCGGAGGCTGTTATTGCTGCTAAGGAAAAGGATAACAATTCTCAGTAGAGGATTTGTGCATACAGCACCACACTTCTGTCAAATTTATTGGATCAGGAGTACTCTTTGAGATTTTAAAATGATCTTCTTTTACTGGCAACAAGACATGACTCTCTTATTTCACTGGTATTTTGTTGGTTTTATTAAGATTTGCCTGGGAAAAACACTTGACTTTTTATATTAGCCAAAGGTTAATTGGCAGTGGGTTCATAAGTCCTGTATGGGCACTCTTGTCGATTTTGTTTTACTGTGACAAATGTACGGCTAAAAATACACACTTGGACATACTCACACTGGCATGACAGGCTGCCTGCACTAGTATTGTTGTAATTAAGAACAACATGCCATCAAACCAACAATCAATTGGTTCACAGGTGTCTGAGTTTTTCTCCACTAAATGTGGCTTGAAGTCAGCGTCCTCCAGCGTAAATTATATAAGTCCCAATTCATGTGACGCATTCTCACCAGAAAATATGAATAGTTGTTTGCAAGCAGTACAACAATTCCAGTTCTCTAAAGTGGTTAATTGCTGATCATAGCTGTCAGGTAAAGGGTATATTGCAACTTTCCAACAATCATCACTGAACAAGCTGCTGGAAATGTACTCTTGCTCACTAGTGTTGCACCAAGTCAGCACAAAATTCTGTCACCTGCAACATTGGAACTTGTTATTTGACAGCTCTTTGGGGAAAGAGCACAATAAACATGCAAGGAGAGGTATGTGTATTTAGCCCAATAGCAAAAACGATTGATGAGAAAATAATGGAAAAATCAGAGACCGAGTCATTTTTTCCTGCATTTTTTGAGAGACAGCCAAGAAACACAAAGAATTTATGGAGATAATTCATGATAACATTAAACTAGTAAAAAAAAAAAACAGTATTTGCCTTGGCAAAGCACATTTGGTAGTTTTTATTTAATTACTAATATACAACCATAAAACTATAGCCAGTAAAATTTCTCAGTGGGACTCACTAAAACTTCCCTAAACATTTCCTTGGTGAGCATTTAAATAGCCAGAAAAGATCAACTAATAATCACATTAAACTAAACAATGTTAACCTCTTCAGTAACAAAGCATTCTTTATTTAAAGGAGAATTCTGGTTGATTTCAACATGTAGCTATGTTTATTTTTTTTATTTGTAGTGCTGTCAGTAGTGAGACAAATTTAAAACAATTTATCAAGTTATCCTGAGTTAGATTCTGCACCCAACAGGCTTAAACAGGGCAAGTTTTAAATGTGTTTTTAGCCTCTGAACATGCTCAAAATGTCATTACCAGTGCCTAGTCATGTGCAGTGATTCCTTCCAATTGAACACAGTGAATCTGACTGCAGTAGATGTGACAGAAAGGCATAAAGGTTGTGCTAATCAACTAGTGTGGACTTCACCAGAACACAGAAAATAAACAGAAGTATGAATTAACACAACTTTTATGCCTTTTTGTCAAATCTAATGCAGTCAGATTTGCTGTGTTCACTTGGAAGGAATCACTGCACATGGCTAGGCACTTTTAATGACACTTTGAACATGTTTAGAGGCTAAAAACACGTTTAAATCTTGCCCTGTTTAAGCCTGTTGGGTGATAACTCTAGCAGGAGGATAACACGGTGTAGGCATCACCGATTGTTTTCATTTGTCTTGCTACTGACAGCACTACAAATTCAAAAAAAAACATAGCTACATGTTGAAATCATCCAGAATTCTCCTTTAATTTAATTGACTTCTTGAGTTATTGATTGACTGTGCCCTGAGAAACAGCAAGTTTCCAGCTAAATTTCTTTTCTAATTGTTCTTGAGAATATTTCATCATGACATACCAATTAGATGAACTTAAATGCATCTTTTCAAAAGTGATTACATAAGTACAAAAGAAAATGTAGACCACAACAAAGCTTTAGATTATATTTTAATCTTTGTCACTGGTGATGATATATCTTATTGTTTCCCTCTTTCCCCGTCCACTTTAAGTTAAGCATGTTAGCCATGCATGCCGTAGTCTTGGTTTCTCTTGTAAAAATATTTTCTGTCATCCTTCCACACAAGGTGCCGTTATCAGAGAGTTGTTCTGCCAGTAGGGGGCACTGTGATACAGGCCAACATCTGAAGCCTCTCTGAGGTTTAAATCTGTGGAAAGTGGAGGGAAGTACACTGCCTCATTGGGGTTTTGGAAATTATAGACATACCTAATACAAGCCAACACAACATTTTCAAATCAAAATGTCATCATATAACACAGTGAGGGGTTTCTGTATGTTGTGACAGGGACCAATCTGGATGTTTCAGCTGTGCCGACCCAGATTCAAACTTATTTTCTGAAGGAGTGCCAAAATATTAACTTTCACATGTTTCATTTCCCAGAGGAATAGGTATATTTCAATGCTGCGGCCAATATGTTTTTTGTTGTTTTTTTTGTGTTAAGACCAGTTGAACCCTTTCTCTCAGGATCTTTTGTCCTCAAGACTATGACTTTAGTGTTGGATGTCATTGAGAAGATTAAATGTGTTTGGCAAAGGAATGTTCACCACTTTGCTTTATGTGTGGAGACAGCTTCGAAAAACATTTAGCTGAAGGAAAGGCCAAACTGTTAAAAATGTAGTGTTTGTATCTTGAAATGTTGAAAGGTTATGTCATACATAGAGCTAGGTTAAGAAAACAATGTTGTCAGGAACACAGGAACGCCCTTTTAAGACTTATTTTTGGGAAAATAAATATATTTTTAACAGGTTTGTTGTAAGAATGATTTTTTTTGTATGACTTACCAATGCTTAATGTTGGAATGTATAGGTAGCTATCATACAGACTGTGAACTGCACATTGATTGTCTCTTTTGAAATATATTGGCTACCAGCATAGAGGCTATGGTTTGTGCAACTGAACAGTAATCCCATGGAAAGATAGTCCTTGAATATTTCATAACAAGCCAAGTGAAAATATATTCATAGGAACAGGTTCATTAACAATTGATACCATTCAAAACAATTCAACAGGATCATGCCTTGTTTATATCAATGCGTCATATCAGTAATCTTCAATCAGCCTTTTTAGACTATTGTAATCTGACAGTACAGAGCATTAGATCTATATTTTTATATTACTGATCCTATGCCCTTTTAACAATAACCAAAGCCTGTTAGTATTGTGTTATGTGTAGTAGTCTACATCTATGCTATTTCTCTATTTTCTTCACATACTCTGACCTCGCTTGATGGCTGCTACTCATTTAACGTATACTGGCACGTGGTCCTTGCAGTCAGGCACATAACAAGTCTACACACATCTACACATGCAATTGTTCTCATTTATCAAACATGCATGAGATTATATAAAAGTCAAATAATTATTTTCCAGTGTTGTTATTTGGTGGTGTTGAGTTGTTAACGATGCTATTTCACAGTCATACATCTTACAGTTGACCAATATATTTGTCTGGTAGACAAATTATGTAATGGAAACGCTGTTTCTAAATTACCTCAAACCTAGTTTTCCATTTCTGTACTGCAAATTCTTGTAATTTGTCGGCTGGCATGCACACCAATACCAATATATCTGCAGTAAGCTATTATTGGCTGATTGATTTTATTAGAAGTTGCAATAACTTATGAACAACACAAAAAACAATAATATAGCCGCAAGTGGCGATTCGCAAGTTCAAACCTTTTTTCTCAATAGCAACTTCAAAGTAATTTCACACATGTGGTCCAGCATCCTCATGTCCATATGTAGCTCAGTCCATCTTAGTCCAACTCATGGCATTTTGAGAAAAGCAGATGACCAACACAAAAACAATTGCTAATAAAGCTGCAAGCTGCGATTCCAAGCTCAAACTTTGATTTGCGTCATTCAGCGTCCAGTTATTGTGCATAAGCGCTCCTTAGTGGTCAGTTTGAATGAGAATTGCAGTGTATGTGTGAGGTCATTATGTAGACATTTCCTGGAAGTTTTGTGTTGATTGGACAAACATTTAGTCATTTATAGCCTGATTTACACTATATAACCTGCAGTTTGTTTGCATTTATAGCGCCCCCTGGTGTTCAATTTGAATGTAACTTTCAGGGCATTTTCAGGGCGAGGTTCAGGGCGAGGACATATCCTGAGAGATTTGTGATGATTGGACAATGAATATGTGATTATAGTAAAATGTGTGTAATGCCACTCACCTATCTTGCACTTGAAACGCGCCCTAGTGGCGTATGTATATAAAACTGTGTGGGTATATATGGGGCATTTATCTGAACATACCCTGTGAGTTTTGTGATGATTGGCCTTTCAAAGTTTGCATTTGAAGCCTTAATTACAGCGCCACCATGTGGCTGATTGGATTCATAGTTCTAAAGAAGCACAATTTCCAGTTATTCCCCCAAGTTTCATGTTTCTAGCTCATTCTAGCTCACGTGAATTTGAGCCGGCACAGCAGACAACAAATAATTATTAAAACAGACAAACACAGAAGAGTAAAAATAGAGACTTGTGGCTATATGGACATTGACCTTCAATGTGGACTTGAACTTTGGCTTTCATAGTGCACTGTATGTTTAAGATCTTTTGAAAAAAGAGGCATTGATAGTGAAAAATCCAGCTGCCGAGTTATCGGTGCAATTTTTATCTGCCACCTGCTTTCGTCTGAATGTCTGCTGCCTTTTTTGTTACCGTACATTAACGTCTTTAATTGGTTAGTCGCATTGCATAAATAAAAAAATAAAAAATTTAATTAGATGCTCAGATATTGTCCTGTGGATGGCTGCATTTGTTCATTGAGCATCCTGACTTAAAGGAGTTTAAAAAAAATCACACCTCTGAACTGCAGTGTGCCGAGTGACATGATCTATCCATGGTGTACTTTGCCTTTCACCAATGTGTGCTAAGATTAGAGGTGGATATTGTTTTAACTTGTTTTATACTATTGCTGATGAGTTCCTACGTGTTAGTTACAATACCAAAATTCACCAAATGTACAGAGGTTTGATATCCAGGTTCCCTCTCTGCAACCCTGAACATAATTGAGAATAAGTGGATGGATGAATACATTTCAGTGTGCACTGTGTATAAATACAGAAGAAAAGAAACCCAATATATTATTGATATTTATCCATTAGGCAAGCAGCTTTATTTATTTAGCACATTTCAGGCAATTCAAAACAATATGAGCTCCTAAAACAATTAAAAACATTCATTAAAGAGTTTGTCAAAACAGCTCAAATTGAATAAGAGAAAAAAAAGTTATAGTGCAGTGTAAAAAATAAAAAATTACTTGATTTAAAAGGCAGCATTACAAAGAAGTAGAGATGTTCCGATACCAATACTGCCTAAAACGCTGGTATCGGGAAGTACCGGAGTTTATACACCGATCCGATACCACGTAAAAAAAAAAACCTCAAGAAAATATATGTTAAAGTAGTTTTATTTATGTTCTTTTTCCGTTATAACTGACAGTTCTCTGGCGTTCATTGTTTGTGTTTGTTCATGTTTCCCAAAGAGTTTAACCTTAGCCAGACCGGCAACAAAGATAGAAATCATATCACATCCATACAGGGATAGTAGTAAACAGCTGTTAACACATAATAAAATATATGACACACTGGTATTGGATCAGTACTTGGTATCAGCCGATACGCAAGTTCAGGTATCAGAATCGTTATCCGGAAGTAAAAAAATGGTATTGAACCATCTCTACAAAGAAGAGCCTCCAGCATTGATTTAAAAGAACTACGAGTTGGGAGCCTATCTATCTCTACTTATTAACCTATATATCTAGTAAGACCCATGCTTTAAGACATTGTAAATCCCTGATTTTATATTGTCGGAACATGTGATCACAATTTCTCACATTTTTAGCTCATAACTACAAGACAAGTGTTTTTTTTTTTTTTCTTTTCTAAAGCCTTGTCTCTTCTAACCTGCTACCATTGACAAAGTACCCTGGGAAAGACAAACTCCAAAGGTGTGGATCATTTTACAATATGGTTACCAAGGCTTCTGGTGGGATTTCCAATTAAGATGCAATCTGTTATCTGTTCAGACGACTAATAAGCACAACAAAGCCAGGGAGGGGACCCCCTGGAATTCATATCAGACCACTTGAAATAACCATCAAGCCCTCCTATCTGATGCACTGCCAATACCTGCTTATTTTCTCAATTAAAACCCCAGCCAGGTTGTTCTCGTGTTAATAAGAAATGTATTAGGAGTACTGTCATTGGGACATATAATGGGTAGACAACAGCTAACTGTGTGGGCACAGAGCATTTCATGTTGTTTGTGGGCTTCTTTTTAATCTTAAATCCCTGTGTGTGTGTGTGTGTGTGTGTGTGTGTGTGTGTGTGTGCGCATTCGCATGCGATAATTAGGACTGTGCTGTGCCCAATCACATTTAAAGACCGCCAGTGACAGCACAGCATTGATGACCTTCATTTTATCATGAAGCCTATTACAAAATGAAAAGAAGATGGAAAAAGGTGAAACTGCGATGGAAATTAGTTATAAAGGGACAAGGACTGTCTTTTCTCTTGTTTTTCACTTAATATTTTCTTTTTTAGCAGTTTTGGGGACTCAAGACTGTATGTGACCAAAACCTTCAAATGCATGTTGAAACTAAGTATTATTTTAGCTGTTGCTTTAAATTGGTATGTGTTTGCATGTGGGTGAGTGGAAGCAATCCAGTTGCCTAGTAATATGTTCTATCTTTTTCAAACTTAAACATTTAATTTGAGTTGGAGCTGTGTCAGAGTGGTGTCGATGACCTCTATTATAATTTTTGAGAATGAAAACTGTTGTTGTACTATTTGATTTTACTATACTGATATTGAGTTTATCTCCTCTGCATGAGCAGTTGTGGTTGCCCGTGTGTGTTCTTGTGCATGAGTGTGGCATGTGTGTGGATTTCTTCTTCACATGGGAAACTTGCTGGCTCGACAAGGGAAAATATGAGAATGTCTGGCTCCGTTGAAGGTTGATAGGCCCACATTCACACATCCCCACAGAGATTAAGCAACATGGACAAGCCTCTCCTCAGGGCAAATGGCACCAGGTGGAAAATATGTCTCTTCCATAACTATGTCTTCTGTCTCTACTTCTGATACAGAACCAACCCTCATTAGGGTACACACGCATATTATTGTATATATACACACACACTTAGACAGACAAGTTTGGATCCAGATTTTTTTGTTTCAAAGCAGAGAGAGAAAGAGGCTAAAATAGATGCTGTAGTTTAATTAGGCTCTGCCAGCACCAACTGAGAATTGCTCCTAAGTTTGACACTGTTTTTCAAATGTCACCAGCAAGTGCTTTACTTTGAATGAAATGTGAGCGATTATTGAGATTGTGTCACATTCATGCTGTTTCTATTTTTTTTTCTTTTTGGTTTCCTTGATAATAGCACTGTAATTAATGATCATTCAATAATCATGTGCCACGTGATGGGTACAGAAGAATGGGTACTTAAGAATGACCTGTCATAAAAAACTCTACAAATACACAGCCAGCAAATGTGACCAAATGAAAACAAAATGGCTGATAGCCATTGATGGACAAACAAAATGATATACTGAGAAAGTTGTCATTATTTTTGTACGTGTGTATCACAGAGCTGCCAACCTGTGTGCCATTTATTAATAGTAGCTGTGACAGCCTAATATTCTGATATAAGTAAAGTGCAAAAGAACCAGGTTGTTGTCAGACTTCATCAAGATAAATTGAAGAAATGTTTTGTTATTTGTTAAAGCAAAATAAATGTAGTTGTTTCAGCGTCACATCAGTGGCTATTTGTGTTTTGCTACCTACTGTATTTTCTCAACAGCAGATTTCTTAAATATATCATCATGGATCCCAATTACTATTGCCACAATTGCCATTACCTTGGATTATTTTAAACATTAAAAATACGCCCCTGTAACAAAACTCTAACTATACCTAACTGCAACCTGCTTATGTTGTTGTTTAATTTTTTGGTTCTTAGGTGATTATTGAAAGTTATTGAAAATCATTCTGCTTACCAAAATGAAGGCATACAGTTGTAGTCATGTACCTCTGTTTTGACTGGGAAAATAAACCTAAGCAAAAAAAAAAGGAGTTGCAGGTGCTGGCTGACAGCGCGCAACACTGAAAGGTGGGACTTTGATGTCCTATGGAGCACTGAGCCCAGGTGCCCAAGATCTGGCTGATCACGGCATTCAGTCTCCTCTGGCACCTTAAGGGCCACATAGTTAAACACAGTAAAAGACTTAGCGGACACACACACACGCACACACTAAGCAGGGGTCATCACAACATACAATACAACATATTACACCACCGCCTGTTTCTGTCTCTGTGTGCACTTTTGCGTTTTCATGCTCTTCCTATGTCTCCAATTCACTCACTGTTTGAATTCCCCAATGCCGAGTGAGATTAGACAGTCGTATCGGTTGGACAGCGCTCTGTCTGTGCCTTCAACCCTCATCTCTGAACACAGAAGTCTCAACTGTGATCAGTAGAGTCCACCAAGGATAATTTATCAACTTTCATGGTGTTCCCTACCAGATATAATCCTCCAGCAGTGCTGAAAATGGTTTGATTTTACTAGGGGTATCATCCCACTGTGTGATCCTGTGTATAAACCTCCTATACAGTAGTGCTTTCATGTCTACCTCCGATATAGATTCTTATAAGTCAAATGCATTTTGCAAAATCAGTTTCTACAAAGGTGATTTTCGCAGAATCATTAAGTTAGATATCTTATGTACAATGTATTTAAGTCAACCCCTAACCTTCCTTATTCAATTAATTGCTGTTTAGCTATTTCAAAAATTTACTTTTTGCATTGGTTCTGTTTACAATAACAATATGTTCTATTTTATCGTCAACCTTTGTTAATTTGCAAATAAACAGAGTAAGAACTGAAAAGCTACAAATTAAAATGATTGTTCTATTTGGTGTTATTGCTTTGTATTGTTTTTTTAGGCAATCATCAGTTTCAATGTTCTCCTTTGTTTGTCATTTGCAGTGTTGATAATTCAAGGTTGCTTTTTAGTTAAACATTTGTTTTGCTATAGGATTATTTTGCACGTCCCACAGCCGCAATGTGTAAAATAATGCACTCTTCTTATGGTATATTGATTGACATATGGAAGAGGAACATTTTTATGACGGATGACATTGTTTGACTGTTTAAATTGCACTGGACCATAGTTATTCAATTATTATTTTTTATTTGGTTGTTATATGAAATGGGAAATGGCAAATCTTTGCCCGAGTTGGTTTGAAATTGCTATTGAGGCAGACAGTTTTCTGTCCTTGTGACTCGGGCTCAGCTCTGGCAGCTCTGTGACACTGCCTTGACCTATACTCAGCCAGAGGTTTGTGTGTTTTGGTGTTATTATTGGTGGGCAGGGATTGAGACATTTTTTGGCATTATTGTGTTAGTAGGATTGTGGGTTTCTAGTTTCACTAGCAGAAACAGATTCAGACAGACAGTAATGCATATCTATATGTTTATGTGTTGTGCTCTTTTGGGAAAACCAGTTGGTGTTTTCAGACTTTGATAGCGTGGTCTAGGGCTGCACGATTATGGCCAAAATGAAAATCATGATTATTTTGATCAATATTGAGATCACGATTATTTGTTGATTTTAACCAAAACAGATTTTATTGTAATATAGGCTATTTATAACTGCTTTCACATCCATATTATGCTATATTTCTTTTATGTTGAAGTTAGATGTTGTACACACATACAGATGCAACACATATAAATGAAAATGATCTGAAATAATTAGCCCAGGGTATATTTAAAAAAAATGGATCTGTGATAAAGCTCCTTCACTTAATAACTGATTAAAAGAGCTAGGGAGAGAGGGACAGTGGGATGGACGTATGCTACTCACAGAGTGATGACTGACTCATTATGAATGGGTCCAGCACAGGGTGAATGGCGGGTCAGCGGAGTTATACACGTCGTGTGTATGAAATATCTGTATTGTCACTGCGCTGCATTTTTATGAACTATGATATTCTGGCCATGGGTCACATCTCTCGCCCAGGTCCATCAGGCTCCGTCTCACACGCTATTACTCTACCAACTGAAGTTAGTTGCATTCAGTAACTTCTTCTGTTTTTTTCGCCGTGGCTGCCGCAATAACAGAGTTACCAGCGGAAACACTGTTATAAATACAGGTTTGCATCATGCTTAACAATGTACAGCTGTGTTAATAACAATAAAAACTGTGGACAAATGTCAGAAGTGTGGACCGGGGCTGTTGCCGCTGTGTCTCTCCATGTTGCTGTGTGTGAGTGAATGGGGGCGGGGCTGCACGGAGAGTAAGAGGAGAGATCTAAACACGGACATGGCTTTACAGAAGAAATGGGTAATGTAACGCAAAATTAGACCATATTGATATAAACAACATTGCTTTGTTTGTGGAGAGGCTGCGGATGCGAGAACATTAGGTGCACTGGTGCAACCTAGAGGGAAAATATTCCTATCATCCTAGAGCCCTGTGAGCTAAGAGACACTAACTAGCACTGGCCACTGCTGTTGTCTAAAAAACAACACAGACGGGACAAAATGTTGCGTTTACTGGTAAACCTTGTGACCGAGGTATGACCAACTGCTATGTGTTGTGGAATTTTCCTCACGTTACTCTATCCTCTGTGACTGTATAGATCTAGAAACTGAAGCAAACGGAGCGTTCTATAAACGGAATGATGCATTTACAAATATTGCTCGATCACGCAAATTTGATCGTGGGAAGCCAAAACAGTGATCTTGATTAAAATTTGATTAATTGTACAACCCTAGTGTGGGCATTTCTGAAATTTGACATCTGTCCTCACATTTGGGGTTTTGCTTTTTAGGAATATTGTAGGGCTATGAATTGAGGTTATGGTGAGGGGATAGAAAATGAATCCTTAATGAAGTGCCCTCATAAGGATAGAGTACAGTGAGATGTGTGTGCGTGCATGCATGTATGTGCGTGTGTTTTTACGTGTGTGTGTGTGTGTGTAGCATTACTGGTCCACAATCTACCCAGGCTTTGTAGTGTAATGCTGGCTGCCATGGAAGGTATAACACAGCCCTATGGGCATTCCACATCCATTTTAATTGTTTTTCATTGCACCTCCATGGAAGAGCACAGGACTTTATAGAAATTTTAATGGATCTTGACCTAGATATGGTGTGTGTGTGTGTGTGTGTGTGTGTGTGTGTGTGTGTGTGTGCGCGTGCGTGCGGGTGGGTGGGTTTGTGTGTGTGTGTGTGTGGGTGGGTGTGTGTGTGGGTGTGTGAGTGAGTGAGTGAGTGAATGTGTGTCGGATGTATGTCAGTCCTACCACTGTCAGCTTAAGAAACGCATTTGCCATTGATGGGGGAAGGGTAGCTGAGCAGAAATGTAGTGCTTGCAAGAATTTCTGTCGCACTGTCATGTCTAGTATTCACTCCTAAACGAAATAATGAAGTCAGAAAAAGAAACGCTGCTGATCAATGTGTGTGTCTGCACTTTCAAAATTCATCGCCGTGCTGTGTATAATAATTTGCCCCTCATTTCTACATTAATGAAAGAGTCACCCGTGGGGTTTTGGGTTTACTGAAAAAGGTGCTTTGTCTGAGAAAGCAAGGGGTTGAAAAGTTAGACAGACAGAAGCAGAAAAATGGGGAACTCATCACTGACAATCATGTCATAGCTTACAGTATGCACTGACAGGGTAAAAACTGAATAATAGCTTTTTTCGTTTCATTTTGGCAGCTTGGTGTTCGGCCCCAGCCACTTTGTTTTGTTGCTAGTAGAGCAAAGACACCTCTTAAGCAAAGTGAAGCTTCTTCCAGGAATGAAAGAATGAATGGCCCACTCTAGTGTAATCATCCTCCAATGACAAAAAATCTGCTTCTGCCATCATGCCTTTTCTCAGCATGATTTGGAAACTTAAGATTGAGGCCATTTGAGCATCTGTTGAAGTGTCTTGATGACACACTTTAAGTCTTACCTAAATATATAAAAGATTTTGACCGTTCTTTATGATATACTGTATACATATGTTTCTTTTCATTGTATAGAACGATCAGTTGCACTTTTTTGAAAGGTATCCCCTGCTTTATAGGTATCCTTTTTTTGTACATCACATAATATGTCAAAGGTTAGAATCCTTCTGTAACAAATAAACCCACCACTTAATTAGTGGGGTGTCCTGCCAGGCACTCTGTTGCATGGTGGATGTGGACCCTTGACTGGAACTGGGAGTAAAATTAAACAAGGAATGGGGAAGTAGACGAGGATTCCTCATTGGGTGATTAAAAGTAACCTTTAGAGCTATGGAGAAGCTGTTAGCCATGCCCTTTCTTTCCCTGCAAATGCCATCATAGAACTCTGGTCTAATGATGCTACAATAGTTTCAAGGCAATTACACTGCCTCTAAATTGATCCCAAAGCACTGGACTTGTGAGTGGGAGAAATAAAGAGGGAGGGAGGGTGCAAAGGTAGATGCCAATCCAACCATCACGTAGCCATTCAAGAAAGTACAAGGCCTAAAAGAGTTCTTAGCTATCCAGGTTGCTAGTCAGAAGATCATATTTAGGCCACGTTGAACCTTAGATGGGACTCCTGTTTGTGATACCATTTATTTTCTAACTACTAGCACTGCTGTTGTCTGAAAAACAACAGATGAGACAAAATGTTGCGTTTACTGGTAAACTGGTAAACCTTGAGACCGCCGTATAACCGACTGCTATCTGTTGAATTTTCCTCCCGTTACTCTGTCCTCTGTGACTGTCTACATCTAGAAACTAAGCTGCGCGGTGCAGGGAACAACTCAGACTGGCACATGATCAGACGATGGTTTACGGAGCGGTAGATGCCCTGTGCAAAAAAACCCGGAGCGTTCTATGAAATTACGCTTAAAAAAATTAAATAATCGCTTGATCACGCAAATTTGATCGTGGGAAGTCAAAATTGTGATCGTGATTAAAATTTGATTAATTGTGCAGCCCTAATTCATTTTACTTTTTGTTATTAGTTCATACGTGTTTTATATATTTTTCTTTTTCTTTTAATCGTTTGTTCGATATAAAGATTTCAGTCATTCATTCATTTAATACAGTCATTCAAGGTGTTGTAGGATAGAAGTATACTAATCCCACCTACGTTTTTATTGCAGAAAATGCCATATTCCTCATGGAAGGGATATAGGTAATATAGGATGTGGAGGCCACTGCTGCAAGCCATTTGGTCCTCATATCAACTCTGGCAACCAATTCTTAGGGTACATTAATTCCTGTGAAATCACGCATGAAACAGCATGGTTTCATGCATGTAATACCTCTTGAATTATCAGGATTGTACAATAATTAGCAATATCTCATGCATACCTAAGTACAATACATAAATTAGTTCAAGAACTGAAGTATTTCCATCATCATATTTCCAGTTATTAAGCATGGTCATGTTTTCTTGATAGTTGTCTGCAATTAAATGGACAAACTAATAAGTGCTCTTCACGACACAGAGCACATGCATGCAGTTGAATTTCAAATATTGTAATCATCCTTAACTGAGAATTACCTTTTTATGACTTCATCAAGTTGGTGGCCTTCAACTAAAGAGGTGGAATGCTTCTTCTTTAAAACTAATGTATAATGTGTTATTAATGATGAGCCAATTAAGAAAACTCATTAATTAAACATTGGTGCTGTAGCTGGCAAAACTGTACTGCCAGCATAAGTTCATTAAAGAAAGTAAAATTTAAATACAAACAGCCCAGCTGTTGCTAAAGGTTTTGGATCCTTACTACTTGTCACCAAAAACAACACTCTAAACCAGTGAAGTTTACAACAAACATAAATAAGGGTATTACAAAAATAACTGAATAAAATATTATGTATTGTTTGCACATCATTAGCCAATTATATTATTATACATATTGCCTGAATTATATATACATGCACTAATGGAGAGATGGCAGAGTGAGGGTTCTGCCTATGGAAAGGCACCCCAAGCAGTTGGGTGGTTTGGTGCATTGCTCAAGAGCACCTTGGTAGTGCCCAGAAGGTGAACTGGCACTTCTTCAGCTACCAGTCCACCACCATACTTTGGTCCGTATATGGACTTGAACCGGCAACCCTCCGGTTCCCAGCCCAACTCCTTAATGACTGAGCTACTGCCACCCCATTCAGCGAGATGTTTTATTCATGTTATTCATGTTTATTCATGTTTGTGTTGGCCTACTATTTTCTTTTCCCCGTGTACCTGGGTAAAGCATCAGTGGGTTTCATGAAATGCGCTATATTTATCTAAGTTATTACGTTGGTTGCTACAATAATCTCTTATTGCTTTGGCTGGTCACACAGTGACAGCGATACCGGGTTTAGCTAACAATACATTGAAATTAGGCTAAGTTACCATATGCAACACTTGAAACGCAACAGTGGATCTGTAACCTAGTCTCTTACTGTAAATTAATGATTACTTGCATGCTGAAGAACAAACAAAACGAGTATTCATGCGTGGCACTACTTATGGTCAAACACTAACTTATAAACAGTTTGGAGAAATATACCAGCTTCTTCACACAATGACAAAACCGTGATTAATACACTTCTGTGTGTGCATTGGCTTTATTCATGAATGCAAGTGTCTGTTATAGGGATTTTTTTTAAGATGGCAAGGTGTAATTTTGTAGTGAGAGATGCACATGGACTGTGTCAAATATTTACAGAGGCAATGCTTTGATTTGTGTTACTTTAGACTGTGTTGGTGGTTTGTACCGGGATGTTCTAAGTTGATTTAAATAACAGAATTACATTAATGAATCTCAAAATAATTTATCAAAGAAAGTACAAGGAAAAAGTCCAACATTTTTGTCCTTTTAATGATAAGAAAAAATATCTATAAAGACTGTTTTTTAAAGAAACTTCGGTCCTAGTGTTACGTAAGATAATATCATTGAAGCTTGGTCTAGGACCCAAAGCTAACTATTACATATGTATTACAACATCGACAGCAATTTATTCCTCTAACTGCCGACTAACATATTTTATTAATATTTTTTAATATTTGTGTTAAAGCAGGTTCTGTGCAAATCCGAGGCATTAATGCGGGTGAAGTTGATGACAATGCAGTGTGTTTGGAGCTTGTGAAGTAGGGCAAAATAGCACACAGACAGAAATAAAAAGACAAACTGGCCAAAAGTACATGTGAAATTCACTCTAGGAGACAGCAGGCTTCAGAGTGAACTGCCTGTGTTCCCTCCTCTCACCTTAGGGAGTCCTAAGGCTCATAATCACAGTCCAGCATGAGTAGGCAGATGGCCTCCAGTAATACTGTGACCTCACCAAATCTGCCATGCATCAACTGTCTCTGTGTTCAGTGGAAAAGCCTAAAAAAAGTTTAGGGATGTTGTGATCTTGGAAAAGCTTTCACTTGAAGTCTAAAGTTGGGGCTTAAGCGTTAAGAAAAGTAATTTCCCTTTTTCACATCTTCCTTAAATCTCCCAGTCTGTCTTACAACTGAAGTTTGAAAGTTGGGAAAATGGAAAGCAAGCGTACGGTGATTGGGATCACTGTAGCAGAAAGCTGTGGGATTCAAGGGACCTGGCCTGACAGTTACAGTATGCTCCTCTCTTCTCGACTCCCTGCCAGGCCCCAGCTGAGGCCATCTGTTTGGGTGACGCTGCATGCCCAGATATACAATGCTGTATGTTAGATAGATTATACGACTATTGGCAGCCTTTCCAGAACAAATGAATGCATCAACGATTCACATGACACACAGGAGTATATTTGTCAAGTTAATCCAGAGTAAAAATACCATTTCAAGATAATTTCTTCAACTAAATTGATTAACAGTCAATGATGACAAGATGTTGACTGTCTGTTTTAAAGTAGGGAGATGTGTTTTTTTTTTTTTTATTTCATATTACGTTACTTTTCATTTGATTAATAAAAAGATTATGATTGTTATAAAAAAATGTGTTGTTAGTAAGAGGTTGTTTTTGCACTGATTTGCATTGCAATGTAACAGCCTGTGGAGTCATGTTGCCCAAATGACTCTTCCCCTGAATGATTAACTGTAAATTGTGTTAAGAAAGATGTGCAGACAACTTTGGCATGACAGAGTTTATTACATAGACAAAATGCACTTTTTTAAATTCAAAAAACAAAGTTCCAGTCTCCGTTGCTGTTTTTGTTAATTTTGTGGATTGCTCTTTCCTATGCTCACAACACTTTGTGGTCCTTTTGCTTTGATAGGGTGTTTTTGACCGTAACCTTTTGCAAAAAATAAATATCAAATGTGGATTGTGCTTTACATAACCAATGTGATTAATCAAAAATTGCCTGGATTGAACCCTGCCCCCAATGACTAATTACAGTTGTGGACAACAGCATACAATTTGTAAGCCAGGCATTGACTTTTCCATTTGCAGTTGACTACAATCCCGCAGTGTGCTCAGGATGGCCATCTGAACTTGCAAGTTTTGCACATGTCATTTACTCCTCCCTATTGTTACTTTTCAACAATGTCATGTAATTGGTTGTGGGTTGCATATCTTGGTTTATTTCTACAGTATGTTTGCTTCTTTTTTGAGGAACTTGAAAGTCATGGCTGCTCCCACTGTCACTTGCAAGCTCCATCTGGTGTGGATGCCATTAAATGAACAGACCTACTGTAGTGACAGTGAGTATATTGGTGTTTGCTCACAGAGCTGCAGTCAACAGCAGTCTGAAAGAACTTGATTTTGTTTAGAATAAACTTTTTCCTTTATTCCTTTCATGCTTTATATATATATAAACAATACATATCATTTCAAGAACATTTTAAGTGATTTCAAGCTATTTTTTTAGTATTTGGGATTATCAGAACATATTGAATTGTTTCTATTATTGTTAAGTAAAAATGATTATTACCTACACATATTTGTGAAACAATTATCCAACCCATTCATTGGACATGAAGAATCCTTTTTAACAATTCTTAAAATATTTCTTAAAACGACATATTTCTTACTTGAGAAATGTATATATGTATATATATACAAATGTGTGTGTATATATATAAATATATATGTATATTATTTTTTTAAATAAAAAAATAACAATCAATTTTGAATCTGTAGAGCTTGAATTGATTCATGAATTTGAATTGTTTTTTTTGCACACCTATAAAAACCCATTATTAGGAAGGAAGAAATAGTATTATCATTGAGAATCTCTTATATCTAAAATGGTGCTACATATTTCGCTCCATAAGCAGCAATGTAAGGTGTTTACAGAGCTACTGTAAATACAGTATACATTTGCCATCGAGAGAGTATTTAAATGTGTGAGTCTAGTTAAAAAAATGCTGGAAACTAATTTGTTTGCAATTTATACATAAAGAAAGTGACCCATTTGCAAGATTGCTAAAGCTGATGTGAAACTAAATTACTGCACGTCCATTTCATGGTTGCTTGATCAATCAAAGGCAACTTCCCCAGATGTACTGTAGTTTGACTAGACCTGCAGGCACGCCCACACATGGGTGCTTATGTACATACATAGACACACATGCAAATAGACCCCCTCAACCCATCCCCACAATTGGCATTAGACATCAAAAGAAAGTTGTTGATCAAACCCCATTTGAAGTACACATATGCATATATTCAGTGGGCTTTGCTGAGTAGTTTTACTCTGTAACAGACAGTACATAGTTCTTAGTTGCTTTCCCTCTTGGAATGATTCTTTAGCATTATCTCTTTCCTTTTGGTTTGTATAGCTGTTTTTTTGGTAGGGAATGTTGTTTTAGCTGAACCTTGTGACATAAAGGGAGCTTCTGGCGGCCTCTGAACTCAAGGGAGACATTCCTTGCCTTCATCTGCTGGTTGGGGGTGGGAGCTTGAGGCCCGGCCGTTTCAGAGCCTCCCAGCACACTGTATGCCCCAGATAACTGCATTCCCATCCCAACTCCCAACTAACCTCCTGCACACATGCTCTCATGCACCTAGCCTGGGCCCACAGCCACCCTCTCCGTGTCCTCCCACTTTAATCATCTGGGAAAATATTTATTCATGGTCTATCTTCATTGCTTCCCATGCATGTGTGTTTAAAAAAAAAAAAAATCTTTTATCACTGAGAATCCTTTGCCTTCAAGGTGAACTATATGGTCTAAAGGGCTGATTTCTGCTAGGGTTGATGCACCATAATACACCCAGTGACGTTTCTAAGTAGTGGGATAGGGAAAGGTTTTTAATTATTTTTGGCTCTACTCCAGTATACTGGATTACAAATGAAACCAAGACTATGAGGTTTAAGTGCCTTTAGCTTGAGGGTGTTTGGGGAGGAACAGTGTTAGGGGTAGGCTATACAGTATATATATATATATATATATATATATATATATATATATATATATATATATATATATATATATATATATATATAGGCAATATTTTTGGTTGATTGAGTGTAAGATTGTACCTCGTGGAAAACATTGTTAGTTGTCTCTGTGGTTGAATTTCCAGAAACACAGTGTTGTGGTATGATGAGACAAAGGGAAGGCTTAGACCATATCAGGTCATTCATAGGTCACAGGTCAGGTGACGACAATATTTGGCGGGTCTTAAATAACCAAACCTGTTCATGTATAATTATGTTTGTCTCTCTTCTAGAGTCTAGACAGCTGCATGATAAGGGAATGGTTTTTTTTTCGGGATTGTCTCCTTCTGGAGGTCGCTGGGCCTGCCACACTTTTCATACTTCCCTGATAGAGAGAGAGAGAGAGAGAGAGAGAGAGAGAGAGAGAGAGAGAGAGAGCTGAATTAGGCTTTAGCATCTGTGTTTAGGGGCCTGCAATATCTTTGTTTACTTTAAAGGTTTAGCTAATCGTAATGTCTCCACCATGAGTTTAAATACACCTTCAGGAGGACAGGAACTTCAGAGAGTTTGGACAGCTCTGCACAATAGCACATCATGGTTAAACTGTATTGCTTGCTTAATTCTCTCTTCAATTGAGTGTTCATTAAATCCTCCTGTTTAATTCATCAAAGTCTTCCGAACATTCTTCACGTATGTGAAATGAATTGTGCTGCTCCTTGTGAGTTTTTCCTTAACAATCTGACATTTGAAATTGGTTTTGTTGCTTCACTCGCTGCACATATGGCATAATTTAAATTAATTTATATTTTTATGTACAAGCATGGACGGTGTTGCCTGAATGCTAAAACATAAAAATTAAGACAATTATTGTGACTTCATATTTATAGCCAAAACAAAATGCTTTACTAAATTTATAGGTAGTTTTAATTTACTCATTGCTAAAATAAACAAATGACACATTGTTGCACTATCTTTGAAGATGTATGCAACTGGTGTTCCTGTATTCCATCTTGATCTGACAGTGCTGTAATGGATTTTATCTTTATTTTTTTTATCTTTTTTATCAACACAGGTAATTGATTGAATTCACCTTGCAGCCCAGATGTAACTCAGTCCCTGGGTTGATAGCTCGAGCAAACCGTCAAAACCCACGGTTCCAACCTCCTTTTCTCTGAATGAATGTTTTCTTGTGAAGCACAGTTCTGACAACTGGGACAAAAGTTGTGGAATTCAAGCACTGCCTTATGCTGTTTTTAATCCCATGAATAAATATGCTTAGAGCAGCACTGTCACATTCAGAGAGCAGCATTTTAAAGAGATCTACCCTAGTGTGCTATGCGATCAGCACTGCATTGTGCATATCTGACATGTCCTTAAAGTGCTTCGGGCAATGCGATCTGACTTATTTCCTTGAGTGACTTCTCCCACATCAAAATCGTCTTACTCTAGTAACATGCTTAGTGTTGCTTTTCCACAGAAATAGCAACCGAAACAAGGTTGCTGCCAAATGCTTAAGTCTTTTTAGAGGCTTGAAATAACATTGTCATTTTCAAAGTCAGTCCACTCATTCTCACTCAGTCCAGTCATCGAGCAGATTTGTCACAAAAAAGCAAAATACCCATGCCATAAACAATTTATAGACACATTGGTTAGGCTTTTGATGGTAGTGCTCATTAACAATTTTGATCATCTTTCAGAGGCTTTACATTTTACTATAAAATGTATCTGCAGTATACTGCATTTTGTGTCAATGTAGTGACCTCAGTATTATTTTGCCAACCCACTCCTTTAATTCTTAAAACATTTAATTGTATGCCACCAATACTCATATCTTATTTATCAATGTTAAAGATGGACCAGGTCGGCACTTTATTTGAAGGACCACAAACATGATTAAGAAGTAATGTTTAGTTAACAATGATATTGATTGATTGAACAATGATTTTTTTTTAAGAATATATGTAAACTGCTTGGACTGGTCAGTTTTGAAGAAGAACATCATTAATAAATCAGAAATCATGAAGATTGAAATACCTTAATTGATGTATTTATTAACGTATTGTTTTATTAACATTAAGTCATGAATGAGATACTATTAATCCTTGTAAATGACTAATAGTTAATTAAGTACTACATGAAAGAATGCATGCTTTTTCATGCACAAGTTCATCCACAAAGTCATGATAATTCATGTACCATTATTATAAAATGTTACCAACTCTACTTACTGCTATGTGCTAGACCATGTTGTTAGTTCACAGTACAAAATCACACAGCTCGATTCTGGGTGCCAGTGGGTGTGATGACGTCATTGGTGGAATGTAATGAAGTACATTTACTGAAGTATTGTACTTACGTATAAAGTTGAGGTACTTGTACTTCAGTCTTTTCTTTTCAGTCACTTTCTACTTCTACTTCACTACATTTTAGAGAAACTTAGTACAGATTTAGTTACAAACCCTAACCTAACCTTACAAATTATGATTTTTGCACAAAAAACACATGTAGTTTATGGAATACGTTTTATTATAAATTAAAGTACACAACGGCCTAAAAGTACAGCTAAAATGATTAGATGATTAAATAGAGAACTGTTTCAATTGTTTCTTAAATTTTAGAATTTTCCCTCATGTTTAAAATTTAAGAAACAATTGAAACTGTTCTCTGTTTAATCATAAATACCAATACACTTATTGGCTCCAACAGTATGTAAAATTGTATTGGTATTTATTCATATCATTATAAAAACAAACAACATGATTTGTATTTACGTTATTTTTCTATTTAATTTCTAAATTGTTGTTGATGTAATAAATCTTGCATTATTTGAACGAAACATAAGGATCTCAGTGAGTGCTTATTTACCATACGAGTCACAATCCTCCTCAAAAAGGCGAAAAGGAAAATAAGATGAGTTCCACAACAAGGACTTTTACTGCAACAGAGTACTTTTACAGTGTGGTATTAGTAGTTTTACTTAACCCTTGTGTTGTCTTCCCGTGAAAATCAACCCTTTTGTTGATGCTATTAATCAATGTTTTTAACTTATGTTTTTGTCCCTTTTTTCAACACTTTTGACACTTTTTTGGAGGTTTTCAATACTACGTAACACTAACTTATTAACTTTAGTTTCACAGTTATTTTTGGAATTTATGGTCAGTAAATCTCATTTATAGGAAATTATATGTTTGAGTTATAAAAGCAGAAATTAGGAATTATTTAAAATTACTCAAATTAAAGGAATGTATGTTGATGGATAATCACAGACTGGAAAATGTCAACTTTTATTCAATACTATTTCAAAACCACTTCAATTTTTTCCACAATGCTTTAAAATTGAATAAGACACCCAAAAATTAATGAAGGTAGAGATTTGTACTTGCCAAAGAGCATTGTGTGGAATCAATTATGTTATTTTGTGTAATTACAATTGGGTAGTTAAAAAGAACATTGATATAGAAAAACGGGTCAATTTGACCCGAGGACAAGATGAGGGTTAAGTAAAGGATCTGAATACTTTTTCCACCACTGGATTACGTGAGTGTTGGTGTTTGGCTGTTGCCCTTGTAAAATGTTTTGGTTCGTCAATGTTCTGATTAACTTCCTCAATTCACGGTTGTCATTGCTGTTGCTGCCACCCATTTCCACCTTTGTAATGCTCAGGCTTAGCAGCACGGGCGGAGTAGGCTACATGCAGATAAAAAGCGTGTCTGCCTGCTGCTCTCTCTTTAGACACAAATGTATGCGTGGAACAAGTAGGCCTACAGAGTTTTAGAAAAGAACAATCACAATCAACAGTGACACAATATTATTATAAAATATTATCTAAAACACAGGAAAACCAGAAGCCTTTACAGAGCTCTGTGGTGCTGTATGAACAGCACAGTTACTTAACATGGGTGCTGAAAGGAAGCGGGCAGTTCTTTAGCAGCCAGTGTAAACCCGGTGGAAGATAACTTTTCAAATAACAACAAAAGAGTAGGCCTGCCTTCACATTATGAAGAAAGTAGAAATCATTTTATACATAGAACCATCTCAAAGTAGCCAGAGGAAACAATACCAGTGAGACTTAAGTTTTACTTTCAGTTTCTGGTAGGAAAGTTGTGAGGTGGTAGTAAATATACAATGTAGATTTCATTTGATCTATGAATAAATGCTGCAGCATTTGAGGCTGTGGATCATAATTGTCATGCAGTGAAAACATAGGCCCAGTCTGTTTAATCAACGTAACTGATTACACAACAACACTTTGGATTAGTAATCCAACACTTATATGTAATTATAGCATGATAACACGGACAAGCAGACCTCAATTATTTGTCTTAAACGTAACTTTACCATGTTATTTAATATCTATATTCACATTATAGACCATACCACTGTCTATCCCTTACAATTTGGCCTAGTTTTGTCTAAAACCGAGATAACCAGGCCACAGGTCAAAGCTGAGGTAGGGCATGGTCACATAGTATTAACAATTCATTGCAAGTGCATGCAGCTGCTGGGAAGTTCTTTGATCTTGAGATACCTTTATTGCATTTCAGATGTGTCTGTAAAGCACTCATGTTCATCTCTTAAATGTCCAGATAGCCCCAATTTATCAAACCTCACCGGAACATGTCAAACTTCATTCAGTTTTGCCTCACAATGAAAACTCATCATTTATCAATCAATAAATCTGCACAGCTGTAGTCAGATGTAGAGATGATGAAATATGAATTATGAGTTTGCTGAGGCCTTCTTTTTGGCATCCATCATTGTCAACAAAATGAGTCCAGCAAATATTCAATTAAGACCTCAGGGCTCCATTCCTCATTCATTATTCCGGGGTTAATTTGCAACTGTAGATTTGTCTTTTGTCACTTTGGGGCTAAGAAAGGATGGCTAAGAAATTACTCTCACTCTTCCTGTAGTTAACGGCAGGGACCTTTCACTGTGTTATATCAAGTTCTTGAGAAATTACAAACATGTAACAGTTCATGTTAGGATGACAGCTTTGCACACTAGTACATCTCCTCACCTCTGGGTTTTCACTTGCTTTTAGTGTTTAACATGATTTTTCCCTAGGTACTACATTTTTCACACATTCCATAGACATACTGTAATAGTCAGGTTTGCTGCTCATAAACATAAAACTGAGCATTAGTTACTTTGTGTCTGTGTTTGCATAATGTCACTTAAATTTACAAGCTTCACAGTTAAGATTCTTTGTGTTTGTAGTTACTGAAACGGTGGGAAAGAGACATGGCAATCACATGCTGTGTGGATTCCGAAAGTATTTTACACTAGTTCTGGACACAGCTTGTGACAAACATTTTAAAAACATCTCTTTCAGAAGCTAGTCAGAAGGCATATAAAACGTTGTACCTGGCTAATGATGAGTAATATTACTAAAACTTCAACTTGATATTGCCTTCTTTCTTTTGTTGCATGTCACACTGAAAATACTAGCAACACAGAAATGTAGAGGAAATAACATTTCAATAAGAAAAGCCTATGCCAAGGCAAAGAGGTTTGTCAGCTAGAGGTTGTTGTCCACCATCTGAGACTGATGTGTGAGGTCAATTGCATTACTTTTGTTGTGTTTGCTATGTCCGTATAGTTACAATGTTACTATAAACTTACTATGATTAATTTACTCTGTTTGTAATCTGAATCCTATATTTTAACAATATATTTAACTGATTCTGAGTAATTGTGGTTGCATTTATATAACAAAAGTTAGATCGCCTAAGTTTGACATTTGTGATGTTGCTAAACAGCATGTGTGAGGTTGCCCCAGTTTCAGTTGCATTAATTCACATGTTAATTTGCACATTTGTAGGTTTTCTTTTTCTCTGAACATAGGTGTCGTGTTATTTTATGTTAATTTCAGCAAGCAAGTGCTCAGGTGTTGTAGTAGTACTAGCATTATCTTTTTTCACAGAGTCTGCAATTTCTTACCCACAGTGTGCCATCACACATAGAAAAATCTTGACTGCAGAATTTTTTGTCCCGCCTCAGGCTACCATCCAGGCCAGACCAGCTCATTGATTGCCTTTTTATCAAGGGGGCGGGGGTGTGCAGTGAGGAAGAGGTGAATGTCGGGCTGAGTGGCAAGTGGTGTGGGAACAGTGGGAGAGCCATTGGCTGACAGGATAAAAGTTAAACACTGACCTACGGTCTTGTCTCACAGCTGGAGTCAGCTTGTTGCCTTGGGGCAGGGGCCCAGTTTATTGACCAAGCTGGTACTCCTCACCTTTTCAATCCCTGCCTGCTTCACATGAATTGTCCTTGGGCCCATCCAAGTCTTAAAAAATGTCTATGTGTTATTGATTTAAATGTCAACAAATCACCTTTTGTAGGTAGCGTGCAGTTGTATTCTTCTTTTAAAATGTCCCATGTAGTGGTAGCTGTGACGTCCAGGTTTCTTGAAGTTGAAGCTGCCAATTTCTAGTATCTCTTTTCTAATACCAAGCCGGATGGACTTCCAGTCCTAGTGATTATCAGTCTGTAATTTGTTGTTGTTATGATCCACATAAATCCCATGTACGGCCAGGACATAAGGTCAACCACAATTGAGCTCCTGATTCCAGTTGTCATATTCAATTTAATAAAATTGTATTTATAGTATCAATTCATAACAAGAGTAGTCTTGAGACACTTTACAGAGAGAAGGTATAGACCACAGTCTATAATTTACAAGGACCCAACAGTTCTAGTAGTTCCCTCCAGAGCAAGCAACAGTGCGACAGTGGCAAGGAAAACTCCTTTTAGGAAGAAACCTCGGACAGACCCAGGCTCTTGGTAGGCGGTGTCTGATGGGCCGGTTGGGGTTGAAATGAAGAGTGGCAATAACAGTCACAGTAAAAGATAATGGAACAGTGACAAAAAGTAATAGTTTGTATTAGTTCATGGCATATCAGGGCACTGCAGCGTAGAGCGTAGCAGGATGTAACAGGGCATCGCAGGACATGTAGCAGGACCACAGTTACAGCTGCAAACATGATTTTGGAGCCTCCCTGATCCAAGGAAACATGCTGGGTGAAAAGAACATAAGGACTCTGGGGAATCACACCCCAGAGCTAGGTTAGTAACAGGCATTCCTGGGACATGGATCCACACAAATGTAAAGATAAAGGAGAGAGGAGCTCAGTGTGTCAAAGGAAGTCCCATGGCAGTCTAAAACTGCCGGTTAGGAGGAAGCTGCGAGTCATCACTCCCTAACTATAAGCTTTATCAAAGAGGAGAGTTTTAAGTTTACTGTTAAATGTGGTGACGGTGTCTGCATCCCTAACCCAGACCGGAAGCTGATTCCACAGTAGAGGAGCCTGATATCTGAAAACTCTGGCTTCTAACCTACATTTAGAGACTCTAGGAACTACAAGTAACTCTGAATTCTGGGAGTGCAGTGCTCTAGTGGGACAATAAGACACTAAGAGCTCTTCAAGATAAGATGGTGCTAGACCATTTAGAGCTTTGTAGGTCAGGAGAAGGATTTTAAATTCAATCCTGGATTTTACAGGAAGCCATTGCAAAGAAGTTAATACAAGAGAAATATGATCTCTTTTCTTAGTTCTTGTCAGAAAATTCGCTGCAACATTCTGGATTAGCAGTAGAGTCTTAAGGGACTTATTTGAGTATCCTGATAATAAAGAATTACAGTAGTCCTGCCTGGAAGTATCAAATGCATGAACTAGTTTTGAGACAGGATACTGTTTTTGAGACAGGATGTTCCTAATTTTGGCAATGTTAGGAAGATGAAGATGATAATGAAGTTTGGAGGTGTTTAGGGCCAAGCCCAATAACTTCAGTTTTGTCTGAGTTTAACATTAGAAAATTGTAGGTCATCCATGATTTTATAACATTTATGCATGCTTGAAGTTGAAGCTTGAAGCTAACCGTCTGGCTTGATAGATATAATTGGGTGTCATCCGCATAACAAAAAAAGCTAATTGAGTGTATCCTAATAATATTGCCTAGAGGAAGCATATTTAAGAAGAACAGAATTGTTCCAAGCACTGAGCCTTGTGGAACGCCATGGCTAACTTTAGCATACTTGGAGGATTTATTGTTAACATTAACAAATTGAGATTGATCGGATAAATATGACTTAAACCAACTTAGTGCCATTCCTGTAATGCCAACTAAATGTTCCAGTCTCTGTAACAGGATGGTATGGTCAATGGTGTTGAATGCAGCACTAGATCTAGTAAAACAAGTACGGAGATAAGTCCTTTGTCTGCTGCAGTTAGAAGGTCATTAGTAATTTTCACCAGTGCCATCTCTGTGCTATGATGCGTTCTAAATCCTGACTGAAAGTCCTCAAGCAAACTATTGATATGTAAAAATTACATAACTGATTAGCAACTACCTTCTCACGGATCTTGGAGAGAAAGGGAAGATTAGAAAAGTAGGTCTATAGTTTGCCTTAACCTCAGGGTCGAGGGAGGGTTTTTTCAGGAGAGGTTTTATCACAGCTACTTTAAATGGCCGCGTAACATAACCTGTTAATAGAGACATATTGATCATATCTAGTAATGGAGTGTTAACCATGGGTAACGCTTCTTTAAGTAGCCTGTTGGGAAAGTAGCGTCCGTGAATTAAACAAATGCTTATGCCTATGCCCCAAAGCAAGTGTAGTTTAATGCACAACACTCTCCAGTTCTAGGCACTTAGCCACCAGATTTAAACAATAAAGCAGAGTTCAGTAAGTTTTTGCTGGAGCAGAAAAATAGCGTCCGTGAGATTTGAGCACCGGAAATGAAACAACACGCTGATTGATGCACGCACATTGATGGTCTGTGGATATGCTCTCCACTAATGGCTGGATTCACCTTTTAACCTGGGAACCCACTAAAGGTTCATTAACCAGCAGCTAGACCCTAGTGAATCATTGCACTCTTGGCCATAGTGTGTGGTGAGACTTTAACTTGTCAATACATGTGATTGGATGACAAGAGGAAGATTGACATATTGAGGGGACTGAAATGCCTGTCCATCCATTTATGCATCCATTCATTTATTCATCCATCCATGGGAGGAGTGGTAGACCCTACTGATTTCCAGTCTACAAGACCTCCAGTGCAGATAGACAGGCACATATGCTCATATTTTCATCTATACAGATTTTCTTATGACCGTCTTATGATGTTGTGTTAACATTGCGATGCAATCCACAAAAAAAACTTTTTGCATTACATTGAATTCTAATTGAAATTATGCCCAGTTCCAGTTTAACTCCCTACCAATTACAAACCCTAACAACAGTTAGCTTATGAAGTTATATAAAAGTATACTTAGTCGTCTCTTTTAAAACCGTCAATGTGTTTGAGAGATTAAAAGATGGTTGACAGGCTGCTGATTCTGCAGCGTGTATGCCTGAAGTCGCTACACTGGTAACCATTATTGATGTTCTTAGTCGAGATCTGTACATCTGCATAATTTCTGAACACACCCAATAACAGAGAAAGTACATATGCACTGAGTTTGATGTGCCAACAATAATATCTAGTACTGTATATTTTTATATATATATATAGTTTGATATATTCATTTGGATTATGTGGACAGTGTTGAGACAAAACAAATATTTTACATTTGTTTAACATTTAAAGCCTGCACAATTTGAAAATTGAAAGTTAAGTAAAATTATGTGATTTTTACCAGGGTTTTTTGGTTATTGAACTGGTTCTGTTTAATATGCACATATATGACATTTGAGCTGAATTCCCTGACACTTTTTGCCCTGCTGGAATGTTATCCATAGCTGTTTCGGCTCATCTAATGATATATAATATTTTATACATGTCCACAGTAGATTTTCATGAAAGTCTAGAGAGGTTTCAGCAGCCATTGTGGGGCTTACTTATTACCTCTGGACAGGCAGTGATGGAACAATACTCTGGTCCTGTTGATGAATCTGCATTGTCATCTTATTAATACCCCCACACGGCCAGAGCGGCTGCCATGGATTTTCCATCTAAATGGATTAAGCTTTCATTTCTTATGCCTAACCACCAAAAAGAGAGGTTAGGAACCAAGAAAACATGAGATAAAGGGCTTTGCCTACACAAAAATAGTTTTCAGCCCCCTTCATATTGACCCCCACCTTATTGGGGGGTTCCTTACATAAATAGATAAGCTAATTTTGAGCTAGCCCTATGCATATATATGAGGGCTTAGTGTCTTTTGTGTATGTCTCATACTGAATATATATATATATATATATATATATATATATATATATATATATATATATATATATATATATATATATATATATATTGTTATATTGTTTTTAGAGGTACAAATACAAGCCCCGTAAACAACTTTAAATATTTCATATTGGTTTTAAAAACCTTGGACTGAGGCTTATAGGATATAGTTTGTTTAGGAAGGCAATACGGATGGCATGTGCAACTTTGTAAAACCAGAAACAGTTTGGAATATATACACTTTATATGTCCAATATGCCTTATTTATGTGTTTGTACGTGACCTGACCATAACCTGTGCATTGAGTTGTCTATTGTATGTTTGGACAATCGATTGGGGCATAGACTAATCAAAAAGAAGTCTTCTACATTCACCACAGTAAAAGTGTGACTGAGACTGAAGTGTGGCAGGCCATGTGTCTGGCACACTGCAGGTGGGTAGATAGCATACAACACACACACACACTATAGGATTCGGCTTGACCTCTACAATGCCACATGTTGCCAAGATGCATCTTGGCAATTGTCCTGCACTGAAAGGATTTGCGGGGAGAAGAAGAGGGACAGGAATGGGGGATACAGATAGGTTGGTGGAGTCAGCCCTGGATTTATGTGTCTGTAACAGAGCCATTTATGAGGAGGCAATTGCCCCTTTTCTTCAAGGGGGAGCTGCTTGTTTGCAACAGAAGCTGCTGTGCAAATATTAGCTGTCCCAGTGCACCTGCTGCCATTGTGGGATTCTCCCCCTCCCTCCTGTTTTCCCACCCGGAATCGCTATACACTTCATTTGTCAAACACACAAAAGAAGACAGACACACAATAGAGGAACATTTTAGCATTGCCTTGGCCCTGCATTTGTATCCTGACACAGGGAAAACAGTGATACGACCTCCCATCCCCCGCGGCTGGTGCTGCTCTCCTTTAATCTGGAGTAACGGGCATTGTACTGAAGTATTGGTCATTCACAGGCCACAATGTTCACAAGGAGCTGACCACTGCTGGCCAACCTCATCTACATATGTATTTATACCTTGTGTATACGACACAATGTATTCATGTTGATGTAAGAACTAATCTCATTGTCCAACTTTAAAGCCTATTAATTCCACCCTTTTTCATCAATATTTATTTTCCTCTTGCATACATGATCCTGACCCCATAATGTTGTCCAGTCCTGGACTACTCCCACTACTTTTTAACATTTCTTTTCTATTATAGCCTAATGTATTTTGTATATATAGTAAACCCCTTGCAACCAAACCAATATGGTAATACATTATTCTTCTAGCTTTTAAAATACTTCAACCAACTGCATAAATTGAGAAATAATTATGTTTATTCTTTCATGCTTCCGTGTCTTCTGTGTATTTATTTGTACATAATGGTTCACTTTCTTTTCTTTGTAAAATATATTTGGTAATTAAAAATAATATGAAGTTGAAGGCCTTGCAGTAGTCTGAAATAAAAAACAGAAATATTATTAATTTAAGTAAACAGTTATTGTTGTTTTAAACCCAAGTCTTTAAGTGTCACAAACCTTGCTATTAATGTTAGACATTGTTAACATATAGTATTAGTATATAGTAGTAGTATTAGTGTGTTTATATGTCATTCATGTCTATGGATTGTAAACCAGCACAAACACTACCAGTGAACAATTCATGCTTTCAACAACAATAGATATATTAAGATTTATTTTGTTATTAATTAAGATATTTCAGAGATTTGAGCAACATGTGCAGATCTTTAACTACATCACTGTGTGTGTTTGGCTTCTCGCCTTTGCCAAGTGTGTCTGAAAACATTTTGTGTAATCAACATGCAACACAAGGTGTTTATAGGCTTCTTTGTTACCTTCAGTCTCACTCTGTATGGCTGTGGCTGCACCCTGTGTGCCCTCTCTTCTTTCAACTTATGTGTGTGTGTGTGTGTGTGTGTGTGTGTGTGTGTGTGTGTGTGTGTGTGTGTGTGTGTTTGTGTGTTTGCGTGCCAGCACACACAAACACCCATATACTCAAAACCACACACCGAGGGGGGTCCCTGGAGTTGGCCACAATTATTGTGTGTCTCGTTGCTTACTCATTATGTCTGACAGGCCACAACACTTCTGCTCTCCTGCTGTCTCCTGTGCTTTGCCTCCTACATCATTCCCCTTACCAGTACACACACACACACACACACACACACACACACACACACACACACACACACAATGTGGACAGTGTATGGGTGGGCAGTGTCCACTCATGCAGGGCCCTTTTTTAGAATCTCCAAGCATTTCAGACAGAATCTGAACATGTAGTTTTTGCTTTCAGTGTTTACATCGAAACAAAGTATTCATCAACTGCAGCTCAGAAAGTATGCCTACTCTTTACAGTAAACATTTGGTTGGGTGGGCTGCATTTTCTTTTATATAGTAAAGGAAGATTAAAATCAATTTTAATATATATAACAACACAGATTTTGTTTTCTTGGTTCTTTCCATCTTGTAGAGAAGTTGTAAACAACTCCTTAGATACTTTAAACATTCAGGCACCTAAACAACACCTTTAAATCACGAGTAAAGTCACTCCTCTGTTAATACTGTATTAGAAATGCAGTATTGCTGCTGCTTGCAACATATTGCCTGAAGCTAACCCCAACACACTTTTGTCAAACAAGGGAAAAATGCAAACTGAGAGGCAAGACTCCAATTAATTGGCCATAGATATGCAGCTACATGAAACCATTAATGGGGGGCAAATAGCTTTAACTTTGTTTCTAATGTAATATAAACTTTAATTAATAAAGTGTGTGATGAAGTGGAGACTTATCAAACAAGCCCTGTGTCCATTAAAGGCCCTAAACCCTCAGAAGGCAGGTTTATTAAACCCAGTTTCAAAACGTGTTTATGAGACCCATGGAGAGAAAACAGGGAGAAATGCAGAGACATGAAGAAAAAGAAATGAGTTTGTGTAATTAGTGAAAATTAAGAGCTTTTAATCCAGGAGGAGGAATGGTAGGCAGGGAAGAGGGGCGAGTTAAGAGGGGAGATGGGTGGGAGGTACTGTGTGGAGCTAGTGCTTAGCTTACTTTTGTTTGCCCCTGAAGAAATGAGCAAGGACCCAAAAGCACACACCTAATAAAGATACTCATAATAAAAATATGGTTATTTTTGTAAGGGGCTTTCAAAGCACAGCCTCCTTCACCTTCAGGACCTTTTTGTTTAAAGAAATAGAGAAGGGTTGTCACATTGTTGCACCAGTTTGCTTGGGTAGCTGCAGATTTAGTTTTATTATCAGTTTACTATATCTGGACAGTCTTGTCTCTTTTCTTAAACCTCTCTTTCCTCTATGGCACAAAATCAGCTTTAAAGACCACTTTGAGGTTCTTATTTTCTATATATTTATTTAATACAGCTGAGTGTCTATAGCACTTATTCCCACCTTTCTCTCAGCAGAAGGTTTCTCAGACTTTATGTTGTCAACAGAAATGCTATTTCCTGGTCCTTCTGAGGGTGGCATTTGCTCCATTTCATGGCACACATCAAGACAGCTTCCAATGACAGTTTCTGCATCACTAGCCCTGACCTTCTAAAATGGATCCAGATGTTTTAGGTGATGGACAGAAGAAGTGAAGACTGAGGGAGCAGTGGTGTTTTGTAGACAGGGTGATAGTATTGCATTAGATGGAAACGCACAATCACCATCCCGCCTGTAAGATTTGCTCTGCTACAGAGTAGAAAAATATTGCAGACCCCACTGCGTCCGTTCAGTGGGTTTAGCATTACATACGTACATTATCTAAATGTGCTTTTCATGTTCATACTTCCTGTCAGTGAGGTCAATCGTCTGAAAAATATAGACCATTCAAGGTTGTAAGTTTAGCAAGGCAGTTTTCACACCCAAGTGGAAGACGTTAAGTAATTTCTGAACATTGTCTCAGGTAAGGACCCCCTATTGTTTACAGCAGAGCCATGAGCCATTTTAGTGTTCTATTCTTGATGCCACAAGCCATGCCAGTGATTGTTCTTGCCAATGAGCTCACTTAACCTCTCCCTCCTGTGGAGTTGTTCTGGCACAAAACTGCTCATAATGGATATTACAAGTTCTTATTCAGCCTGTGCCTTTGTCTTTGTAGAGGAATTACAGCTGTCATTAAAGCTTTAGTGCATAACTGTTTTTAAATATTAAACGTCGATGAGTTGATACAAAGCTAATTAAAACTATTGGCTCCACAAAACTGTCTGTATTTCTCAGCATGGCTTTGTTTAGAAATTGGTGTCGTCCGGCAAATTTTGCGCACAGAAACTCAGGTAAAGATAATTACCTCTTCTGAAGAGTTCATCATTTTTTTTAATCCTCCGTGTCCTTCTTGGCTAAATAGCAACTGTGTGGGGGAGGGGTGGGGTGAAGGGCGATCACAAAGGCTTGTATAACGTGGCTGCTCCAACCGAATTGTTGTCAGACAGAAAATACGCACTATAGCGTTAAATTACTGTTTTTTCATATATCTGACTATGTAATAGAGCGCTCCTTTGTTGCAACTGCCATCAGACTATACAACAGCAGTGGGGACCACTGACTGTCATCACTCTGAACAGTTAATTTACTTTTACTATTTTACTAGTATACTTTACTGTATATACCTCTTATTTTATTTTTAATTTAATTTTGTACTTGTACTCCTATCTGTACCCATTTCTGTCTTGTGCTTCTGCAACACCTACATTTCCAGTCAGGGGATAAATAAAAGATTATGTTATCTTATCTCATACCTTTACCTTGATAAAGTATACTTGAAATGCAGCTCTTACATTACTACTTTGGTGTAGCATGGCCTGGTTTGTAATCTTCACCCCATACATGGACCAGTGAGCGCCCTTCCTTATCTTTTGCTCAAATAAAAATACGCACAGCCGTCTGTTTTAGTCCCACATACAGCAACAGACAGATGGTAAACATGGAGTTGACTGCTAACAATTATTTCATCCAGCATCTGAGAAGCACAGCCAGCACATATTCATGTTGAATTCCTGCCCAGGCTTCTAAGTGCAGAGCGTTATGATTGTCCCGCCCTTTGAGCAACCCAAAGCACACAGCAGGATCAGGATGTTTGTTTTAATGAAGATTCTCTAGAGAGAGAGAGAAGTCCATCGCCAGTGATGATCATTGGTTCTATTGGGATGATTTGGTAATGGCCCAGAAAGATATGCGGACCAAAATTTCTGTCTAAAGAAGCACTTTCTATGTTTTGCCACATTTGTCACATTGGCTTTATATTCCCTTTATCGTGGAATCCAACTATTGTGCAAAATGATCGGGTCAGCTCAAATTATCTCTATCAGGCAATTATGTAATAATTATGACAGTCCTAACCTTACATAAATTAAAGTGTAACAATACACCAAAAGCTAGCATTGTTTAAGGCCAAAAATGAACAAAGGAATGATAGATGTGGTGCTGTGGAGAGCTCAGGCTGTGCTACATGCAACAGGGCTCAAGTCTGACTTTATGACTCTAGGCTGACTTTGTTAGAGACAGGCATGGGGGTAACTGTAATGTTTCCACTACCTTCCACTATGCACTTTGTTCTCCCGGGAAATGAAGTCAGTGTGGGCTTCCTCTGCTGCTTTTAAATCTGTGGAGTCCCATAAGGCAGAAGCCCATGAATGACCGCTGGGAATACTCTGTGAGCCTCCTGCTCTGATAAGAAGACAGCTACCGGTACATACTTACAACAGAGGAGGACAGAGATGAGGTTGGGAGACAGTATGGAGGAGAAAGAGTAAGGTACAGCAATTTAGGGGATTGTTTGTGGACGGAAAGGGACCAGTAATAAGTGTGTGGATTGTTTTGAAAAGCCAAGAAGCTTGTTAAAATAAGGATAACAGGTATCATGACAATAGCATAAACATGAACATAAATCAGACTGACTTTTTTAATATGTTCTGAGAGTTCAATCATGCATACCTAGGCAAACACTTTAAACCGGAGGGGATATGCAGACCACTCATGCTCCATCTGATGAAATTTGTAGGCAGAAAAGGTGCTCTGTCCTTCAGTGGTGGCCTACTTTGAAAGTGAAATAGCAACTATTGGAAAATAGAATGCCAATACAGTACTTAATATGCGTGCATATCAAGCTAGTGCAATGCTGTAGAGGCACACCTGAGAGGAATATGAAACTCCGGGCCAGGTGCTTGGTTCCCCAAGAGAGTGGGGACTGGAGGGTTTGGAGAACAGAGGGAGTGTTTGAAGTCCTGGAGGACAGTGCTGATTGTGGGTGGTATGGTAAGTCATAAGCCTCAAAAACACATGCTGCCACCTGGTTGTTTGAAATAGACTGGCATGCAATTATCTTGGTACTTGAGTGCATGCGCAACTTGAAGGTATTGCAGATTCATTTTCTGAATGTATGTGTCTTATGAAAGAGGATGGGCTTATGAATTTTCCTAGATTAAACATGTATTGGAATCAGTACTTTTCAATGCATCCATTGTAAAATGAATGCTCTCATATACAGTATTTGTATTTAATATCTTTTTTGAGTCACAACTTTGTGAAAATGTTAATTTAGGAGGCACTCTATCCTGAACATTTCAGAGCTGATGCCAAAAGGTACAATTTCCACCATTCAGCCATGCAGCCAGCCATGTATTTTGTATTAAAATCCAAACATTTTTGTTGAACTATGAATTAGATATAACTATAATAATAATAATATTGCTAATCTGTTATATTCTTGCTATTCTATTTCTAGAATAAAATAGCCCTTGAATAAATCAACATATACAAAGGTACTGAGAAGTCAAAGACAAGGACAATGTTAGAAAATATTCTTATGTCATATAATCTGAACCCTTTTGAATGTTTAGATGTGATGTACTGTAATAGGTTGTTAGAGCCTGAGGTGGATTTAGGCTTTTCTTCTTTCATTTTTAATTTATTCTTTTTGTGATTTAATTTGGACAGATTTTCCCTCAAGATTATTTTTGGCCCCCTTTTTTTTTTTTTTTTTTGCCTTTGACAAACACAGCGGAGGGGTGGTCACCACTGTTTCTATGTGCCTCTCACAGGCAACCCAACCCTACCAGACTCAACTGCTGTCACAGGTAACAGCTCCTGGGTTGAAAAAGAAGAGGCAACAGGGAAGCTGTTTATCAGATTAAGTATCCGGTACACTCCAGTTTTCTGTGTATGTGCACAGTTATGTGCACATGAACACAGCTTATCAATTACATACACAAATACAAACAACACACACACACACACACACAAACACACACAAACAATTCAGCATTACACTACAGTAGTTACGAATGGCCGGCAAGAGACTACTCCATATCCCTTTCAAGATTATCCCTTCCCCTTTCCTCCACCTCCTCCAATAGAAGGCTTATCCGGTGCTGTAGGATATGTGAACCTCCCCTCCTCTCCAGTCCCAGCACTGCTGCAAGGATCAGTGTGAATCAAGTAAAGATATGGTTGGAAGGAGAAAAGGGTGCACTACACTTTCCTTTCACATAAACGTGGATCAGTGGTATTTTCAAGTTCTAAAGGCGTTCATCTTTTTGTCTGTTTGACTTTAGAAATGTCTCTAAATTCTGTCATGTTTTCACACATTGGCTTTTAAATAAAATGTGTCAAAGCTAACCATTCATACAACCCTGCATTGTGAAACACTTGTTTGAGTACAGTACGTGTCGATTCACATGGACACATGTCTTAGGTGGAGCCCATCAGTTGTGTCAGTGCTTAAGATAATGGCAGCAATAACCATGTAGAGCACCAAATTGCTCAAGTGATGTACTTACATGTCAAAGCACCACAAACACTTCCTTTCGTAATGACAGTATTTTAGCTTTTGTGGTTTAACATGAGTGGTATCCTAAAAGCATATCCATCCTGTAGGTAGAAATATAATTTGTTTTGAGATAGACTAGATGTAGACTGCAGAGTACTGTACAGTGCAGAATGCAGAATTGCCTGGCAGCCTTCCCGTGTAAGACAGTGATGTGTTTGTGTGGGAAAGTTTGATATTGTGCTCTCACATGCTACCAACAAATCTTTTTTGCAGTGTATGGAATGCTTCTTCCACTATGCTCTGTACAGTAGATCAAGCATTTAAAAGATGCACCATGGAATAAACAGATTGTGCCCATTACAGTGTATCGTCGTGCATATATTTTCCCCACATTTTCTTGCATTTTATGCCAATGCTGTCTTCTTAGCAGCTGGAGAATTGCCATTATGAATTTGTCTTTTCTCTTCTACGATATGTCTTGGCAGGATTTAGCAGTTTTTCTTTAACATGTTCACTTATGCTTAATATGTCAGAGGCAAATTAGAAGATCCATAAAATACAACTGACAACCTGTATTTATTTGTTGTTAATGGCTATTAGGGGTGACATGGCAAGTGGCAGATCTGGCTTTTTATCAACATCAAGTGCAGGGGTCATCAACTACATTTAAAAAAATGTATTTATATCAAATATGCCTATTTTTGTTTGATATTTTTTACTTTCTAAGTGAATTAATGCTATATTTTTACATGTATTAGTGTGAGCAAACTCCTAAAATACATGGAGACTCCATAATGATAACTGGCTCTTTAACTAGGAGGCAGGTTGCTGAGGAGTGATGGTTAAAGTATCTGATTATGGAAAACGTTTTAGTATGCAGTGTTCTGATTGGTGGAAAATGCTTGCAGAAAGAAAGGCCCGTTGTCAGGTGAAAATAAAGCGAAAAGTTGACATGAAAAAGCACAGCTTTAATGATGAATGGACTGATAAGCAGGTCACGCATTCATCTTGTAGCCTATGCCTCATTTGTAACTAAACGATTCTGTTGCAAAGGAATATATCCAGCATCATCCTCAAGAATGAGGAACACAAACAAAACGATCGCGTCATCCATAGATTTACCACTCGAGCGGAGAGGATGATTTGTTCAGCCAGCAGTTAAGTTTACCATTTGTCAAAATTTCAAGATTCGTGGCAAACTAAGATAAACAGACCACAAACCAACAGCAGAAATATCCCTTTCTACATGTTTATGCCTGTAGATAGGTTAGTGCATTGATTAGTATTGACTTTTTACTCACAAAGGTTTTATTTTTGCCTACTTACAGTAACAAGCCTAGCTTTTGTTCATCTGCGCCAGTGGCCGTTGGTAATCCTCTTTGTATCGTACCCAGTCAGGTACTTGTGTTGTGATGCACACACTTCTCGGCTCAGCTGTGTGTGTGGAGCAAGGGCATCGCTTTACAGAAACCAGGCTCGTGAATAGAGATGCAAATATAGGGGGCTGGGTTTGTGCTCTACCTGTGTAATGTTACCTGCTGGAAATGCTTGAAATGCTAAATACCAGAATGCCTTTTTTCTTCTTCATATTTTCTAAATTCATGATTTGATATATTTTGCCGTATTTGCCATCATGCAGTTTCCCTTTATCAATCAGTACCTACTAAAAGGCTTAGAGCTGCAAAGGCTTGTGTACTTCTTTTTGATCAGCACACCACAGCAACTTCTGTAAAGTATATTTCCTTTCATGCCTTTACACAATTATTATGGCCCCTCAGTGAATGCTATACCTGCTTTCTAATATGGCCATCACTGGGCTCAATACTCTTCTTATTGTACTTTTCTCTATCAATATGATGTGCATATCATTTTTGACATCTTGCTAATATGAAATGAGCTACTCAATAAATTAGATTATTGCAGAAACGTTTACTGTCAAATCATACTTCATTTGTCCATTTGCCTCGACTTGAGTAAATTAACCAGAGAGTCATTTTAAGTTTGATGGACATGTTCTTTCACAAGAGATCATAGAGGAGGGATGCATAACTTACTCTGCATCCCCACCGCTTGCTCATGGTTTAATTGTAATATCTCTGTTGATCACATCCTCACCATAAATGAGTCATCATGTTACAGCCCCTTCTTTTTTCCCACTGCAGCAAAATGGTGCCTGTATAACATGTGAACTAAAAAGTCCCTTTCAATCTTAACCCTTAATGCTTGCTAATATACACTGCCTTCTGGCTTAATTGATGCAATTAAAATAGCAAATGGGGGGAAAAGAGGATAGGCAACTCGCAAAAAAAAAAAAAAAGATGTGTAAGTGAGGTGGCCAGCTGTAGTGCCATTATTCAGTTGATAGTGTATTGTACGTTAAGGGTAGTAACAACTAAAAGTCTTGGTCAGCAGTATGGTCTTTTATTGGCCCCCTCCACTTGCTCACAGGCTTCACTTTACAAGGTAAACTTCATTATTTGATTGGCTCAGTGTCTCTGCATTGCTTTTACAGATTAATACAGAATCACATCCAAGTCCAGACAGCAGGGTAGCAGCAGGACTACATATCATAATCACATCATAATCAGCCCACCAAGAGCTGGGTTGCACTTAAATGGTTAGTGCCCCCAAACACCATGGATACCCTTAATTTCACCGTATCACAAGTCAAGAATCCGTTCTGCTTTACATACAGAGCTCTGACTTCCTGACTTATTTTATTGCACAAAAGCAAATCTGTCATTATCACTAATTAATAAGAAACGAAACCATGAATCCTGTATAACCAGAGACATCAAGGCCCTCCTGCATGGGGAAAAAAGTGTGTTCAGGAAAGAAGAGCTCAAGCTAATTTAAGGAGATTTAATTTAAGGAGTATTAAGGTTGAAGAAGGACATCTACAGGTGAAAGATGTAGGGGTTGGGGAAAAAGTCGATACAGAATCCTATCGCGATATTTTCTGTGGCAATACTGTATCGAGACACAGAAGCCAAGTATTGATCTATTTTTTTTATGTGTTGGTCATTTTGTCTGCTTGACAATCCCATTTTGTAGCAATAAAATTAAAGTGAGATGAACAAACAGAGAAATGTATCTTCCTAGATGCAACAGATGTTGACAAAGTTTCCTTTTGGGTACATCATTTGAAATTGGAGTTGGAAAAAGGTAATGAATTGCAATATATCGCGGAATATTGGAATTTGTTAAAAAAAATTGCAATTATATTTCATCATGACATAAGTATCGTGATGATATCATATCGGGAGGCCTCTGGTGATTCCCAACCGTAGAAAGATGGTGGTTAGACTGCAGCAGAACAGCACCAGATAAGTGTGGAGAGGCATGGGGAATATCACTGGCCCTGTTCAGACCTTCCATTAACATGCGTCTTTTGGTGACCCAAAGTATCATTTCACAAATGCGCTGTTGAGGTAACAATGAAATGCTGCGCTATCAATTCTTTAATTTTTTTTTCTTATATTCAGAAAAAACAGCAATGCAAGCACAATATTCACGAACAGCCACAAACACGCTGGGACGTCCCAGGGCCACAAAAACCACAGAGAGGAAAAACGGGAGGGAGGGAGGGAGAAAAAACAACATGTGCAGAGAAAAAACAGACACACACACACACACAGACAGAAGACAAGGGACCAATCACACATGCAAATAAAAGAAAAAGGCTACAGTATTGACCTTAAGGACTCAGCAATGCTGTGCCAAGCCTTCAAAGTCTTCCCCTGGGCTCCACCCACACAAGCCTTCAAGAGTTCCATGTATGTGACATCCAAAAAAGAAAGGATCCCTGAACAAACATAAGTCATGAGGTGGCTTCCAACGGGTTGCTATCATCCTCTTAGCAGCTGTAAGTCCAGCAAACACAGCACGTCTCTGAGTTTTAGAAAGCTGAAAGGCTGAAAGATCATTCATGATAAAAACATTGACAGTAACGGGTACAGTAACATTAATCAAGGTGGAAATTTTTGATACAATATTGTTCCAGAACTGACCAAGAGGAGAGCACTCCCAGAACATATGAATAAATGTACCTTGAGCTGTAAAGGAGAATTCGGTCAATTCCAACACATAGCTCTGTTGTTTGTAAATTTGGAGTGCTGTCAGTAGAGAGAAAACCGAAAACAATCGGTGCTGCCTACACTGTGTTATCCTCCTGCTAGCGTTAGCATCCAACAGGCTTAAACAGGGCAAGTTTAAACCCTTGTATGGTATTCGGGTCAAATTGACCCATTTCAAATTTTTACAAGAAGAAAAATGTACATTTTTCTACCTGAAAATCAATGCCCTTACCGTATTTTCAGTGATAAACATATATTCCTAACTCAATTCAGAAAATTATTCTAGATATGACCACTTGTGTTTTTAAAAAATGAATTATAACCTTATGACAAAAAACAAACCACACTTCCATTTTTAATTGTATTCTAGTAGAGACTGATTACATTCCCTAAACATATGTTATCTCAATTGTTAATAGATTATGAAGTAACATTTTATTTCAAAATTGTTTTTAAAACCCCATATAAGTCACGGGTCAATTTTACCGGAGGGATACGAGAGGGTCCCAAAAGTAAAGACAATACGAGGGTTAAACGGGTTTTTAGCCTATGGACATGTTCAAAATGTCATTAAAAGTGTTTACCCATGTGCAGTGATTCCTTCCAAGTGAACACAATGAATTTCACTGCTGTAGATGTGAAAGAAATACATGAAAGTTGTACTAATTCAGCTCTGTTAAGTTCTGATGTTGATACTGCAAGGAGTGCTTCGTGACGTCTACAAACTACAACACCAAAAAGAGATACAGACATCCATCCATCCATCCATCCATCTTCATCCGCTTATCCGGTATCAGGTCGCGGGGGCAGCAGCTCCAGTAGGGGACCCCAAACTTCCCTTTCCCGAGCCACATCAACCAACTCCAACTGGGGGATCCCGAGGCGTTCCCAGGCCAGGTTGGAGATATAATCTCTCCACCTAGTCCTGGGTCTTCCCCGAGGCCTCCTCCCAGCTGGATGCGCCACCTCAACTGGCTCCTTTCGACGCGAAGGAGCAGCGGCTCTACTCCGAGCTCCTCTCGGATGACTGAGCTTCTCTCCCTATCTCTAAGGGAGACGCCAGCCACCCTCCTGAGGAAACCCATTTCGGCCGCTTGTACCCTGGATCTCGTTCTTTCGGTCATGACCCAGCCTTCATGACCATAGGTGAGGGTAGGAACGAAAATTGCCCGGTAGATCGAGAGCTTGCCTTCTGGCTCAGCTCTCTTTTCGTCACAACGGTGCGATAAACAGAATGTAATACAGCACCCGCTGCTCCGATTCTCCGACCAATCTCACGCTCCATGGTCCCCTCACTCGCTAACAAGACCCCAAGGTACTTAAACTCCTTCATTTGGGGTAAGGACTCACTCCCTACCCGAAGAAAGCACTCCATCGGTTTCCTGCTGAGAACCATGGTCTCAGATTTAGAGGTGCTGATCCTCATCCCAGCCGCTTCACACTCGGCTGCGAACCGATCCAGTGAGTGCTGGAGGTCACAGGCCGATGACGCCATCAGGACCACATCATCTGCAAAAAGCAGTGATGAGATCCCGAGCCCACCGAACTGCAACCCTTCCCCGCCCCGACTACGCCTCGATATCCTGTCCATAAATATTACAAACAGGATTGGTGACAAAGCGCAGCCCTGGCGGAGGCCAACAGACATATTTTCAAAAATAAGCATATGCTTATTTCTTAAAAGTAAGGGCTATAGTACAACTAGCAGAAGACAAGTTATAATTGAGGTAAGTTTGGAGACACTACCTTATTTAACATGTGCAACATGTGTACACATTTGAAATAATTACAGGTTAGCTGCTTTTCATGTCACACAATTGTGACGTACATTTCAATTGCACATGAAAGGTGTCAAATCTCACCATTTCTATCTGTGCATTTTTACATTTCATCTTATTATGTGCTAACACATCTCAACACTCATCAAGCTCCCCTTCTGTTTTTTGAAGGAATTTTTGTAGTCTTTCTCCCCATAATCGTGTCTTTTACTTCTCTTATTATGTCTTTACTAGTGCTGTGCCTGTTTGGAACTAACCGATCACTTGGCCTCCAGAATTGCTGCTTGTAGCTTTCTCCAAAACCATTGTACCCCAAAATAACTTACAGAAGGCCCTCAAAGCAACCCAACTCTATACTACTGACTTATTGTGTCCTTATACTACAGAGAAAAACATTGTACTACCACATTTACCTGACAGAGAAATGTTACTGGTTACATTGGAGATACAGATTTTACTCACAAAAGATAACAATTAAAATATGATGCATAACTATCCAGAATTAAATTAGAGTTGAATGCTCAAACCTTGAACAGACTTTAAGTAAATTTAAGTACATTGTGCTCATATAATGCCTCTCTTTTCACTTAAAGTAGACATTTGATTGCAGGACTACTGTGCAGTATTAATAGTAGTTTTCTTTCTTCTACCACTGCCAAAACCAACATTCCCTTTTTTTACATATAGAAATGGTGAAAAGTAAAGCAAAACAATGTTTGCCTGGGCACCCCAAATCATTACAAGTTGTACAAATATTACTACGTATATTAATATTGAACGTGTCTAAACTGTACCAAAACTGCGCTACTGCGTCTTTGGGTAACCATTAATTCACCCTCCAGGTGTAAAATAGATTGAATGAACAGTTCTCAAGATATTCTTAAGACAATGGACACGTTGAGGGTTTTCACTTTATAGTTACATTAATGGCTGAATGAGTAAAGTGATTTCAGGATAATAGTGGTTATTATGTCCTAGATGGCCACAGTGTTTGCGAGTGAGTAGGGTCTAATGCAAGCTATTTGGGTAACAAGAACAGAACATTTAAATCAAAACTGCTCATGTTTTTTTCTTTCTGAACCTTGTTTCTCACATTAAATCAATATAATTGTTGCTGGGCTAATGATACTCCATATACAGTAAATACAATATTTATTTTGTACTTTTGTCAGTGAAAGTGCTTGCTGGGACACTAAATGTTGACATGCTAATAGTGGCTGGCTGTAGCTGAAGGGCATGATGGTCACAATGCAGTGTTTGCAGTGAAGAGTCTACTGGGTATCATTAGAATGGCCAAAAACAGCTATTATGCACATATGTGAAAGAGCAACATAGAGAGAGAGAGAGAGAGAGAGAGAGAAAGAAAGACAGAGTCCTTGTAAACATCGAGGCAGGTGAGCAGCTCAACAACTGCTGTGTTTTTGGGATTTGAATGCAGTTCATGACTGAGTTCCTCTCTTTGCGCTCATATTTTCCTCGCCTCGCTTTTAACTCCATCCCCAGGTGCCGCACGGCGCATCTTTAATCAGGGCATGTCTGCCTTGACACCTTCATGTCACCCGAACATGCTTCTCTGCAGCTGTGTGAAGAATAGTCATCAGGAGGTGACATGATGGAAGCTGTTACAGCCTCAATCACATTGCGAGACCGATCCCTGTTTTTTATATAATGCATGTGTTTGTGTGTATCTGCATGTGTATGGGGGCAATGCATGCATTTTAGTGGCAGACGCAGCACCAGCTGCCTTTGATTTGATTGGGGACTTCCAACTTGACTGTATATATCTGTCCTCGTGTTGATTGCCAAGGATAAACCTATTGCTGCTAACAAGCGTGGAGTCAAGCTGCCAAAATGAGAAAAAGTCATTTCCTCTTCTCTTTTCCTCATCTCTCAGCAAACCTTGACATTTTCCAGCACACAAATGTGAAGTATTTCTTAAGTCCTTTCACGCCTCAGTTGACAAATTGGATCAACCCATCGGTTAACCTTCACAAGAAGAAAAGATAATACTTGAGCACATTTCTTAAAAATAAAGCCTAAGCATGGTTGTCTTTACTTTTTTGACAACCTTTAATGCGTCACTTTTCTTTGCTGCTTGCTCGGGCACACCTGCATGTTTGATATTTTTCAAAAAGCAATGTTGGCTTAACTGAAAAATTAATACATAACCAAATATTATAAAAACAAAAATTAAAAATTATTTTAGGGCCATTTTAGGCCCTTATTTGAAGACTTGAAAGGGGAGTAAGAGGGGTAATCACATGCAGCAAAGGGACACAGGTCAGAATCACACCCATGGCTGTTGCATCAATGACTGAGCCTTTGTACATGGGTCACACACTCAACCACTCAGACTCTACAGGAATTAGGTTTTCATCCAAGAGTTTAAATGAAAATGATCATAGTGTTAAGAAAATAACTGTGATGCTATTAAACGTCCAAAGACATAATACAGCTTGTTAAGCATCCTATTTTTACTTTGAAATAAAACAAAATGTACAGATAAAAAATAAAACACAGTAAGTTCAACATGTGTATGTGAAATATTTTAATGAGTTGTTCAAAAGCTTTTTTGACAGAGCCTGTCTCCTGTTAATTCCAGTCTTACAGTGCTAAAGCTAAAACTTAATCTTCTTTTAAGATGACCAGCAGTACAAATGCACACCTTAAAATCATAAAAAGGTTTCAGCCTCTTTGAGTATACTGTACTCTGCAGTCCCTTTCTGAGCTTGGTCCTATGTAACATGGTGCTGGGAGAGGTAATAGAGACTGTGGAGGCATCAGTAATCCTGATAGCTTTCTGAGGAACAGCCTTAGCCTCAAATATCTGTTCTTCGTCCCTTCATAGTGTCAGAAGTCCGGCTTCAGCGTTGTCCCCTGAATGCTTAAGGTTGTACGGCATAGTGCGGTTTTAACAGACGCCAGGGGCAGCCATTTGGACCATCAACTAGTGCCTTCCCACCATCGCTGAAGCGCATTGGGTCACAATGGGTTGCCTTGGCACCACCGGAGAATAGTTTCCTAGAACTGATTGGCTGTCAGGCTCAATCCATTCGCTGCCCCCAGGAGCATGTCTCCATGACCAATTTAAGAGGCAGAGTCAGAGCCTTCCCACACACTCTGCCTCTGAGAGAGAGAAAACAATAGTCATGTGTAGACGTGTGCCTATTAAATATACATTTGTTAAAAGGCTGTATCAAGCCACAGGTCATTGGCAATGCTCAGAGTTATTGATCTGAGGGATTTTTTTATTTGCTCAGCATTGTTGTGTTTTCTCTTTTGAGTTCAATTTTACAGTCCGTTTTGAATAGATTTTCTCTGTTTTGGTGTAAAAGCAAAGTCAAATCTATTGGCTTTGGTCAAGTCTATGCATACTTCCAGTTTAATTTAGATATTAGGTAATTCTCACCGCTAGATTTCTCAGGATTTATATTAATTTTTAAAGTTGCACAAGAAAGATTTCCAATCGCACCCATAAACTAAAAAGTTAAACATGCCATATATTATCATGATTCACGACTGCTCTGAATCTCCAGCATTGATAGAAACTGACCATTTCAATAGAAAACATTAATCGTTCGCAGGAGGCCTTCTCCTCTCCTCTTGGAATAGAAACAGGGAAGGGGGTCACTGAGGGAGATCTGTGTTGTCTCAATTAGAAGAGGAGGCGTTTTTCTCACTGGGCCTTGCTCCAAGCCCAGCTGTGTACCTTCCACCGTGGGCAGAGCCTCACTCCTGCATACTGAAAACATTACTGGCAGCAGGGCCAGAGTGTCACTCTGTGGGACTTCTCCTGCTCTCTTTACACACACCTTTTATTCAGAGAGCTCAGATAACCAGAACCAGGTAGTTTTAGATGGGGGAACAGATCATTTCAAAATGCTAGTTAGCTTAAAAACTCACATAGCCATTTCCGTTTGAACGGGTGCACACATACTTTTTCTCAAGTGTGTTTTGTCACGCATGAGTGGGCATGAACTCACACCTAACAAGCAATCCACAGTTTTCATCATCATTATCAGCCACTTCCCCCACTGCCTGTTATCATTAGGCATGATGATGATTGCATGGTTGAGAGCTCCAAAAAATTGCAGCTTCACTATATAATGGTTTACCTTAAGCTGAGGAATATTTAAAAAAAAAAAAAACAACAAAGCAAAAAAAAGCTGCTGACAAAGTTAAAACCTGATGAAGGAAACAACAAGAAAAAGCAAGCATAATTAACACTAATAACTTAAAGTTGTGCATTTGTTGGTAACAGAGATACTTTCACAGGCATTCATTTATATATTACAACAAAAACTAGAATACATACATCCACTCAAATACAAAGTGTTATACTGAATTTGTAAATGTTCTGTTCTGTTTAAGTATGCGGGTTTGCCAAGCTGAAAGTAAAATTAATCATTTCAATTCCTGAGTCAACGGAGAGGGATTGCATTTTTGCGAGTGGGAGCATTCTTTTGAGATCCAAGATAGCGGGAGGAGTGGATAGAGAGGTGTGTATCCACACAGCAAATTGGCTTCGGGGTTGAAAAAAAAAGACCTCTGTTTAGCCTTCGTCAGTGGGAGAAATTGGTCACAGCTGGATTTCACTGGTCAATTTGTACGTTCAGATCCTGGGCGTGCTCTCTATTTTTTAAGGTTGCACTTATTATTCCAGCTATAACTAACACTTTATCTTGCGACTAGATATTCAGGAACGCCTTTGTTCACTGTTTCCCACCTTAATACTTTTCATTCGTTCACTCATACCTCCCCCAATCACATCTGTTTTGTTTTTGTTTTGTTAGGGTTTATGTGTAAAATGGTAGAAATGCTAAACTTCAGAGGATTCAGAGTATATTCACCGGTCAATTTGTGTGTGTGTGTATATAAAGTAAATAATTAACATATCTGTGGAACTGGTATTTGTGTTTATCAGACATGGCTGATGCCAATGACTCTTACTCAGAATCCTTCCTCTTCAGACAGGCTGGCAGCTCTCCAGCAGCTCAATCTTCAGTGTGAGTCCCTGAGATGGAGGACAAGGCACATGTTTGCAAGCAGATTGCACATTCGACGGAATAAATTGCCTCATAGAAGACCAGACTCCACATTGTCGTTTCCACTCTATGTTCCTTTGCCTTTAAATTTGTTTGTTGAAACCTGTCATCTGCAGTTTCTTTTATTTCTCTTCAAGGCCCCCTCATTTTGTGGTGTCTGGTAGCGGGGCTCAGATGAATGGTCTGTGTCCGGAAGTGAACATGTGGTAGTGTTTAGCTATGTAATGCCGTGGGTTTATGGATGTCTTGAGGGAGATATTGCATGGAAGGCAACCAGGATAGCGATTCTGTGCCAGCAAACAGACAGGATGTCCAAGTGTTGGAGAACTCTTGTTATCACAGAGTTTCCCAAGGGCATACCTCAGTCCAAGGCCCACAGAGAAGATGGACAAATCTGTGTTTGTTCAAACATTTATCTATTTTTTCAATGTTACGTCTAATAATTTGGTGACTCCTTTTGGCACATAGCAACCTATAACTCCCTCTCAGTTAATGGACTGTTTATCAGTTTCTCACTAGAGAATTCTCTTCATGTGGTTATGTTGGATCCAGTTAATCTTTCATGTGTTTGGTTCTAACACGATTTTGAAACACTTCCTCCTTGACATTCTTCTTCAGGCTCTTCACCCTTGTGAGTTAATGTATTACAACAAATCAATACATACTAACTCTATAATTCATTAGTATATTTTTCTTCTCAAACTTGCATGGCTCATATTAAGTCAAAAGCATTTGACCCTATTATTTCCCTTAGAGAACCATCTGGCCCAAGAAGCAGCTATGCCGAAGATAAGCCCTGCATAATACAGTTGGTGTACATCTCAGAAAGCAATGTGTATGTGAAAAAAATGTGGAACTACTGACCAAATGGAAATTATAGTCACCATCTGATTAATCCACCATAAAGCATCTGTTAACAAACTATTTTATTCTATCCAGGTATTCACCTCTCTTCTTCTCACCAGACACCATTGTGTATTAATGTGAAAGGAATAGGAAGGAAAAGCAGTCCTGTGAAAGTTCACAAACATGACTTTGACACAACAAACTGTAGCAATTCTTACAGTTACTGTGGTGTATTTCTCAACTTCTCACAGAACTATTCCCAGTGCGTCTAACTCCTACGTTGGCCGAACCCGAAATTGTTTCTTTACCAGTGTAATAATAGTTTTACGTTATTTTGGTACCATTTTATTGCTAACATCAGCTATTAGTTTCCCATACATATGCAAGCTAAGTATCAGTGCTATTGTTATTCTGTATATTGTACAAGATTAATTGTGTGAGATGTTTACAGCGTAGGAGAGAAGCTGAAGTTTGCGTGTGACATCGTTCTAGCGTTATGCACAACCATGCTATAGTTAGCCAAGCCACTATAAAACTTCTAATTTACACAAATAGGCAGAATTACCTGTCAAGAAGAAAGCAGACCACTTCGGTGTCCCTTTTAAAATCCTTGTTCTTTCCATCTTGGAAAAGCCACTCCAATATTATACTTTGGTCTTGTTGCTTGTCGCCTTGTTGTTTTAATTCTCTTCTTAACTGAGTTGCATGTCCTCGAGAATAGATGCAACAGGCTTTCAAAGCCCTCCCTGGAATTCGTCACAATCAGTGCCACTGAGCGAAAAGCACAAAAGGCAGAGCAGTATAGCCTGTATGTCCCTTTGCAAACATATTTCAAGATGGCGCATGATCTGGAGCGTCTACCCCAGTATTGCCCCAGGTAGTATACAGTTGAGTTGCATATTTTTTATGTGCCTTTAGGGGGCTTTTGTAATTTTTTCAGGGTAGGTTACAATGAGTTAGAATAGCACGGCGCCCCGGAGGTAACATAGAGGCGAACTTGCCGTTTCATTGTATAAAATAATCACTAACGGTAAACATTGTGTTTTTGTTGTTCCTGATCGTTTACATGCTTATCTAAATAAACAATGAATGTATTTAGAGAACCAAGGAGATGTAATCTTTATATCGTGCTATTAGTTAGCTATTAGTTAGCGCTAGCTACTAAGGTTAGCTTGCAGTCATGGACATGAACAGTCAATGACAATGTTCATTATAACACTTAATGTTGACGTGCATTAATTAGTAATGCTTATCAAAATAAACAGTGGATGTATTAAGACAACCAAGAAAATGTAATCATTATGTCATACTACTAGCTAGATACTAGCTAGGTTAGCCTTATTGTTTGTTGGATTTGCGAGATCTTGCAAATGAAACTCGAGATATCTCAAATAAAACTAAATATTTTGCAAAAGAAAGTCAAGATTTTTTTTTCCCCTCCATGTCACCTCCAGGGCTACATAGAATAGTAATGTCCCATAATTCAATTTGTTTTTTGTTTTTTTATTATATCTAGATGTCATGATACATCTGTAGCTGTTTGGGAACATGTTTTGAATGGGCACTAAACTAGTTGTACATAATGGCTTCAAGCAAACCAGCAAGCTGCCAAAAATCTCTCCCACATTGTGCCCATAACAAATGGCTATTTATTGAGTGATTGTTTATGAGATTCCATTTACAAATATAAATCTGTGTGCAAGGGATGGCTTTGTTGTTAGAGTATTACATTTTAGCCACTGGGCAACTCGTAAAACACGTTCACATGTTGGCAAGGACTTTGGTCAGCTGCTATGGCCCTACACTGACATACATATATATGACAGACATACATCCCCAAAGATGCATTTTAACAAAAAGAAAAACAACCTAAAAATCAACTCAACCTTATTGTGATACCAAGTGAAGGTTGCGATTTTTAATACCAACTTTGGTGTTTTGGAGACACTGTTAAACTTGCTTTATTGTTGTGGCCAACCATCTGGTTGAAATATGCCACCTATAGTCATCCTCTCCACACACCTGGGACTCCGACTAGTGGCAGGTGGAATGTGTACATGCCCTCCAGGGCCCATCAGTCCGCATGCAGTGCTCAGAGGAAACATGTGACGAGGCATAATTGAGTCAGCCAGCAAATACGATAGCAGAAATCAGCCAACTGATGCCACTACTCATTGCCCAGTGGGAGAGCTTTGAGCTGTATAGGATGGCCTTATAAAGGAATGTGCCTGTTTCAGATTATTAAAGGCACTGTTTTTCTGTTTAATTTGAGATAGCAGGTGGCCCTGGGGGTAAGATTGAAGACAACTTTGGCACTGACGAATGGGCTGAGAGCACCCTGCTGAGAGTGTAAGTTACTTAGGTAAGAGATTCAAGTGGCAGCAGAGAGAACAGAATGGAGGTTTAAGAGAACAATTTAGTACCAAAAGCAGCTAAATTTCCCTTCTCAGTATAATTTGCCCTCTGAGTGTGGGCCATTCTCTAAGGGAGATCATTGTTTCCTTATGTTTTATTTTTGCTGGCTCTCCAGTTTCTTTGTCCAAAGCTTTTGCCATTAAAGGAATCCAGCATGATTCCTTGGGCCGTGCTGGTTACTGACTCTGGGTATATGAGTCAGGATATTGTGACTGTAATGTTGTATGAAGCAATTCATAATTATGTCTATTTGGTGGCTTTGGAGAAATTCTGAAAATTGCAGACACTAAAAAGTGAAATTAAATATAAAGTGACAGGCATCAACAAAGCCTTACCCTCGAAATTGCAGCTAAAAAGCAGATGATCATAACAGTAATCAATTAAGGACTTGTGTTATTAATACCAACCAATGTTTTACCAATTTCATCCACCTCTAAGTTACCACATATAGCTGTGCAATTATATTGAAAAAGCAAATGCCACTATAATTTAAACTTGACTTGGTGTTTGTCAGTTCAAAATTCATGTATTGCATGTCGCCACCTACAATTGTACCCCCATTAATGTAAAAATGAATTAATGAGTCATTAATGCTTTTAAATGGTAATAGAGTCCTCGGGCCTCATTTATAAACTTGGTGTATGCACAAAAGTAGACATGCGCTGCTCTCTGTGTAAGATTTGGAATCTAAAAAAAGCAAACTTTACGGGAAAATTGTGCCATCCTCCACGGACACTCTTAGCCAGGCGTACGCACAGAAACTGATGAAATGAGAAACGGCGACACTGATTGTTTTAAATGATTGTTTTTATTGTAGGTCTAACGCATGTTTAACCATTGTGAAAGGTGCAATAGTTTTACTAATTAGATGCTCCTTGTGCAGAACTAGTTGTCATTTAGAATTAGATTTATTCCCACACCTTTAGCTTTTTTGATACAATCAAATTGATGGGTAGAAAAGGGCATGCCATGTAAAATGACGCACAATGGCTGGCTTTGTACTGTTGGGAGATGTGGCAAATGGAGACCGACAGCAAGACTTGCTGGCAAAACGAGGACGAGTGGCCTCAGAGCTGGTTTTGACTGCCTTGAGCTGCACTGTTGGATCTCTGAGCTGTTTTGGACCCAGCGTTACAGAGGAGCACTTGGAGAAACCGCGCCATACCAGTGTCGTGCAAACACATGTCCCATTTCAAGGGTGGTCAGCTCCTGTGTCCCATGGCATAAACACTTTCTCGGGGTAGCGCTAGGCATTTTTTTTGCTTCAACTTTAATATCGGACCATTTCTTTTTAATTTGGGCCAGGGCCCGGCCTCTGAGGCTGTCGCATTAACTGTGCATTAACTGCGTCTGCAACAGGTTATCACTCTACAGCTTTTTTGGCATTAACAATACAGACACTGTGCCCTCCAAAAATATTTTCCTCTTTTCCACCTCTCTAACAAAAACTACAACTTCATATTGAGTGAAAGTCCTTCACTCTGTTTTTTCTCTGTAGGCATGATGTCCGTATGAATATTAATTTGGGGTGTTTCACTGACTATTTCAGGACAATTATCGGTGTGACATGAAGCCGCTAAGCTGCGCCACATTTAGAGTTGATTGTGATTCTTAAGGGAATCTAGTGTAGGACGTGCGTGTGCGTGATTTTATAAATCTGAATATTTCTGTGCGTTCTCATATCCTATATGTTTTGCCACTTCTGATGCAAATTGGCTGCACAGTTTTATAAATGAGGCCCCTGATCTTGACAAAGATTGAAGCAAAACACTGTCTTGTGAAAGTGGAACAAAGTGTGTGGGATTAAACAATTAATCAGGGACAGGTTGCGGCCTGTTTTTGGCTAGCAGCTCCTGCCTTAATGCATGTATAAAGTCCCACATTTTACCTTGTTGCTCTTGTTAACAAAAAGAAAAGTTCAAGCCATTGGCTGCATCCCTGAGCACCACTAAGTATGAAGGTGATAAACCACGTTGTATGTTGCAGTCCAAGTAGACTTGAAGTTAGAGTGCAGAGTCATGTCAGCCCAGGAGGAACATCCTCAGATGTTGACAGAAAATCTAACCACACTGCCGGATATAACATTGGTACACACTTGCCCCCTTTGTAGCCCTACTTAATACAATAAACAACTGCTTCCCTGATGTCATGTGTTGACAGAAAGCGCTGGAGTTAGGCAGGTGCCTTCAGCATTCCTTCTCCTGTCTGCCCAGGAGACGTTGCCTCTTTGATTGTTTCTTCAAATATGCAAGCCAGCGCTAAGGGAACAAATTGTTTGTTCTAGATTTCCTGGGAGACTCCCATCTTGGGCTTAAATAGAGCAGTTTTGATGATTAGCAACACAGTGTGCTGCCTCTCCCATAAACCACTGGGAGGAAAGGGGAGGGTTTAAGGAATTCTCTTTCTCATATAGCTTCTTCCTCTATCTTCTTCAGTACTGTTTTCCAGTTCAAAATGTTGACATTTTATTCACTACATGGGCACCTACTGTATATTTTTAGCACTTAGTTATATTGAAGTGTAAGTAAAGAGTAATTCACGCTGACATATAGTGTTTCCCCAGAGTGCAGCCTCAATAATGTCTCCATTATGAAAACAAAGGTCTCTTCATTCTTGGACCAATTTGTCTATTGTGCTCAGTCATGTTACAGAGACTTAATGCCATTTCCTGGGATTATAAGCGGTAACACAATTATCTTTTTGGCTCTAGTGAGTTGACAGGGCCTAAGGGAAGGAGCTGCGCTTATCAACCATCTACCCACTGTCACAATGACAGAAATGTTGGCACATGCAAACAATTCAGGACTATGCTCTGATTCTAAGGCTAATGATATTGCACATGTAGTTATATCGTAATGTTGAAGGGGGCTGGAATCAATCACATCTGCCTTTCAACAAGTCAATGTTATACCAGATGTACAGTGGCCTTACGAATGCAAGCTAAATAATGTTAATCTTGCCATTTAGCTCATTTTAGCAATGTGGTATGTTTTTGTGCAATTGTTGTGTATATATTTGATATAACAACTTGTTTAAGACTGGATATTTAAGGATGGCTGTAATTTTACACTGAAACATTTTATTTTTTAGCTCAATGAGTAACTAGTTTGTTTTTGCTTTTTATTAAGAGTATAATGAAACCAAAATACTGAAGTTTTCTATTTTTGAAACTATAGTTTTTAATTGGTTTATGCCATCTGTTGCTGTCTTACATATCTTTGCCCGTCAGCTTACGCTTTCATATGCATAAATGTATTTACGATGTATGTAAATTATTTCACTTTGTTGTTGGAAGTTTAGAAGCTTCTTTTGGATATCATTTAATTCTTGCTTTTCTGAAGTGCTGAAAGCAGTCAGTGTACATTTTGAGTAGCATGCTGTACAGTCTTGTCACATTGCATATAATTACAAAAAAATTAACGTACTGTAGTGATTTGAAAAAATATTATTGTTTCGTTTTTTCTGCAGTGAAAAAAGACGTGAAAGATGAGACTGATGACAGAATGCAACACTTCAAGAAAAAGGCGAAAGAGCTTCGCATCCTGGATGCAAAAACAGCACAGAACCTTTGTAAGTATATAATGTTATTTATGTAGTTTTTATTTTACAGCCAATAACATGTTTAACACTATTAGGCCATGCAGTGCTATATTCTTTTGAACCATGACCTTTTTTAACAGAAATGTCAATGTTATTTTCCATGACACCCCAGGCCTTTTCATACCCCCATGAACTGCTCAACAAAGTTGTTTGTGGGAAACGATCAGGAGAAAGCCCTCAATAGTGATAGTGTTTAACTGAGACCTTTGGGGAAATGTTTTCTTGGCAGTTGTTTAGTGGTCACTACACGTGCATATAGATTGTCACCAAGCTCCCTGTCTGTTATAATGTGTAAAGCATATTCCTATTAGAATGGAGCACTAAAGTTTCATGTACAGTAAGTGTTCTGAATCCCCATGGGCCTAAGTGGACTAAATGTGTAGTTGATACTGGTATACAGTTTTTACCTCACCCTCCGAGCGTTCCTTTATTTTGTGTCGTGGATGGAAAGGTTTTTCGGTTGGGGATCATTTCTGCTTTGATGCAAATGCACTACAAAAACTCTCAGCCTTAGAATTTCACTAACAGCTCAACCCATGCACCTTCTCTCTTCAATGTAAACCTCTTTGATCCCAAATCCATGAAATGTGTGTATCTAGGAGTCCATTATACAAAGAATTTAAGTGACGGCTGGCAGCCTTTTTTAGATTTTTGCTAGAGCAGTTTCCCCAACTCTTTGGAATTTCATTTGCAGTTTGCTCTTATCCCAGAGAATGATAGTTACGTATTGTAAGATTCTATGAGTATCTCCTGGGTTAGGGGAATGCTACTCTGCATTCACACAGGTCAAGAACAAGAACCTTAGTGGTGGGTAGGTAGCCGTTACAAGCTTCAGTCCTCCCAAAGGGGAAGAGGGAGAGCCTGCAAGGGAACCGTCTTTGGGGGATTGAGTTAGCGGACTTGTGCCTGCCAAAGAGGTCCCCTTCTGTCTGGGTATTGCCACATGTGTTATCCTTACCTTACTCAACTGTCCGCTCAGCTGCCATTGTCTGCCGCTTCAGTTCCTCCAGTGTAAAGCGACCGCAGAATGCTGGCCCCCTGCCAGCCGGCGGCATGATGTAGCTGGTCGGTGGTCGGTACACGGTTATTGTTCAAAGTCTTCAAACTGCTTGTTGTTGAAGAAAAAAGGGGTAGATCTCTGGTCACACCACTGTAATATACAGTATCTGCAGACGTAAGAGAGGCCCGTGTGGGACACAGGGCAGGAAGAAAATCTTCACAACTGCGCATGCCTGAAGGGATTAACCCAATAGCAATAGCTCTTAGAGGGCGAAACCTTATATGAAATAGAAACAACGTAGATGAGAACACCTGATGAAATATGCATATAAAATGCTAAGAATACAGGTCACCCACCTTGCACTCCACCCTTTTTGTTTATCGCCATGTTTTTGATTACCTTTCTTCTTTGTGAAGGACTAATAGGGGTATGCGATGGCATACTGGATGAGGACTAGAATAAACTACTGTCAAAAAAAGCTGAAGGATGCACATACATCACAGAAACATGAACAATTATTTGTGCTTCCAACCAATTTCCTACTTATGTGCTGGTAATATCTTACAATGGCTTCATATTCTTGTGTTATCTATAAAGAGGCCAGATGAATAAGTTCATCAGGCAAAGTATTGGGGTCTGATGTCAGGAAGGTGCATGTGGCATGAACATAAATGACATAATTTGTATGTGTGTGTGCATTTGAGCTTGTGTGCATATTTCAGTATGTGCCAGTGTGTGCATGTCACTGCACTTGTGTATGAGCTGTGACATTGTTAATAGGTGTCACTGCCATCTTTGATTACAGCCCCAGCAGATGGGCTTTGAATTCAGCAGGAAGCAAAAATAAGTGTAGAAAATCTCACCTTCAGAATGGCAATGTGTGGTAGGCATGTGATCCTACACAGCTACACAGCTCCCCCGCATAGCCTTGACACATACAGAAGCATCATAGATCACATTCAATGCCTGCTCCTCAACCCTTTTAAGCTCCCTTTTCAATTTTGATGTATTGGTATAGAAATGACTGGGAAGGGTAGCAGGACAATATTAATGATTGTGATGCAAGTGTCACTTTATGTATTGTTGTATAATGATTATGCATGCAGTACTACTGTCTGACAAATTGTGTCTACCTATTTGTCTGTCTTTCTGTCTACTGTCTGTCTATCTATTTAAAAACCTACTTGCAGCTTTTACAATGAGCTGCAGGTGACTCGTGGCTGACCCGAATAAAGAGAATTGTACTTGTCAAAATAAGATAAGCTATACAAGCATAGACAACATTTTGCAGTAATGAATCAACTTTGACTATGATCCTCCTTTGGGGATGATTGCATTAACCTAGTCACTTTGCTATCAAAGCAAATGTTGGAAACAAACATTAGTCACAGACATGGTCAGTTTACTTTATATTAGTGGATAAACCATTAAGTTGTGAATGAAAGGAAACCGAAGAGTAAGTACACTGAGTAAAATGAAAATATATGGATTCTTTCAGTACTGTTAGTGAAAATTCAAATTCCCAGCATTTTAAACCTGAGAGACTTGATACAATTCAGGTTAAATTACTATCCACACTATAGAGGAGCATAGAGCTGGGTACAGCAACAAATGCCCAGTACTTAATGACAACCCATTTTTTAATTTTACAATTATATCTAAGTGGCCTACCAAGAACCATTATATTCTAAAAAAAAGTATTTAATGTTATTATTACAAAGTTATTATTATTAAATCATTAGTAATCAGTAAATAATCTGTTTCTTTGAGAAGTTTTGGTGGTACAACAGGAGCAGCAGCCAGATTGGGCATTTGTATATGGTATAGGGTTTACAAATGTCTTTTTCTGCACAGTGTTAGCTTACTAATCCTAAACACAGTGACTTCCCAAGGCAGCCTGCAGGTACGTCAACTAATGTGAACTTTAATTAATTGCGTAATTTGCCATAGCGTACATCAAAACTGCATTAACACAACTCCACCTGTACCACTTTGCAGCAAGGAAATAACCAAACTTGTGCTGGGTTACCACACTCCTAGATAGGAGCAAAATTTGGATTTTCAGACTGTCACTCTTACCTGCCGACTTCAGTTTGCAATCTACAATATATCCAGGACCACTTTTGACAACCCTTCCCCCAAGAGAACCTTGTATCCAGCTGTTGGTTTCATATGAAGGGGATATATGACATATTAAAGAGACACTGATACACGTATAGCGTTTAGACATCAAACAAGGATGATATGATCAGGGACAATTCCAGGATTTTTTAAGTGGGGTAGCCCAGGGGGGGCCAATCAGTCAGATTGATCTACATATTGGACAGGGTAAAACAACACAATGCAATTCTGCCAAATAAAACTCACATTCAAGGCAAGGCAAGGCAGCTTTATTTGTATAGGACAATTCAGCAATAGGGCAATTCCAAGTGCTTTACACAGAAACAGTTAAAAAAAAACAGATAAAACACAAGAATAAAAGTTACAGTGCAGTATAAGAAATTGAACATTAAATAAATGAACAACTATTTAAAGAAAGGCAACATCAAAAAGAAAGGTCTTCAACCTTGATTTAAAAGAACTGAGAGTTGCAGTGGATCTGCAGTTTTCTGGGAGTTTGTTCCAGATATGAGGAGCATAGAAACTGAATGCTGCTTCCCCCTGTTTAGTTCTGACTCTGGGAACCGAAAGTAGACCTGTCCCAGATGACCTGAGAGGTCTGGGGGGGTCATAGTGTACAAGCAGATCAGAAATGTATTTTGGCCCTAAACCATTTAGTGATTTATAAACTGGCAAAAGTACTTTGAAATCAATTCTTTGAGGCACAGGAAGCCAGTGTAAAGACTTCAGAACTGGAGTGATATTATCCAGTCTCTTGGTCTTAGTGAGGACTGGAGTGATGTGATCCAGTCTCTTGGTCTTATTGAGGACTCGAGCAGCAGCGTTCTAGGCTGATTTTGTAATTGTCTTAATGTGGCTGTTAAAATTCAGGTCAGAGTCCATGACTACACCAACATTTCTGGCTTTGTCTGTTGTTTTTAACATTGTTGTTTGAAGCTGAGCGCAGACTTTTAATCGTTCCTCTTTTGCTCCAAAAACAACCACCTTGGTTTTTCCTTCATTTAATTTCAGAAAGTTTTGGCACATCCAGCCATTAATTTGTTCAATGCACTTAGTCAGTTTTTGTATTGGACTATAGTCCCTGGTGATAAGGTTATGTAAATTTGTGTGTTGTCTGCATAACTGTGGTAACTAATTTGGTTGTTTTCCATAATCTGAGCCAGTTCATTAATAATTTCACCTGTTTTCCTTTTAAACAAATTGTATAACTAAATACATGTTTTGTATAGGCTCTGTCTGACACTTAAAAAAAGCACTGAAAAAAAATGTCAGAGCTGGTTCCATGGTATCGGAATTTTGGAAACATTAATTGGTCATGTGAGAATGGCTGGGAAAATTGGCAGAACAGGCAGCCAAGTGATAGTTGATCTGATCCAATAGAAATCACCGGGGCAAACATATTTCATTGGGGGTCAGGTGCCACCCTGTGCCCCCCTTCTAGCCTCACCCCTGGACATTATCCATTTGATATAAATACACCCCAGTCAAGAATATGTCATGCTAATGAGGAAAGAAATACAAAAATTTAGATTACCAAAAGATGTTAGTTCAACTTCAGTTCTACAATGCTGAGTCACCAGAAACTGTACACAGTGAAGCCAGGAAGGTTAATGTTAAGTAAATAAAGATACATACCTCACCTCAAAAGCAATAATGTTGATATGTTATGACTATGTTTGAGTAAATTCAGTAAATATTGTGAGAGAAATAATAGATTGACAAATAAAAGATGTACTACCTCTCCGTGCTGCATGTCAAATACAGCCATCAGGTCCAACTGCAGCAGAGTATAGCAGCTGTTGAGAGAGTCTCCTCCAACTCATTACCACACCTCCACCTGTGACTTCCACCTGGATACACTATCAGCTCCAATTTCCACTGTAGGCACCCCACCTGGAGAGTGAAACACCCACTAGACTGTCCCCTGAGGCAAATCCATTGTATTTGTGGCCAACCAAACAAACCTTGTAGCCCTCCCAATGACACCATTACTGCTACCACAAGCACAACAGTCTTATATGTATTAATGTACTATTATTATTAGTAGTATTATTATTATTATTATGGTTCACCTTTGAAGATGTTATATGACTTTGACACCTTTCTCTATTACTGGTGAATCTTGATGTTTTCCTTCCCATTGTGTGTCAGGGTAACACAAACTATCCTGTTGAGGGCCAGAAAGTGTATTAGTTTTTCCAAGTGACAAGTTAGGTCTGTGGTCATTTTGTTTGAGGAGTGATGAGTGCTGAAATGTCTCTTTGAACCCTGCAGTATAATAAAAAAAAGGAGAGGAAATGACTCTCTTCTCTCTCCATCACAACAGCAATTTTCTTGGGCTCGTTCCGCCTGCCGTATGAAGAGATCCGGGACATTGTGCTGGAGGTAGACGAGGAAAGACTGAGCGAATCACTCATCCAGGTAAGACTGATGTGGACCGTGGTGTGTTAGTTTTTTCACACACACACACACACACACACACACACACACACACACACACACACACACACACACACACACACACACACACTTATTTTTACCCTCTGAAAAATGTGTGTGTATCTGGCAGAGAGGGTGAGAGCGACTTTCTGTACACATTCACGTGAAATGATAATTTTTGAATTTCAGTGTCTGGCGGACAGATTGGTGACCCCATTTTACACCAGGTATGGTCGGTTTTTGGCACAAGTCTGTCTCTTCATTCTTATGTGGACCACAGAGACCCCCCATTCATCCTGTTATAATAGATGATGAAGGACAAGGCTTGGCAAAGTCTCCCCAACTCCACCCTCCTTTCCTCTTGCCTTTGTCTTAAACCATAATTGATGAGCTTCCTAAATGCTACTTGTTTTTGCTCCAATTTTATTTCTGTTTTGCTTGTCTCAGAAAGCATTAATTGAAAGCAGGGCAAGCGGGTGTGTCTGAGGTTAAGATGCATCCCTGGACAGTGTGAGCCTTAATTGCACAACTATCTGCACTGCACTGTCATTGTGTTAAACACAAAAACAGCACTGTTATCTTTTGTTTCAGTTTTATTGTTAGAAGTTGGAATTGTACATTTCAAGAGTTAACCTCACATGGATTATTTGATTTCTATATAATAATAATAGTGTTTTGAGTGACTGTGCAATAATGGTATTTATGGTATTCCTTTCCTACCAGCAGTGGGCATCATTCAAGTGCAGCATTCAAGCTTAATTTCAGTGGGGCATTACCTTAAGACTATTATTTAGAGCTGTGATAACCTTTAGTTGACTAGCAATCTTACAGGGAAAAAGGACCAGTACATCCAGTATCAAACAGCTACCAATAAACTGACCTTGACCAAGCTACCGACTCCAATCTTTTATCAATACTGTACTTAAGACTTGCATAGTTGAAACTATTTGTCCATATTCTCAAGGCTGTTACTCTCAAAGTCCTTGGCACTGAACCAAGAAACTGATAAAGGCTGTGATAAACAAATCATAGCTAAACCTAACCAACAATTACAGATGATTAAAAAAATAAATAAATCCACAATCCATTCACAGATAATCTCAGTGATGAGGTCACTATGATACAGACATCAGCTGTAACCTTCAATCTCCTTTGTTTAACAAAAATCCGTGTGAATCAATGAATGCCAGGTGGTCAGGGATAAGTAACAAAAATTGGGTTTATTTTTCCACATGCATGCATCTTTTGTGAGGGTTTATTGGCATAACATCTTCCATTCCCCTCCTTAATAAATGTGAAGCATGACAATAAAGCTGCCAAAATAGATGGAAGGCTCAACAACGCACATGAGAACAAGTGTGTGAGTCAGCGTAGGCATCTGGGAACCAAGCTAATGTCACAGAGTCCATGGGGAGGCAAGAGGACCAACAGAGTTAACTTATCGGTGCAGAAGGAGCCCACATCTGGCAAGTGTGTGGCTGCTGGTCAGATAACGATGCTAAAGACAAACTAAAGCCTTTACTTGACAAATAGGACAACACTTAAAATATGTTTTATTTAATTCCAATATACCATGTCAGTGTTTTTCCCTCCTTTGAGTGTAGTGTTTACCTAGAACTGCTCAGTTAATCTGCAGTGTTTCTCAGTTTAGATGTGCAAAAATAATACTCATTAGTATTGCTCTATAAAACTGTAATTTTATCGGACAAAAATACATTTGACTGCGACCTCAGATCAGACAAGACACCATGCTGAATTTACGCATATTACTAAGCAGAGGAAAAGAGATGCAGGGAAAGCAGCCATTTATTTTAAAGGAATGTGAGAGGGAGACATGGACACAATGCAATATCAAGAAATGAAATCATTATCCGTATCAAAGATTTTGGCCATTTGGCAAGAAAAGTCTAAATCTTTTTTTATATGAAAATGTCACAGATTGTATACTCAAACAACCTTCCTGCTTAAATAAGAATCAAATGATTGTAGAACAAAATCATGCAGATATGAGCTCAAAAATTTAACAAGGGAGCAAGCGACACACACCTAAGAAATACAGTTGGAGCTATACAGGAGGCACTGGAGTGGTGCAAAGAGACTTCCTGCTGGGTGACACAGTCCTGAGTGTGGGCTCCATCTGCACAGTGCTCATCTACACTCATTATGCTGATTTATCACCCTACACCACCCACTTTCAGCCACACGCCAATCACCATTTATCCACATGGACAACTGCACACACATACAGAGTAGAAGGATGCATCAGCACAGCTTGGGAAATACTAAAAGGAAATGCATTTAGCATCTTGCTAATGTAAGAAGGAGTGGGCGAATCTGTGCACATACAATAAAAGTAAATAAATAATGGAGTTGAAATGGTGAAAGAAAAGCAAATGAACATATTTAAATAAAAGGCACAGGATATGCAAGATGAAACCTATATTGACCTTTATCAGCCATTGGTTAAGGAATGTAGTAGTGTGCTCTTACAGTTGTAGTTTTTAAAGCTTGGTGCCACCTGTTGCTTTTGCACTGAGCAACTAAAACATTTAAAATAGGTTTGCCAAACAAAAAAAGTACTTAGTTACTGGGACATGACACATTTGATGGGAAATATTAAAATGCTGCATAGTTTCTGATTAACCTACCACTGCAACCTTTATTGACACAGAAACCACTATCAGTAGTTCACTCTATTTTGTAACAAAGGTGGTAAATATGTTGCTGGTTTGATACACATGCTTTTCTGAACATTTTTATCAGTTTATACAAATTGTTTGGCATTAATGAACGCTCCAACCTTGAAACAGTGCTACTATACTGTACCTGGCAGTTTTACAAAGCTGTTCTGTATTCATGTCATCTGATGAAGATATCTTATAAACAAGGGATGGGTTTTGACTGGTTTTGTATCACTTGATACAGCTGGAAAATAAAACAAGACATAACTCTGCCCAGTTCAAATTTCTCCCTTTGCATTATTTTGCAAAGATGAGTGACCAGCAAGCGGGTTACTGATAAATTAAAGTAATAGTGAAAATGGAAGGAAGAGGTGTTTATAATGTATCTGAAACTGTAACTCAATCTTATTATCTTCTTTCTCAGTCGTCATGTCTAATTTAATGATTTGTCAGTAGAATGTGGCAGTGCGCCGGCCTTGAAGTACCCCTACAATGTGTCACCCTGGCAGAGTGGATAGATAGGAGTTGATTGGCTCTCCTTATTCTGCATTAGGGCCCATCAGCGCCTCAGAGATGATGTACACATCCCTGAATGGTGGCAGACAGTCCTGGCTCTCACCATTCATCCAGACTCTGTATGAATCTTAACAATTTTTTTTGCATGCTTATTTATTTTAATCTCCATGCAACTAGCACACAAACATACAGTGGTGCTCAAAAGTTTACATACACATGCTTAAGTTGACTAAAAAGAGGAATAAAAAAATCATGTTTGGAAATTTATTTTAATACCTAAATTAAAAATGGCTTAGAGATAGGCATGGTTTTATTTCAGTTAGACTAATACCTGGTTTGATTTGCATTGAGAGATGATTTTATAGAAAGTATCCCATGCCTATCTCTAAGCATGGTGAAGAGTATGTGATGATGTGGGGCTATTTTAATTCTAAAGGCCCTTTATCAGGATGCATAATATCCTGAATCCAGGAAATAACTGGCCTTTAATAATAAAATCTGCCTGCCTCTATGGGAATTTAACATAGGGTATGTATACTTATGACTGTATTTTAAATAAGAACATTTATTTATTTACAATACGTTATTCATTCACAAAGAAAATTGGTGTCCTTAAAGGTTGTAGGTATTAAAATAAATTTCCAAAACATGATTTTTATTCCTCTTTTTAGTCAACTTAAGCATGTGTATGTAAACTTTTGAGCACCACTGTACGTTCAGCACTTGCAAATGGTTAGATAGTGTCAGTTATCCCTTCTGTCTTCTTGTCCCTGCACAATTCTGTTATTTGTCATCCACCCAAGTCACGTGTGTAAGGTTCATACACATGCACAAAACACGTTTGCATGCAATCTTTCTCTCACTTTTTCTCTCTCCATCTCATTTGCCTACAATATTCATGGTGCTCGTGGACAGAGGTCACTTTTGTGTATAAGGTCAGCTTCATCAAATTCCAAAAGACATCAGAGCCACCCCACTATGATACCCTGTATAACAATGAGATGAAGAGGACAATAAAAGACAATAATGAACGTTGGCTCAATGAAAACAGATTGAGCCTCAGAAAGCTTGGCAAAGGTCTGCTTTTAAAGGGCTGACAGCTTGACAAAGCTTTTCATTGCTATTGTTGGCTGGCAACAGAAGCGACATGGAAGGTTCTGTAGACATTGTTTTTGTGTGAAAGAGTCAGGCGCGTGTGTTCTGGGCTTCAGGGTCCTGGTTGCATTGTGTTTTCTTTTGCTTTGGCACTACAGGACGTCCAACACCCATACTTCTTTTTAGTAGCACCCTTGCTAAGTGTATATACTTCACTCAGGTTGTTTAAACCATGATGTCTGACACTATCTACATAAACTGGCCCTAACCCTAACCCTGCCATCCACTTTACTTATACACTGGCATTACAACTGGACTAAAGGGAATATTATTAAATATTATATGATATTGTTATGTGGCCATGCCTGCTACCTTGCAGTCATTGACTTAAGTTGGCTCTCCCTTAGTATTTTGATTTTTCCAAAAGTCCCAAAAGCCTTCTTACCTCAGGGAGAAGGCTGAACTGGAATAATAATGGTATTTGGCCTAATGCCCTTACAGTTCCTGCCAATAGAACTCAAGGAGGCCAGACAATGTACAACACTTGTAAATTTGAATAGTTTATGGTGTAAACAACTTGCAGCACATGCAGTGGGTTGCTTATAATAGTTCACTGGCACTATGATGTATTAGGCTGAGAACACAGCCTAATACATAATTTATTCATTACCATATTACTCAAATTATTTTGTTATAACAGTGTCATTACTCACTGAAGAGTTTTTACACACAGCCCACATAATTTAGATTTTTTTATTGTAATGTAGAGCAATGCTCATATTTTTTATTTGAATTTGATTGAAAATAATGTAAATAATATTAAATATATAATAATCGGATCATCATATATTGTGTCCTTTATCCTCATTATGTTCCAATTGAGAGAGTGAGAGAGAATTTGAAGGTTTATCTGCCTAAGTAGTGTTAACGAAGAGTGAAATATTAATCCACTAAATAATTTTCACAATTTGGTCGGGAGATGTGTTGTAGTAAATTATGGCATATTTGGGAACTGTAGTGACAGTTTAGACCAAATTACTTTAAGTGTTTGATGATAACATATTAGGTTGGCATTTCTACCCCCATCATGTAAAAGCAGTCCAAGTTTCCTCGTGCTCTATATACACAGTAGTAGTAGTTGCAATGAGTCCCTGTGTCCAGTTATGGCCCATGGTAATTTAACCATGTCACATCAAAGCTCATCACTACATTGACCTCAGTTTATTAGAGCTAATGCAAAGGATTTATTGTTGTCAACTTAAGTTGGACACTGAAGTTCAAAAGTTACATCAAAATATACACAGGGAAGTTATTTAAATTCAGACTTCTGCTGAAGTTGATAAAAAATACCCCACATCGAGTCCATGTCTTTGTGCTTGTCAGGATTTTCTTGGGTTGAGCTTTTTGGGAACAGGGTTTTCCAGTGCACTTAACCTACTATGTCTTCTTAAACAAGTGCTTGACTTTAACCCTAAATAAATTGTGTGACAGACATACTTACAAGTCTTGTAATAGGGTGCTCATTTGTTAAAAAAAAAAAAAAATTCACAAAAAATGTCTTGTAAGTGGGTGTGGGTGCAGGAATATTCAAACTATTCTTCTATTGTAACACTTGATCCAGTTATTGTAAACAAAGCTTGCATTCTAGTGCTTTAAATGTTTTTCATACGTGTTAAATGTATAGCAAGCAATACGTGTGTTTTAAAAACGCAAATAAGTGTTGCACAAACAGGATAAATGGTATCAGCAGAAAGTAAATTATGTTTTTTATTTCTGTTTAACGAGTGATAATGAAAAATTGTTCAGTATAACGCTGAGATTAGGATTTCAAGACGCAGGCCCACATGCCAAAGTGACCTGAACCACTTCCATGTAGAGAGAGAGAGAGAGAGAGAGAGAGAGAGAGAGAGAGAGAGAAAAGAGAGTAGTGAATTGACATAGAAATTCACACCCAAACGGAGGATTTATTTCAAACAAACCATAAGTTTTGTAGGCTGCTGCAGCGCTAGCTATTTCTCTCTCTCTCTCTCTCTCTCTCTCTCTCCTCCCACACACACACACACACACACACACACACACACACACACACACACACACTCAGAAGATGCCATGTGATCTAGCTGCTTGAAATGAGGGAGTCATCACTAAATGTTTAAGCACACCCAGTTTTCGGTGTGTGTGGTAAGCTAACTCTTGTCAGCGGATGATATGGCCCTGGGGGCTTGTTTTGCGGAATATCAGAGTAGCTTCTTAATGTTTAATGTCTGCCAGTGTATTTTATATTACCCCATCTCCTTTTCAAAAGGAAAGGCTAATGACTAACACTGCACCACCGCTATTCATTTGTAATTATAGTGCCCTACGTTGTGTGCAAATACACATACAAGAATATCAAAGAAATTCAGTGAAGTGTCCAGCATTTCTTGTATTTAAACTCAGCATGTCTTAATGAGTAAATGCTTGCACTGTTATGGTTAGCTCTAGTGGGGACCCCAGAAGCAGATTCAGAACACAGACTCAATGTTAAAAGTGGAAAGTGGTTTATTGACTCTTGGTTGTAGTTAGTCCGAGGGTGAATGGAAGGTGGTGAGGTGACAGTCCTGATGGAAGCGGAGGTTTGCAGGTAGCGAGGGAGCATGGCAGGCAACAGCAGTGGATGAGTTTAGGCAGGTGCTGCAGATGAGAGAGACAAGGTTAGATTCAGCAGTACGATAAGTTCCAAAACTAAGTTTCCCACCAGAGACTGAGAATGAAGGCCTGAGGAGTTTACCATATAACGAGTGTAAACAATTTGGCGACAAGTGAATGGAGAGCTGGGTTTCTTGTACTGCTGTTGATTGTGATAGAAGTCAGGTGTGCCCGATAATGCCTGCAGCGCCACGCCCCTGCAGACGAAGTCACACTCACACAACACACACCACACAGGGGAGGAGACATGGAAAGACTGACAGGGGAAAACAAACATAAAACACAGGGAATCTGGAGGTCACAGACTGTGCTGTGACATGCACATCATTTTAAGTACTTACTAGTTGACATACCAGACTTTTAAGTAAACAGTTAGACAAAAATTGTATTCATTTTATGATTTAAGATTAGCAGTAAGATGTTCCACATATTACATAGATTTTTTGCCCAAACTTATTCAGCATGGGAATCTATGTTGAGGTAAAAATTATGTAATACTGCGAACATACAATAATATAGTTGAAAAGGATTTTGTGTTGCATTATGTGCACATTTGTGTAGTCATTATACCATATGTAAGGACATATTGATGGGTCAAACCATCACCTATATACATATTTTGAAGTGAAAATAATGGAGCTTCTAACTATCTGTATACTGCCACATATTTTAGCAACAGCTATGCTAAGTTCTCTTTGACTACGGCCACAATATCATCATGACTCAAAAATGCATTTCTTTTCTCAAAGATTTGTTATTATTGCAGACTTTTTGTGGTGTGCAGTATGTCTGCCTTCCCTACCTAAATTAAATTTTTTGTTGTAGTATGAACACTCATTTAAATTACATTTGTTTCATTCATGTGGCTGTGTTTTATTTAATATAATTTCAAACTATGAGTTGACACAATACCACAGTGGCTGTCATTCAAATAAATTGGAATTCTGCAGGGACAGTATCTGCCAAGTTGGGCCCTGTGTGTAAACTAAGCTCTGTACAGTTCCACCCTTCAGGAAATGCATACATGGATATTCTTTACAATTATTTTCAGATATACATATATATTAAAAAATAATAATGTTCCCTTCCTTAAAATGGCTAATTACATAGCGTGTCCCTGGAAATCATAATACACGCTGACTAGGTTGTATCACAGTAAATCCCAGCGTTGTCAGCTTTTGGCTTTGCACTACTTCTTTTCACCTCGCCATGGCAACAACCTTTCCGCCAGGTCTCACAGGAGTCTTTCGTACTAGCCATGCTTGTTAATATTGTTTATCTCTCTTGTCAATCACCCAGATCATCACGATGCTCATTCATATGCATGGAATCATTATTACACGTGGTAACTCATTGGCTACAGGGTCTGGCAGTGACCATGCCAGTCTTTGTTCTCTGCTGTAACAGGTGATTGTAGCGGCCTGGCACATTGTCAGGCATCATTTGCATGGTGTAAAAATGCACATGTGGGGCAAGGTGATAAGTATGGCTATGCATTGGTCCTGTTGGATTAGAGCTTAAGCAAAAGAAATTGGGTCCTCCTTGGGCTAAATTATGGTTTATTTTGGCACACATCACATAACTCACTTCTGCATCAAATGCTAATTTAACAATGAAATGTTAAATACGTTATGCTGATTTGCTAGGGCTGAAAAAATAAGACCGAAAAAGGGGAGAAGTATTAGAATAAACAAAGTAAAGTCAGAGGAAAGAGAGGTGAGGCTTGGCTTGGTGCAATATCAAATGCGCCTCAGAAATTGATGACCAGGACCCAAAGTACAGGCCAGGTACTTTGTCCCCAAGTTGAATATTGATTAAAAGCACACACACACACACACACACACACAGAGACAGGTTTATGCACAATACAGCACAACAGTTACATTTTGATTAGGTGGAGTCCATGCAGTCTCTCCTCAGGCACACTGGGTGCTGTTTTTTCTTAACCGAGCAATATTTGTTTTCTGTTTTCACTCTCCAATTTAGTGTCTTTGTTTCTGTGACAGATGGCACATCACTCACAGAGACACTCTCAGACAGCAGACTCCACAAACAAATTAATTTCTATTACTGCTTTGCATGCTAGCTCTCTTCTTATTTGATTGACAGCCTCATTATATACCAGCACTGTATTAAGATGACTGTATGAGACATTGTCAAAGAAGAATAATCCCAAATGAGAGATGATCTCAATGCAGTGCAGTGAAGTGCATCCACTTTTTTCTACCTTGACAAGTTTGTTTTTTAAGACGGTGTTCTGCATGTACCTTGTATTCATGTATTGGTTTTTATCAAAGTTTATGTTAATAAATTAGAATATGTGCATTCACATTATGAGGCACACTCCCCTTGCAGTTAACAAAAAGCTAGATCCATCTCTAAGTCCTGGGTGCTCACAATAAATTCAGTTTAGAATTGAATATGCTTTAAACACTTTAGTTCTTTCTGTTTGTGTTTTTTATTTGTTTGTTTCTTTTCTGTCCCTGTTACTCCTCTGTGTTCTTGTCTCTTTCTTTATCAAATTCTATCTCTATGTTTATCTCTTTTATTTCTTATGTGAACCCCATATTTGCTGGGTTATTTTCCCTCTTAATCCTGCTTCATACCTTTTATGGCAAATGTAAGTGCTCAGGTGTGCACATTTAAAAGAAGAAAAAAATATCTTCCACATTTCCTTCTAAAAGACACATTTAATGTCACAGTAAGTCTGTCAGATTTCCCAGTCCCAACCCTTAAATTAATCCATCCCCCCTCTATCTCTCTCTCTCTCTCTCTCTCTCTCTCTCTCTCTCAACCTCTTTCCCTCCCTCTCACTACGTTTGTGTCTTTCTCTCAAACTGCATTTCTCATTTAGTTTAATGCGATTTTAGAATCTGTCACACTCAGTTTGTTGCCTGTCAGCCTGTCACTGTAGCTTTGCTCATATTGATATTTTAGGTGTTTGTGCTGTTTGGCAGGGTTTAGATTCTGTAAGACTACAATGTATAACTGATATTCATTGTTTAACATATAGTGGTGCTCATAAGTTGATGAATCCATCTGAAGTTGACTTAAAAGAGGAATGAATAATTTATCGTCAATAAATAAATAAATGTTCTTCCTTAAAATACAGGGTGCATAAGTATACACACCCTTATGTTAAATTCTCATAGAGATTGACATGGTTTTATTTCAGTTAGCGTAATAACTGGTTTGATTTGCATTGAGAGATGATTTTGTGGAAAGTTCCCCATGCCTATCTCTATGTATGGTGAAGGGTGTGTGATGATGTGGGGCTATTTTAATTCCAAAGGCCAAGGGAACTTCAGGATATCAGGATACATAACGTAAGTTCTCCTCTAATGTTGAGGTTAAATGTTGAAGACGTCGGCTTCTAGTAATGGACATTTTTTTAGGATAAAACCTGTATTGTTATTGTAAATGATTTAAATATAATTTCATTTTACATATGGTTTTTAATTTTGTTTTTTGGATTCTAAATATTCCGACAAGAAATTTAAAATTACGAAGGTGATGCGCACTCCTATTATGTGTCAAAACTGTTCCCATTCTCGTAAAAAACAACTTGATAGCCTTTGTTTCACATATTCAGTAGTTTCCAGCTCTGTGGTTGTAACCTTTTGTTTAAGATGGATGCTGTCTACACCCCAACCTATTGTGCAAGATACTTTTTTCTCTTTTGACTCTTAAGCTTAGTTTGAACAAAATCTTTTGGAATTCTACATAATGTCTTTTTTTGGAACTGTCAAGTGTTGGTTTTGGAATTTAAGTTTCTTGTCTTGTTGTCTGTCTATTACTTTGTTATTGATTCAAACTGAAGTCTTTACTGATTTGCCATGAGCCTGATAGGGAGCCTGCTGGGGTGTCATGGCACTGAGATGTTGATTCTCATCACAAAGCATGGGCAGAATACCACATGGTTCTTTGTCTCCCAAAATTGAGGAGGAAATCAATTAAAATGAGAAAAATCACATCTGTCAAGCACATAGCGAACATGGCTGCTCTTGTGTCTTTGTTGTAGACCTCCCATATGCCTAGCAAAGAGGAAAACAGTTTACTCAGATCATCTTGTAGACTTTAGGTGATTCTCTCTCTTTTCTCCTTTATTTAACCCAGTTTAATAAGGACGTTATTGCTCTGAGAAAAGCTTTATCGATTGACATGTCGTCGACTATATCTAAAGCTTTATTGTTTGTTTTTTCTTTATCATGTTGGCATTACTGTTTGGAATAAGCTTCTCTGTGCTCTAATTATATTTCACAAGGTATGTGTTGTAGAGTATGTGTGGTACATGTTACATGTCCTGCTCCACACAACAAGATTACAATTCAACTTGTCTTAACGTATAATTTTGGAGCATTATAATTTGTGTGGAATAGTACACACTTTTACTGACATTCGTTGTATTCTCAATATCAAATCATTTTTCATTTGCACTACATTAGCACCTGCTGTTTTAACAGCATGCAGTGCTGTAAACTGTACGGTTAAGTGTGTGCCTAATACGTGCCTTGTACTCCCCTTTTAAACTGTATTAACTTGGCAATGGTTCACAGGTGCTTTGAAACTGCACTTGATTCACTGGAAGCTAGTTGACAGCAGCAGAGATCAAAGAATGGAAGTGAAAGCCCTACAGATACTGTCATATTCTACAAATGTTTAGTGAACCGTAACCTGTATCTCATTACTTTTACACTCTCCTTTACCCTCACAACGGCTTGCATTCCTCAACTACACCTTTCACTGCCTGGGTAGCAGTAGTGGAATTATTTTATCAGTACTATGTATTTTTCAGTATTTTTTTTCTGTACAGTATATACACCAAAATTGCACAATTCCAAGTTAAAGTGAGGGGCAAACCCCAGTAACAGTGTTGCGAGGTTGTCTGAGTCCTGCTGACAGTAAATCTATAATACATTGATGGATTATAGTTTGTAATAATATCCTGTTTTAGAATATGATAACCAAAAAAACAATTATCTGTACATTAATGTTATGGTTATTCTTTAAAATTGAATTGTGTTTACAGGTAAGCACATTGTGTACATATTTTCAAACTGATGCAAATTAATTGTGCTTGTGCATGTGTTATTGGACTGCCTGCTTTCCCTGACAAAGATGAATTGATTCTGATCTGTTGATTGACAGCTGAATACATATTTTAATGATCCAACCCAGAATTTACAAAAGGCAGGTTTTGGGAGCTAGATAACAATATGCATAAAGTATACACTACTGGAGCTTTAAAAAGCTTTTTGAACTGTGACAGTTAGCAGAGGAAGAATAGATTCAGAAATGAAGACCATAACTGTTGTTTGGCTGTAGGAGAGCAACTGCCGTGCACAGAACCTGGGAGCAAAAATACCCTTAGAACGGAGCAAAATACTGAAAAGATATCCATGCACTTTAGTTACACATTTTACATTTTCAGTTTCTGTTGACACATTAAGTCATACTATTCTTGGGCACATTTTCTGTTTGTTGACATAGTGTACACACATGTTTGACTAAACTAAACCTGTGATAAAGTTGCTTGTTACATGTACAATCAAATCAATTAATCACAGAATTGTGTTCACAGCAAAATACTTGCATCAACAAATGAACATGTATTTGTGTTTTCCAGCAAATGTGCCACATCCATTTACCAATTCTTGTATATATTCGCTTTTTTCACCAATTCAGCCTACAATTATAGTTTTAATTTTTGACAAAAAGATACAGAATTAACCTGATTTTAACCTGAACAATCAAATGTTGCTGTTGCAGTTTGCTTTGTTGGTGGATGGTGTTTCTTTGCTCGTGTACTGATAAGTAGCGCCTTCATCTTCTCCCAAGGCAGTAACTGAATGTGTAGTGTTGCTAGTATACTTCCAGTAATCTCTCCCAGACTGCTGTGTGTGTCTGGTGGCGTGTGGTGAGGAGTCTGGCCCAGCATCATCACCCAGTCTCCCACATTGCCACACATATGGTGCTGCCTGTGTGTCAATTGTGCTCTATGGGGTCTCTAATAATTAACAAGATGACAGACACATGAAATGACAAGCACAAGGTGGTTTCGATTTTCCATTACCTAGTCTTCTGTGTTTTTCAGATGTGTTTAACTGTAGCATTTTAAAATGGTTTAATTTCATCTCTCTCAAAACTTTTCAATCCATTCCTAATGTAATTACAAAGGCGACTTTGGAAATGGCAAATCCAGTAAGTGGAATAAGATTTGTGTTTATGCAATGTTTATTTTTGTAGATGTCATCATGGTTTTCTGCATGCTGACAAATTACTGTTCAGCATCAAAAGCACAGTTTTGCTGAAAACAGAAACATACATTATTACAGCTGGAACACACCGCAAGCGTAAAGGCTGATTTATGCTTCTGCGTCGAATCAATGGCGTACCCCCGCAGACCCGTCTGCGTTGCCGCGAACCCCTCTCCGAGCCCTCCGCCGTGGCTCGACGTTCACCTCGCACCTTGCAGAACGCAAGGACTGCAATTGGTCAACTCGTCCTGTGTGTTGATAGTTGGTGTTTCAAGCAGCCTACTGTTGGGAGTAGCAACATGCCAGTTCCCTGACATAAGCTTTACAAATAAACTCAGACATATTTTGGTTACAATAATGGGGTTATCCGTTTATAAAGTGTCTATATGTCAGTACGTTTTGAAATTAGCACTTTGCCAGCAAGCAGTACTTTGTGGGCAGTTGTGCTAAGGTTCGCTTGCTAACATAACATAAACTGGCTGGTAGACACCTCGCAAATAACCTCAAACTTAATTTCTGGTTGAAGTAACTTTCGGATTTATAAGTCACATTAGTCAAAAAATGTGTCATAAAGAGGAAAAAAAAAAAAAACATATATAAGTCGCATTTATTTAGAAATGTATTTCACAAAATCCAAGACAAATCTGGCAAGGCAAGTTATTAATCTACACAATAGCACACACAACAACAGGCTGAATACGGTAGGTGTCCGGTTGCACGTTGTTGAAGCCATCTGTGGATCCGTTCCTCCAGCTCCTTTCAGCCCGCGATCAGCTTTCTTTTTTTTCTTCATAGCTGTAAGAGTAACCTTTTTGCCAGTCCCTGTCAAGTTTCTCCCTCACTCCAAACTTTCTTTCAGCTGCTTGATTACCATTTTCAGCTGCATAATTTACTACCTGCTTTTGTTTTTAGGAGTAGCATATAGTTGTTACTGGCCTAGAGTGCCCTCTCGAGGCTTTTGACGGTAATGTTTTCTGTATTAATTAACATTTAAAACCATTTTAAATTATATATATTTTGATATAGGAGTCGCACCTGACTATAAATCGCAGGACCAGCCAAACTATGAAAAAGGTGTTACTTATAGTCCGGAAAGTACGGTAGGTAAATAGATTCTACTGTGTCAATTTCTTGATTTCTTTACTTTTTACATAATATAAGCAAGAAAAGGCCAAACAAATAAGATTCATATTTTAGCACGACAGTCTATGGGGTTTGCCATTCTGAGTACCATTTCGGTGGTGAGCAAATCAGACACAGATGACACCCCTAGAGTTATGGCGGCGAAATGCACCACGATTCAAAACATCCCTGACGCAGAACAGTGTAGCTATGGCGTGGAGTTGACGCAGAAGCTTGAAGCTGTGCTACGCTGCTATACGTAGCACAGCATGCGGTGTGTTCCAGCTGTTAGAAATATGCTGAAATACATTCAGCAGGCTCTGCCAAGAACACTTTTCCTTCATATCTACAGTACAGTATATTATGCTAACCAGACTCAACTCAAATGGAAAAGCACTGTGAAAGACTTACTTTCCAAGGGTGAAAACATTCCCCTTATTGTTTATCTTTGCTCAGAAAGCATCGCCAGAGAAGGACAGCCTAATTAATCGGATTTGCCACAGTATTAACAATAACTATTGTAATGGATGAATGGTTTGCTCTTGTGCTGATGACGTTCCACTTAGAACCAACGATACATTCTCAAGGAGAACTTTGTTACTAATCTAGCTACTGATGTCCCTTCAAAAGAAACATTTTATATGCAACGTATTGCATTCTATCCAATAGACTGGCCCATCTTTGTTTGTTCACTAGGAGTTTAATTATATTTATACTTATATATACCTTACTCTGAATAGGATCAACCTTTATATTTACCTTTATATTATGTAGCTGATACTACACATTTTAAACTTAAAGTTTCAGTGTGTAGGATTTAGTTGCATCTAACTTAAACTGAAACTTCTCCCGTGTGTCAAGCATGTTGGAGAACTATGGTGGCTGACGCAAAAATGTGAATATCCCTCACTAGAGCCAGTGTCTGGTTTGTCCGTTCTAGGCTTCTGTAGAAACATGACGCTGCAAAATGGCGGACCCGCTCCGTGTCTAGATATAAACAACTCATTCTAACGTAACAAAAACTAAACTTTGGTTTTATTTTTTTATGTTATTATCCTCTAATGAAAACATGGTTATACATATTATATTCCATTTCTGCCAATAGATCTAGTCATTCAAGGCAAATCAAGTTTATTTGATCCATACAAATGTGTTGATGTGTTCATGACAGATTAGACATTCATATGATATGTCACAAAAAGTTAGATTTTATTTCCATCATTTACACTTTCAATATAAAAGAAAACAAAAAAATGTGGGCACCCTGCAGAGTTAATACCTTGTACTGCCCCCTTTGGCAAGTATCACAGCTTGGAAACGCTTCTTGTAGTCAGCCAAGAGTCTTTTAATTCTTGTTTGAGGTATCTTCGCCCATTCTTCCTTCCAAAAGTCTTCCAGTTCTTTGAGATTTCTGGGCTGTCTGTCACGCACTGCTCTTTTAAGCCATCCATAGATTTTCAGTTATGTTGAGGTCAGGAGATTGTGAAGGCCATGTCAAAACCTTCAGTTTACGCCTCTTGATGTAATCCACTGTGGATTTTAAGGTGTGTTAGGATCATTATCCATTTGTAGAAGTCAGCCTCTCTTTAACTTCAGCTTTTTCACAGATGGCATCAAGTTAGCGTCCAAAATTTGCTCAAATTTTATTAAATCCATTTTTCTTTCTACTCGTGAAATGTTCCCTGTGCCACTGGCTGCAGTACAACCCCAAAGCATGATTGATCCACCCCCATGCTTAACAGCTGGACAGAGGTTCTTTTTAATAAATTCTGTTCCCTTTCTTCTCCAAAGGTACCTTTGCTCATTCGGGCCAAAAAGTTCTACATTAACCTCATTGGTCCAGAGAACTTGTTTCCACAATGCATCAGACTTGTCTATATGTACATTTGCAAACTTCAAACGCTGATTTTTGTGGTGAGGACGTAGTAGAGGTTTTCTTTTGATGACTCTTCCATGAAGACCATATTTGTACGAGTATCTCTTTATAGTGGAATGGTGTACCACAACTCCAGTGTCTGCCAGGTCTTTCTGGATGGATCGTGCAGTCAAACGTGGGTTTGGACTTGCTTTTCTCACAATCCTGCGAGCTGTTCTGTCTGATATTTCTTCCAGATCTTGCTTTAACTTCCACTGTTCCTGATGACGACCATTTCTTAATTACATTCCAAACAGAGGATATTGGCATCAGAAAATGCTTTGCTATCTTCTTACAGCCTTCTCCTTCTTTGTGAGCGTCAACTATTTTCAGTTTTCTAGACAACTGCTTAGAAGAAGCCATGGTGCTGTCGGTTGGGGCAAGGTCAGATGAGTCTGGGCATTTAAAACCTTAAGATTGACATCACCTGGTCTTTCCAGACGATGATTGAGAACAATCCATGACACTGTCAGGTCTCAGCTTTCCAAAGGGGGCGGTGCATGCTATAAACTCTGCAGGATGCCCAAACTTTTGCAGACGCCATTTTTTTTTTATTTCTGTTATTTTGAAAGTGTAAATGATGAAAATAAAATCAAACTTTTTGTGACATATTATACGAATGTCTAATCTTTGATTTGATGCCTTTTGTAGATTTTTCCATCTTTTCTGGGCTTCTTTATGCACTTTAGTGCAAACAGTTACATTTAAAACTAACTAAAATCTACTTACCTGAACAAAAATAATAATTAAACAATATGTTGCCTCTTTTTATGAAATAGTCATGACTTATATAAAACAGCATCAGGAAGAGTTTCTTTACAAAAGGTCAGAGTGAATAATTAGCAACATAAGCTATTTGCTGAATTCAGTATATTCATTGCTCTAAACCAAAAGGAGACACAAGAAGGAAAACCATATACCCAGTCATCATTTAACTTCATCCTTACAACTCCAATTACACAAATATGTTTTTTTTTGTCATCAACAATCCTTTCTGCCTCTGCTGATATGATCAAAAGCCTTCATTATCATGGCACCATTGCTTGCTGCACACCCTAATTGGAGCTTCAGCTAAAGCAAGCAACATTTGATATAATGGCTGTCTCCCAAACAGGAATGCCAGGCCTGCATTATGGCTTAGGTTTTATATTGCTGCATTCCCTGGGGGAAGGACAGAGATGTCATTATTAGTGGGCAGTAGACACTGGCCGTGGTAGTAAGGTCTATAGAGTGGTCAGCCAGGCCCGTTGCCCAGCAGCAGTGTCGACTCTCTGTTTTTACTGTCTGGGCTCCCATCTGGCCACGTGACCCTGCGCCAGTCTGCTTCCACTGACAAAATTTGGGGAGCTAATGAGAAGGGAAGTTTTGTGAAGACCTGAAAAAGGGCACCTCTTCCTCTTCTTCTTCTCCCCTGAGAACAGAAGAAAAAGTCACTGTGGTCAATTTTATTAACTTTGCTGACCTTCATACAAACAATTAACATTTACAGAAAACACAGCCCCTCCCATTATCTTTCTCATCTCCATTTTAATCTTCAACCTCACCAGCAGCTTTTTTGTTGTTGCTTCTTTTGCAAAGGTAAATTAACAGATAAGTAGCAAAATAATGGCATACCCGTTGCATGTGCTTTTAAGATAATTGTAAGGTGATGTAGATTATGCAGTAAAAGGTCAGATATCTGAAGGTCCCTGACATGTTCAGTAATTGGCTAAGGGCCACCACTGTCACAGTAAAAAGCCAACTGTGAGCAGTGACCTGACCTTATCTACTTATCCTTCTACTACAGCAAACCTCTATGACTGAAATCTGGTATAATAAAGTGAAATATGGGATGAAAATGTTTTTCTTTGACAGTGTCCGAACCCAAAGGAAGTCGTCCATATAATCTGTATTCGTTTACATATGTGTGACACGCCTTACATGCAAGTACTTGTTCTTTTATGGTTCTAGAAAAGTCCAACCTACGTCAATGCTTGAACTGTTGCTGATATGAATGAACTGTATGTCTATAAAAAGTCATCTTTCAAACTGTTAGCTGATCGGGTAAGTTGAGGGGAAATTTATCCTGACATGAAAAATGAGATTCTTATTAACATCTCTCTCTCTCTCTCTCTCTCTCTCTCTCTCTCTCTCTCTCTCTCTGTGTGTGTGTGTGTGTGTGTGTGTGTGTGTGTGTGTGTGTGTGTGTGTGTGTGTGTGTGTGTGTACATGTCTGTGTTTGTGTGTGCTCTCCCATTTCTAGAACCTGATAAAGAACCTGCCAGAGCAGAAAGAGCTGAATTCGCTAGCGGAACTAAAGGGTGAATATGAAGAGCTAGTGGAGTCCGAGCAGTTTGGCATTGTGGTAAGTATAATTTCCTGGTGACTACTGGATCGTCCCAAGAGAACACACAGTATGCACAATCATACTCTAGAATTTTTTTTTTTTTTCTTAATTGCTCATTCTCTGTATCTCTATACGTCACACAGAGTCACACTGCACTTTAACCATTTTGTCTGTCTTCCTTCATCATTGTTTCATACACTATTTTTTGTGGGGGTCTGCTGGATTTGGACAGTGGTTCAGCAAGGCACCAGGAAATTAAGATATGTATAATTTAGAGGGATACATCCCCAAGAGTTGCAGTAATGTTTAATTAAAATGTCTAACATATAAAGGGCATATTTAATAAAAAGTTACACTTTTTTAACTTAAAAAAAAAGAGCACTTTTGACTCTTTCTCAGAACATGTCAATCGTATTTGATTAGGATCCAGCTACAAGAACTCAGTGAATGCCATATTTTCCTACCAACTGTCAATGTTTTCTCATAATAAAATCACACCCTAAGGCTACCCTAAGAATCATGTCTGTAATAACGTTCTTTGAAAAACATGCCACTGCAGTCAACACAGATCGGTGATGTATCCCAATCCTAATCACTTTACAATGACCAGCCAAAGCTTTATCTTGTGCAGCAATAAAATAATGCTGTGGACAAAATAATTTAAACTTTGAGTTAGAGCTGCACAATTATGGCCAAAATGATCACGATTATTTTGATCAATATTGTAATCACGATGATTATCACGATTATTTGTTGATTTTAAACAAATTTTATAGTTACATATGCTATTTATAACTGCTTTCACATCCATATTGTGCTACATTCCTCTTATGTTGAAGTTGTATGTTGTACATACATACAGATGCAACACATGTAAATAAAAATTATTGTAAATAAATAGCCTAAGATATATTTAAAAAGAAAATGTTTCTCTGTGAAAGCTCCTTTACTTGTTTTCAACAATAACTGATTAAAAGAGCTAGGGAGAGAGAGGGAGTGCGATGGACGTACTCACAGAGAGACAACTGACTCATTATGAATGGGTCCAGCAGGCTCTGTCTCACGCGCTATTATTTTACGAACTGAAGTTAGATGCATTCAATAACTTTTTTTTTGTTTTTCGCCGTGGCCAACGTGATGGCAGAGTTACCAGAAACACTGGTATAAATACACGTTTGCCTCTCATACTTAACAATATACAGCTGTATTAATAACAAAACTGTGTACAAATGTCAGAAGCGTGACACCGGCGCTGTCGCCGCTCTGTCTCTGTTGTTGGGGATTCTGTGTGAGTGAATGGGGGCGAGGCTGCACGGAGAGTAAGAGGAGAGAGCCAAACACAGGCACGGCTTTACAGAAGAAATGGGCCATGTAACATAAAATTAAACCATATCGACATTGCTTTGTTTATGGAGAGGCAGCGAATGTGACCAAGAGGAAAAATATTACTCGCGCCCGAGCCCAGTGAGCTAACAGGATAGCTGTCTAGTTAGTGTCTGTTAGGTCACAGGGCTCAACAGCAGTGACAACAACACAGATGGGACAAAATGTTGCGTTTACTAGTAAACTGGTAAACCTTGAGACCGCCGTATGACCGACTGCTATCTGTTATATATTCCTCCCGTTACTCTGTCCTCTGTAACTGTCTCCATCTAGAAACTAAGCTGCACGGTGCAGGGAACAACTCTGACTGGCACATGATCAGACAGTGGTTTACAGAGCGGTAGATGGGCTTTCAAACAAGAGCCTTCTATGAAATGACGCATTTATAAAAAAAAATCTTTTTTACGCAAAATTACGCAAATCTGATCATGGGAAGCCATTATCGTGATCGTGATCAAAATTTTATTAATTGTGCAGCCCTACTTTGAGTGTAGCCTTTACAAAGTATTAATTTTTCAGTCATCAAAATAACTACCTATTTACTCGACAAATAATGTTTTGCAAGTAGTTGCAGCTGGAATTTAACCAGGTAAACATTTAAGGCCCAATCAGCTATTTGACCTTATCTATTGACAAATTTGAGGTTTTTAATAAAATTGTGTGTTCTTCCGTCATTGTTTTTAATCCAGCAACCTGTGTTTCACACATTTTTAGACTCCAATCTTGGGGTTTGTCAGCTATGCACTGCAACTTGACCTATCTGGAATTCCACCTATATGGAGGGTGACTGAAAAGGAAGAGTTGTATTGTAAATCAGTTGTATAGGAAGGGAAGTACATCATCAAGCCATTCAAGCTGACCTTTTCACTTAGTTACAGCTGTAATTACTTTTTAATTAACTGCTCTTGCCATCCATTTGCCAAGTGAATACCCAGGACTTTATGCAACTGTAAAAGGTAGTGTTAGCTTTGAACTTTACTTTACAACAAGATCATAGAGTTACATTACACAGTTTCAAAAAAGAAATGTTCAATTAGACCCAAGGGTTGCAGATGTGTTACATCTCCCTAGCTATTTTCTTCGCTCGTTGAAGTTTTGTTTTGCCTATGTCTTATAGGAGATTTAATGAAGCAGGAGGGTGGCAGTCTTGTGGTCTCACCAATTGTGTGATCACATAGCTCCCCGCTGATGAAGTAGCTCCTCAATGCTAAGCTATTTAGTTCCCCTGGGAAATAAGCCATGTTCAAGCTTTACTCTGCCAGAGCTGTCACCAACGTGCTCACTTTCATTGTGATTTCTCCTTATTCTATACAAATCAATTCAAGTGAGGGAGACGGTAGCAGTGTGTGTGTGCATGCGTGTGTACATGCCTGTTTGCACGGAAGTAAGGTGGGGAGTGGTTGTTTGACACACAACTTGTCCATACACATGAATAAATTTGAGCAGTAATGAAACATTATGGGCTGGATCTGAAGGTTGCCTTGAAGCACCAGATTATGCAGCAATGAGTAAAATGTGTCTGTGTTTGCTGCTTTGCCACATATCTTACAGCCAAAACCCTATTTGTTTTAATAACTATTTTTTTCTCTCATTGTTTTCTGGCTCCAGTGATTTCACTCCCAAGCCCACAAGTATTGATTGAGGCTGTTATATTATTAATGACAAATCTGTTTAGATTCCTTTATCCATATGAAAGTCTGGAGGGAGGCAGGAAAGAGGTTAATCCCATTTGCTAAAGAGGGCAGTTAACGTTCAGTTCATTAAAACTAGTCACAGCAGAAATTACACTGGAGATTCAACATGACAGTGATGGTCATGAGGTGGTGGTACTTCATAGGATTTCTTTTGTGTCTTTGTTTTATCACTTTATGAAAAGTCATTGTAATTCACATTCTAAATTAGTTTCAAATAACTGAAATAGATTGTGAAGGCCAGAATAAAGGCTTAAGAAACCATAATATTCACATTTACAAAGCATTTTGTGCCTTTATATATCCTTTTTTTATAGATTGATGTGCATTTTTTAGATAGATGCATAGATGTGCTTTTCTTTGTCAATTGAGACGCAAGTTGTAGTGTTATCAAAGTGTTGCTCTTTACGTAATACATACACTTTTAAAGTAATGGGCTGATATAGCACATTGCTCTTGTTTCACGTTTCAATGGTGTCAGTATTACATGGATTAATAGTTTAATTCTCAAAAAGAATGTGTGTATGGAAGGCAGAGTATGGGACTTTCAATAAGCTGAACATGTGCTTTCAGAAATTACACAACTGTTATTCGGCCTTGTTAATATACAATACAAACTGCTAGTCATTATTTCTTTTTTTGTCATTCAAACCTTCAGATGAGTTCAGTAAAACTCCTACGACCACGTCTAAACGGCATTCTCTTCAAGCTGACGTTTGACGAGCAGGTGAATAACATCCGGCCAGACATCATGAATGTGACGTTTGCCTGCGAAGAGGTGAAGAAGAGTGAAAGTTTAAGCAAACTTCTGGAGTTAGTATTGCTGGTTGGCAATTACATGAATGCCGGCTCAAGGAATGCCCAGACATTTGGTTTCAACATCAGCTTCCTCTGCAAGGTAACACACCACCATCACACACCCCACAGATGAACACCATGTTGTGAAAATGTCTGAAACATGAAATTGACATTAACGTTAAACGTGACAGGTGGAAATTATTGTCACTGCTTCCAAATATACTGTAAGGTAAATTGACATTTAATCATATTTGTCCAAAGCGACATACAGTTGACGTTCAAAGCAAGCCACAGTAGATCACAGAGAAACCTCTCAGAATAAGTGTCGCAACACTCACTTCTATGTTCTAGTGTTGCTCAAAATACCCTGTGCATATGCACGTTAGTGCATATGATATTTGAGCTCTGCACAAAAATACTGGTGCATGTTAAGGGTCACCAACTCAAAACAATTGACCGTGAGACTCAAGCAATTGACACTTTTTACTTGATCTCACACCACACATCCATTTTTTCATGCATTGAAAAACTGGTATGAAAAGAGGACACTGGCAGCACACAGACAACAGTACTGTAAAACACTGCGTTTATTGAGGTCTCTTTCAGCATGCCTTAAAGTACTTTAAAGACACTAGATCTTCTAAATATCTACAGTATCTATCAAATGAAAAATGTTTCAATACAACAAATATCACAAAGATGATGAGGTGTGAAACTTGAACTAGAAAAAGGCAGCATCTGTGTCCACTGCCAGGAAAAATCACAGCATGCAAAGATGTGGTAAAACAGAGGACTGGCAGCCATGCACACACAGCTTATTAAGCACATCCAAGCTCTTGTAGCAGACCCGTTCAGCCACACACACACATGCACACGCACATTCACATGCACATGCACGCACTAAAACTTACGTCTGGCAGAGAAGAAAAGTCCTTTAGCAGCCCCGCTGTAGACAAAGCTAGTTAAAAAGTTATATTTATTATTTATATAAATTTGTATAAGGTGACATATTTTTCAGTCAAGCCACATTTTTATAAATGGTGTAGGTTTTAAAAGACATTTGTAAGGCAAAAAACAGACCAGGCCACGGTAATTGAGTCTTAAAAGTGATATAATGATGTGGTGTCAGGATTTGCCAAATTTATCAAAGGATGATTTTCTGCAATGTAGTATACGTATACACATATTTGGACTCTTTTTCTCAGCAATAAACAGCAGTTTATTAATTTCTTATTTCTAATTTAGTTATGTTTTATGTACATAAATTTTTAAGGAGTAAGGTTCAAGTTGTAGGAACTGCTTAAACACATTTTTAAGAGTTCTCTTTCTTGATGTTTAAAGATAACCCAATTTATCTACACTATATAGTATTAAAAGAAAGAAGAAAATCTACAGGAAAAGTTGAAGTAAAAGTTTGCAAAGTTTGCTTGCAGAATTAAAATCCAGCTAGACAGGTATATCTACAAAATCAACAGCATGTCAGCATATTTTAATGTGAGCCAAAAAATCACTATGTTGTCTGGTCCCTATAAAATAGCTTTGACACTGTTGTGTTGTGTAGCATAGGCAACAGTGTTCAGTGTCTTATCTTATTGATGATAAAACTGACTGCAGTTAGCCTACAGAGTGCTTTGAGAACTTGTTGGGATGCTTCAATGAAGAGGGGGCACGACTCCACCCAGCATTGCCTAAGCTTGGCAATCAAGCTGAGGGGATAAACAACCAAAATAAGGTGCATATCCATCTTTAAGGCAGCCTGTGTCAGATTGTGTATCACTTTTCTTTTTGGTGTCTCAAACTCTATGCTGCATTGTAATTAGAGAAAAAAAGAATTGATCGTAAACCATCTTGTAAAATGAATCAGTCATGTCATGTGAAAATGCTCAACATGTTTTTTTTTTCATATGGCATTCAGTGTGAATGCCAAAAGCCACCGCCTTACACACATGTTTAAAGCCAGCAATCTTGCAGGTGTGAAAAGGGCTTTAGTATGGTGAATCCACTGTGCCTCCATATTCCTGCAAGCTGACTGAATCAGTGTGGAGTGTCATTGTAGAGCCTGGTAATGCCTCAGGGGGCTGATTGGGCCATTATAGATGGACAAGAAAAAAAGTCTGCTTTCTCACTTTAGTCAATCAAGTAAATGGCCCCCGAGGTGGCAGGTCTAGGGTACCTAATGGGCTCATCAGGTAGGAGAAGGTTGACGATGGGAATGAGCAGCAAGAGGAAGGGCATAGACTGACCCACCTTCTACCCTCCTCTACACCCTAGTGTCCTGCCAAGGACACCCAAATCTCCTGGGAGCCAGCCTGGTCACATATATTTTGCAAGCTGCATGTCCGCTCTAGCTTTACAAGAAAAGCCGCTTAAATGTCATGATGGGAAAGTTTAAAAAAAAAAAAAATTGTAAGATTACCTGCATTGATAGAAAACTCTTAAAATGCATAACAATAAACACGGTAATTATGATATATAGAAGAGACTGTTTCCATAACGAAACATATTGGGTAAATGGATAAAAACCATCTGGTGCATGATTAAAAAAAAAAGAGATATTGTTTCTCTTGGGTTTTATCCCCATCTCACTGAGGAAAAAACACTTAAGTTCTGCTTAATAATTAAAGACCACATGGCAATGATTTGTGCTCATTTTTAGTTGAACAGAACAGGTTACTTATTAGGCACTTGACTTGGTTAACAGGGAGTCATCCACCCAACATTAGTGTGACCTTGTGTGCTGCTTTCAAAAAATGGTATTATTCACAGTGAAACTTACTGTTATTATTACCAGTGTTATTATAAAAAGCATGGCCATAGCACATGTGAATTTAAATTACATGTTCCTTGTGCACATAACTCATTCTCAGCAGTGACCTCGTAGGCTTTTCTGTTGACAGAGCATACAGTACTTCCATATTCCCATTGCCACTTCCTCTGTTATAACTTAATTATTATTTTTGATGTGGATAGTAAAGTGGAAGTGTGTTTGCTTGTAAGATACCTTACTGCCACTGAAACGCTGAATAAATTTGGAATGCATTGTACTAACTAGTGAGTGATTTGAAATAATGCTACCTCAAGGCAATTTATGTTATGAAAGATTGAATGATATCACTGTTCAGAATTTGCTTTCAGCAACACAGTAATAAAGCAGCATTTCCCCCTCTATTTGAAATGAACAGATTAGTTTGAAGGAGTAGCATTTATATACACTCCAGTGCCACTATTAAAACATAATGGTCTTAGACACATTGTAAGCAGCTTGTGTAAAAAAGGTTAGCTATATAAAGGCATTTTATATGGGTAGTGTTAAAAAAAAAGAACAAACTTTAGATCAAACTTGAAGTGGCAAGGGATGGACTAGGATTAAAAATGACCCTGGACTTTGACCTGTTCAAGTTCAAGTTTATTGTCATATGCACCTTAGTACAGAGTACCACAGCAATAAATTACAATATGCCTGCTCACTACAACCTGTGCACAGATACCCCACAGCCCCTGGCACAGTTCTCACGATACCGTAAGGCTGCATTGACTGAAATTCCTGAAGAAAAAAAGTGTGGAAAAAAACATCAGCACCTTAAGTTTTATGTAGGATTTCCTCTGCCCTTACGGAGGACCTTAGCAGAAACAACAGCTCTTTTTATCTCAACATACTACATTTAAAAATAAAGTCAATTTCCTACTGCTTTATGAACAAGTCTTCTTGTAACATTTTCTTATGTTTCACCTAAATGTGTAATGCCCATCTCAAATACAATAGATATAACATGGCATTATGTGTTTGTTACATATTCCAATGTTTCCAGACTGTACCAGTTAGAATATTGTCTTTTTTGTTAACAGTGTTACAGTTAATTTCAGACTTTTAAGACTCACACTTTAAAGAAGTGGCCAAGTTGTTTTGATTATGTTTAAAAACATAATGAAAACATGAAACCCCTCATGTTTCGATCTTCCAATATTATCATTAAACAGTGAATTTGCATGCTCTGTGGACTTGGTCCAGTCTTATTATGTCAATGATATTTACCTCACAATGCACAATATGCTTCCAGTTTCATAAGGTAATTTTAATGACTGCCTTATTACCTGAAACCACATGGTTTCTCCATTCACATCCACTGCACTCAGTAAAACCTCACAGTGCACCCATACTCCTCTCCTCTGTGTCTGCAATATATTAGTTCAGGCTAAAGGGAAAAAAAGGATAAAAAATCTCATAATCATAAACTCATTGTATCAACATGCAACAATCTGAAGATATACAGTATGTTACCTCATTATTTCCACTGTTTCTTAACATCCTACATATCCTTGAATTATGTTGTCCCTATCCGAGGTTACCCTCTCTTTATTACATATTACTAATATTAGTTAGCAGATAAAATCTGCATACCAGAGATGCACCTTTTTGCCTGGTAATGACAGTTTGAGGTTCAACAATCAATAAAATTAAAATCCATGAAATTAAATTGTGATTACTCAATGTGAACAAATGATTGATCCTCATCTAATGAAAGTATGTGTATTTTTTGTGTTGGTATGCCTCTGGCTGCCTGTAATTGTTTCAATTCACTATTGCCTAGATGTGTGCGCTTGTGTGTGTGTGTGTGTGTGTGTGTGTGTGTGTGTGTGTGTGTGTGTGTGTGTGTGTGTGTGTGCGTGCATTCATGTACACACATATATTTGCATGTGCACATGTGTGGGCTTGTTGCTGGTAGCTGCAACTGCAGGCTGTTTACAGCATGGATATTATCAGTATGAGTACACAGAGGTGGGTTGTGCTAATTAGTTTTCCCAGCATGCCATTCGAACAGCATGGCAATCACGGTGGGGAATGAATATGGAACAAGTTTCCTATGCACTGATGTGGAGACCCTGGCTTCTGTGTATGAACACACACATACTTGTCAAAAACAGTACAGTACTTTCATTAAAATGTTCTTGTGACACAGTTTTATTCTCTTGGGTGCACTATCATTTTGTGTGCATGTACTGTACACTATGTGTGTGTTTTTTTAGTTATTTGCCATTTGTAATTATATGCAAAAGTATGTTAGCTCTCATAATGCATTTGCATTGTATCTCCTTCTAATGTACTGTGCCTCTTTTCAGTTCCTGATGTTGATACTGGAGATTGACAGAGCAGTTAACTGGAGCCTTTTACATGCAATTCCTTATTAACTTGGTGGCCTTGTGCTGTACCCCTAAGAGGGCATGAACTTGTACTTGCTTCTTGGAACCATGGTTGTTGCCATGCTGTGTGAAAATGTGTAACAAGGAAATGGGTTGGGTTGATTAATTTTCTTTTTTTCAATTCTTTTCTCGTTTTCTTTTTAGCTCCGAGACACTAAATCCACCAGTCAGAATACAACACTTCTTAATTTCCTTGCTGAAAAGTGTGAAGAGTCTTACCAAGAGATTTTGAGGTTTCCAGATGAACTGGAACATGTTGAGAGTGCCAGCAAAGGTATGTTTCTATGTTTTTATGTATTAAGACCATCACACATCATGGTTCCCACAAGTACATTATAAAAGCGCCAACATCATCTAGTAATTAATACAGCTTTGAAATGCTACAGTCTTTACTGTGGGTGATGCCACAGGTGGTGTCAGCCGGGCGGCTATATGATATCACCTAGCATCTGTCTCTTTGTGATGAAAGCTGTGAAAGGTGTAATTTTTGGAGAAATTAAAGCCAAATCTAATACAGTGATGGCATCAACACAAAGTTTAGGAGGGCAGTACTACTGATTTAGTTTGAAGTAACTGTGATGTGTACAGTCTATGGTTCAGACTCAAACACACGGAGCTCTGAAGCAGACCTGTGCGTCGCTTTAGTGTCCACTCTTGCGGTAAAAATAGAGATGAGCAGCTCGGCTTCTATGGTCTGTGCAGCTTCAGGTTTACAATGGACGTGCTCTGCTGTCAACATGCTGCAGTAGATGTGTTGCGTTTGTGCTCTGCGTATTTCTGCCATAGTTTCGGTTTCCACCTCTGTTGTGCTGTTCTGAACTTTGTCTCATTCAAAGAGTCTCAGAGTCTCAAACGTGGCTCTGAGTCTGTCAGAAATTCTCAGATCTACCGTATCAGCAGAGCAATTACATAATGCACACCAGAATATGGTGCTGGAAGATTATTTTCTGAAATGTTGTTACTGTATTCTTGTTATAGCCTATTATAAGTCTATTTTTCTCAAAATATCACGACTCCTCCAAATTTCAGAGAACACAGATAGAATGTGCACAAAGTTTTGAACATGATGGGTGTATTAATTCATTAAAATGAGCAATGTATCATTGAGGTGAATAAGTGTCATATGCACATTTAAGGAGGTTACTTCTTCAACAAAAAATGCAAAAGAAGAGGGAAGAGTAAATTATGCCTACAAGCATGCTGACACAGATATAATTAGAAAACTCGATCTACAGGAGAAAAAATAGTTGAAAGCAATACAGAATGCCTGACATACTTACTGCAATATATTCCATTATGTTTTATATTTGGATTTCAATTTATGTTTCCCTTTATATAAAGATATTTTCAGCATAAATTGATTCAGAAAAGGTAGAAATAAGTGCATACAGTACATATTCACCAGAATGCAGGTAATGAAGTGTTTAATACGAATATGAAGTGTGGAACCCCTGACCCCCCGCATCATGAGTCAACAAACAAATCCGGGAAACAAAACCTTGGCCAAATAGAGGTGCCTTCTAAATAGCATCTACAAACTGGGGCTAAAATTATCATACACTGGTTATTAACAAGCTGGGCAAGCCAATCGCTCTTTTGCATTGCATTCAGTTCATTTAAATGGGTCCGGCCTAAGCCCTGAATCAAGTCCTTGAATTGTCCCTGGGCAATGCAACTACCAAATTATATCCATTAATGCATTGCAGTATATTCATTTATTTATTTTAGTTCCTTTTTAACACATTTTCACCCTTATCTATTTCATTCCTTGATGACAGTTAACACTCTCTCTTTGTGACAGGAATAGAGTTGTTTGTTTGACCACACTGTCATTCAGCCTGTCAATAAACTAATTCCACTCTAATTCTGTTCTAAAGCATTTGGTGGAATCCCTGCAGGCTTATTTACTTTGTTAGTCTCGTAATTGGTTATTTAATCTAATTCAACTAATTATGCACTTGACTGAGGCTGCCAGCCATTGTGTAAGTGGACTGAATAGTCTTCATACGCTATATATCTAGATGTCTATATTCACACATTTTGAATTAATCAACTTTGTCATTTCATGGAAATTAATTATTCAAAAATATGGCAGTTAAAGGCTTGCTGAATTGACTCTATTATTCTATTTTTTGGAATTTTTTGTTCATTGTGGGGGGCATGCAAGAAAAACACATTTTGATATGATGCATATTGAGGGTGAAATATTTCTTAAAGGAGTAAGGATGCGAAAAAAGTTTACTGTGGGCACACCATGCTTCTTCTTGTTTTATTGATCCTTACATACACTTATACAGGGATTTCAATTTGATACTGTAACAGTAAAAGAGACTCATTCACATTTTGAGATATTGAAAGTGCAAATCCAAATAATTTGATTTAATCCATTCCAAATCTTTTTTCTTTTTTTACCATTAAGAAACTTCATACTTTATTATTGTTTTATTCCATATATTTTACAGTGTCCTTAGCACATTGAAATGAAAACAAAGGTTGAAATCTCTGCTGACAAGCCTCTAAAATTCTATTTTATTGGATTTACTTTAAGGCACAAAGGAACCACGTGCTGGCCCCATGTCTTTGAAAAGCGTGTACTGCCTGTAGAAACAGCAGAACATCTTTGAATTATTTACAACTATCTTCAGATCCTTTACAAGCTTTCAGCCTCCTATCAGGTAAACTGGCTAAAGACAATTCAACAAAGCTTCCTTTCCTGCTTAACACTGTACAATTAAAAACTGCTTGACTGACTTTTTTTCCCTCAATCAAACCAAGTTTCAGTTTTAAAGAGAGTAGTGAACACTATGTTTTACTATTTATTAGTATAGCCACAGTTTGAAAACTCTGTATTGATTATTTGTGAACCAATTACCTCTTGCCATGGCAACAACCAACCTTCCTAGGCTTCGTATTATAATAAATAGAGTACACACTACAACTTATGTTTACACTTGGACTACATGAAATAAATAATATACCAACACGATACAGTTACATCAAAACGAAAAATACAACTTACAAGACATGAAGTACAACTGTTGACAGTAAAACTTTCATCTATTCATGAAATAGATAAATATAATTTTAAAAATCATCATTGTTGTGCTTACTTGGGTAATAAATCGGATTTATGATTGTTAATTGTCTTGAGGCTTAAACGGAAGCTAACACTGATGATGGGGATTCAAATGCAATCAAATGGCCATATACCATGTTTGGAAGTTGTAAAATCAATGTACCTCATTGATAAGTGCAATCAGGCCTCGATAATTTCCCTAGAAAATCATAATTTTCCCTGCCTTGATTGATGCATCAGACCTTCCCTCATTCAGGGCCCAGTTTCTCCAAGACAGAGATCTTCACCCTATATCCCCCAATGTTTATACCAAAGTGAGCTAGAAAAAGCTTGCTAGCCACTTTTAAAACCCTGCCAACATCAATGCAGTCATGAAATCACAAAATGAGAATAACTACTTGTTTACTGGATGTGAACTTTACTTCAAGATAATTTGCATGCAATCAAGCAATTCTTTGCTGCAGTGCTAGTGTAGGCGTGTTCTGCTAAATAGAAAAAATGTTGGGGATTTTTTTTGTAATTATCCTGGATCCATAACACAGTAATACTCCTTTGTTATAGGTCAGTTTCGACAAAGTGCTTGTCAAATAAATGTAATGCAATGAGGTCCTGCTCAAAGTAATGGAGAGCAGCATTTTTCCTTCACTTTCTTTGATCTGGTTTTCTTGTGACAATGCCTTTCTATTTTGATTACCTCCATCAAGGAGGTTATTAGCAACATATCTTATACAAAATGTAAGTAAAAAGTAGTAAATACCTAAACAATCACAATATTATTGTTGCCATTGACAAAGCACATTGCTTCTGTAACGACCCCTGTACTGCAGATCCTTTAATCATGGGTTTAAGACAAATGTATTACTACGTGATTTTCTTTATGTATATTGTCATGCAAATCCAGACCCACAACCAATTTAAAACTTCTTGTATATGTCCATTATTAAAACAACCTAGTGCACAGTTTGATAACTGTGCAGCCTTTGTGGAGATGTATGGTATTTGAGCACTTTCTTGTTTAATTTTCAGTCAACAAATATTAGAGAAGAAAAACATTAGCCGTAGTAAAATGCATTCCCTTTACAACCATGGAAAGCTGTGTCTGTGTTCTTTATTAAGCATACAAATACACCAAAAGTCTATAAGTGGATTTCAATTATTTAAATGTTTTAAACATAAAACATACACTATGGTGTATGTATGGTGTAAACAACACTTTAAACATAAAGCACCTTTTCAAATCCCGAACAAGGATAAGATTAATATATTTCAAAATTAACTGTTCTCCATTCAACAAGTGGTTGGTCTGTCATGGCCTTAGGTCATTAAAAGTGAGGAAAATGTTGTTCTATTTGTTCTTCTTAAGGCATTGATTTAATAATGCTGGTAAAATAATTTCAACCTGAATAACAGATAAGGATCTGTTCTTGACAGCATTTTTCAAAGTAAGGACATCTGGGTGGCTGAAAGGGGCTCAGGCCTCCTCATTGAAAATTAATTGGATTTCAATTTTTTCATCTAATTTCCTTCCTCAAAAAATGACATGGTGGCTGTATCCTAGTCACCACTGTCCACAGGAGTTTTTAAATATATACAGTACATTGAGTCCTTAATTTGCACATCAGTACCATAAGCATCAGTTGCATTATGGTATATAGAAGTAAACTGCAGTATACTGCATGTACTGTGTATCGATTGCTTCTTTTTACCCTGATTTTGCTTCCTTCATTCAACATTCATTTTAATGTGTTTGTTTTTAAAAACTTTATTTTTTTTATATTCACTGAGCATCCACTTAATAAAAGAAAAAAACGTTTCGGTTCAATTTTAAACTCCAACTCTCACTAAAGATCTGTCATTTCCAGATTAGCTCCCATTACCTTTAAATATTTTTAATGGTTTATTTCACCAGTCTTCCTAAAAAAAACACATGGCACTGAGGTGTTCTTTTTTATATTAGTAGTATGTTAAGTAAAAATAGAGAACCCCATAATTTTGTGAGAATTTACCAATATACCTCCCATGAGTCTCAGCCATAGGTGCTCTTTCAATAGCTCATGTGAGCTAGTTGTTTAATAATAATGTGAATGCCATGGTGATGGATATATAGATGGATGTTACTGATTAGGTCATAACAATGCAAATGCATTTCCCAACAACTTCCCTCTCCTCATCTGCCTGCCAAGTGAGTAGTCTTCAACATACATCAGTATTTTCTTTGAATCGTCCTGACCCTTCAAGGATAATACACACTGAATACAGTATATATACTGTGTGTACTGCATGTATGAAGGGTTTAATTGCAAAAACAGATATCTCTTCTCTATATTTTTCCCTCCAGGGAATTTCAATGAAACTGGTGTTGGTTTATTCATTTTAAGAATCTGCTCTTGAAATTTACATGAACAATTCATATACTGTATATGCTTTCATTCATAAATTTACTATTAGAGACTATAACCATTTGAAATGTAGTCGTATAATCTACTATTTTCATACCCCTGACCTCATCTTAATAGCAGCGGCAAAGCCTGGAGAGATGTGTCATTGGCCAATTTGCCTTGTTAAATCCCCCCCCAGAGATGAATATGTGGGGCCTGACAATGGGAACTAAGTCTGTGTGGTGATTCCACTCAATCAGTGGTGCACTGACAATCTGTCTTGACTATCCGGGAAAAGAGGAAATATGACACAAATGTTCTCATAAATCTATTTAGTATAAGGCATAGCCAAGGGCAAAGTACTTTGGAGCCTGTGAGAGAGAAAATGGAGAATGAGGGGAGAAAAAAAAGATGAACTCTGAGGATATTAATACCGTTGTGAATCTATCTATTATCCACATTCATTTCAAGGCACTGCAGCATAATAAAGCAGTGCCCATTTCCCATTTAAACTCATAGCAGTACTTGGCTCTGTATTACGTAGACAAAATGCCTTTCTGGATGTGGTGGAACACAGAAGAGATCATTTGTCTTTTGGTTTCAATGCAGTTGCAGGGAATCATGGGGTTGAGAAGATATGCCCTCATGCCAGTCCGGGGAGGGTATCTTACTAAAGCAGCTGCAGAAGCTTGAGAAAGAATTGACGTAATTCAAGCCACGCACTTAAGTACTTCTGTGCCATGCATAAATGTTCTTTTTTTTTTTTTTTTACTAAGGAGATGTTTGTCTGTGAAAGAAACTCAAAATTTACATTTGAAGTTGGTACTTTGCGCTAAAGCAATTGTTCCATCATTTATTTTACATCTGACTCACTATTTAAAAAATTGACAACAGATGGGATAATGAGTAAAACCACAGTAAAAGTCTTAGGAACATTTTGAAAGTGACTTGCTAGAGCAGCTGTGTTATGCTAGCAAAAAGTCAACGACTAGATCAAAAGCACCATAGTATTGTTCCTTCCACTGAAACTGTTGTTGTTTTTATTTAATTTTTAAGATTCTCTGAGGGTTATCAGGTTTATATAATGTTGAGGCACATAACATAAACACACACACACACACACACACACACACACACACACACACACACACACACACCGCTCTTGCTCATTTGGATTTTATTAGACTGGAGAGGAACAAAGAGTTGGAGTTGCACAAGTTAGTTGTTGCCACTGTTTTTGTAACTTTATAATATGCCCATTTCTTTGTCTTAATATAATATTAGAAACATAAATTATTAAGTCTATTTATAATAGTTATGATGGTATAAACAATGTTTAAACTAGTTAAATTAAAATTAATGTACAAACTGACCTATTGAAAACAGTGAAACAGCAAATCTAACGTTATTTACTGACTTGTCCATCAGAAAGAGAGCCCTCATCAGTTCAGGGGTTGCTGCAGCGTTGTTGTTGCACCTCACCGATGTTAGCAAGGTTCTTCCCTCTTTCCTGGTCATACAACTTATTTTTTTTAATTTGTACTCTTCAGTCCTTTTCTCTGCCAACTCTTCTTGTTGATAACTTAATAACATCACTTGCTTGCACTCGAAACCTGTTGCCGATTGGCTGGAAATAGTGTTGTGTGGCTCTTTTGCTCCTTTCTGTTTGTTTTCCATTTTTGTTTTTCCATTTACACAGTCAAGGCTGTGTAGGAACACCAGATTTTTTTCAGCGGACACAGAAAATAGAGAGCTAGGTGACCATGAGGATATATTTGTCGGGAATTTTGTAACACAAAAGTGTAATGGATTAACATTGCTTTCTACACTTTTAAGTCAAATGTAGTGCTGCCTGTTTTACCTGGAATATTATTCAGAATATCATCTGCTTGCTTGGAAACTTTTGTGGTTTTTCCAGAAGACGTATGATTTTAATAACTTTTTCTAAGTAATTGTGCCATATTTTTTTCAATTTTACGCTAAATGTCAATCTAAAATACAACATATTCATTTACTATTTCAATCAAATAGACAAACACATAAAAAAACAAGCTGCACTTTAAGTGCTATGTTCCAATAGGTTTCTTATCAGCAAAGTGTACATATCACAAATGTATTCTCTGTGGCAACATCGGGCCATATAGACCTCTAAACTGAATTTTTACTACTTCAGCAAGGTGCAGCTATAACCTTAGTTATAATCTTAATTCTGTAATTTGTGTTATAGCCTCATTTTTCTCATAGTAACCTTACTTTCGTCTCATAAATACAAATATAAATCCAAGTAGCAACCCTTCCTATTGTATAGAATATTTGATTCAATAACAACATCTAATGCTTATTAGAGCTTCACTGTGACATATTAGTCACACTCAATCATTCTTCTTTTAATTTCCGTAATAGTTAAACTCTCTTGTTTGGCTCTCTGTATTAGCAGCTTTCATTACTGCTGTGATACCAGCCAATTGTAAATTGGGTGTCACAACAACGACTATGGATAACACCAACATCAGACCATCTCAACCTTTAAAAAACTAAAATAATAATAATCTATTTCACACTCAGTGAAGTTTTCCGTTCTTAGATTTGTAGTCAACCTTTCTCATTTTCCCTTAGAAGTAATTGAATGACAATCTGATTTAGGTGCATATTAATATTGTCAGTGGGAATTCCATTTGCCGTTTAATAGTGGGAGTTAATAAGGTGTTGTATGAGGCTCGTGAATGTGCAGCATTTGAAGTATATTGCAATTTATAAAGTAGGACATTGCATATATGTAGACAGTAGCTAAATTGTGATATTGTTAAAGGTATGCCCCTTTATCTTTAGTATTCATTGTTTTTTTTTGCAATGCAACCAGCATCAGAGAAGATGGTCATGACTGGGAAGACAAAAACAGTGTGCACAAAACTCCAGAAGCTGGTGGTACAATGAACCAGATCACACACCCAAGACACCAGTAGAGTGGCTTTGTCTCTGTATGTTCTTGAGAAGCCCAGCCAAAGCCTGGATTTAAACCCCTTTGAAAATCTGTGGAGAGACCTGAAGATTGCAGCTCACTGATGCTTCCCATCCTGTCTGACTGAGATTTAGAAGGTCTGCTAGGAAGGCGAGAAAAAGCCCATATCTAAGATGACTTGAAACAGCAGTCAGTAGTTTAACACCGAAGAAACAAAAAACATTCCAATGTAAGAAATACAAATCAGTCAGATGGTTGCATTAACGTAAATTTGTGTAAATATGTGTAAAAATGTGAAAAATGTGAATGTCCTGACACTACAGTTATTCTCAAAATGTAAACTTACAACTTTCTTTCAAAAGTAAGAACATATTTATCAATGCTGAATCATTAAGAGTAGACACTAGCGAACTGTGACTCTTGGCCATCTGATCCCCCTTCCCTTGTCGGGAAAAAAGCAAATTACCAGCCTAGCTTATTGTGAACTCTATTTTAGTACTGCAAACATTATGGGCGTGTTCAAACCTGTAGCTCGTTTGCTTTGGTCCGAGTCAGTTGGTGAGTTTGTAAACTTGGAGCGATTTGCCTAAAATCCAAGTGTACCAAAATGCACCATTACAAATCACGGGCGGGAGCAAGAAAGTAAACACAGGAACAAGGTCCTGTGTTCTGGACTAGTGCATATATCTTGCATTCCCATGTTCAAACCAGCTCATTTCATTTAAAGGATCAGACATTGTTTGAGACGTTACTACGTCTGCTCTAGACTTCGCTCTGCTCTGCTCTGTTGGCGTCTGTATTCAACTTTAGCGGCAACTGGTTTGATCATGGAGATCCGAGTGATGGACCGTGAACTTAACCGCAGTCCGTTTCTGTGATAGAAACACTGCAAGCTGCTACAGTTTGCTGCTCTGCCTCATCACAGACTGCTAAACACATCTGACTACAGGAGACATTAGCTCCGACTGCTAAACACACCTGACTACAGGAGACATTAGCTGGCGGAGTTTTTGTAGTTGGTGCGGTTCGAGTACGGATCACATTCTCACCACAAACTAACCGCTCTAGAGTTCTTTTGAAAGCGTACCGAGACCACCTCTTCAAGCAAGTCTTGGTACGCTTGTTTGGTGCGCACCCAAGTGCGATTGATGCGTTCTCACCTGCCCAAACAAACCGCACCAGCAGGACAAACAAACTCTAGTTCGATTCAACTGAACTAAAGGCTGTTGGTGGGAAAACGCCCTATGTATGACAATTCCAGCTCTGAAACAAAAGTCAAGACGTTAGTCCAGCCTTAACAGTGCAACGAGCAAACAGCAGGGAGAGAGTCAGTATTATCAACAAACTTCAATGGAATATGGTGACAACCCGCTGGGGTGCAAAATGCATGACAGCGACCCCCTTCTACCACCCAAAACCTACTACTAATTTCAAGGGCCTACACATCATTACAGCCCGCACAAAGCTAAGTGATCATCAGTAACAGACACTTCAGAACCATGGACAGTAAACAGCGATCACTGTATTTTGAAACCCACCACCACAAACAAGCAATATATATAATAAATAATAATATTAGATTAGCATAGCGGCCAATTAAATATGTATGTATGTAACAGTTTATTTGGGAAACTGTCATTATGCAGAATTACAGTAAATGGACATAATGGTGATAATGGTAAATTTACAGATTGAAGCTAATTTTCATGATGAAAGTATACATATACAAAAGAAGGTCTCTCAAAAGCTTTAGATTTTCAAATTAAGCTCAGATGTTGTTCTTTCTTTGCCGACTCCACCTCTTCATTAAAGGTTCATCTTAAAAACACTGTGGGTAATAAATTTGCAACGATGTCCTCCTCGTAGCTTTGGTCCTCTTAAAGTCTGCATGCGGTAAGTTACTCCTGGTTTCCATCATGAACCAGCAGGCTGGATAAGGTTAGTTTGGTTAAGGTTAGCTAGCCTAGTTTATCGGCTATGTCTATGGCTTTTGCCCACGGGTGACAAATTAAAATTACAACTGATGACTTTAAAAAATTATGTTATAGAACATCTTAGTTGTTGTCCATTGGTAGAGTCCTAGAAGGAAACACTTCCATCACTGCTCAGCCCAAACCCAGGTCTTCACTGAGAAGCATCTGGTTTCTAGAGACATTCTGAAAGTGAGCAAATAACCAAACCCTGGACCAATCAAACTGGACCAATCAAACTATTGGTCAAGTCATAAAAGTTGGAGTATTGTTCATGACTGTGGGTTTGTTTCCAATTGAGCTTCCTACTTTTGTCAGGTTGTCTGCACATTTCCATCTATAATTTGGTGTGATTGCTCTGCCTAAGCACCAAGCATACTCCTCGGGAGATTTTTATGTTTGAGAACCCATATCTGATCTGTTGTGTAGGACTAGGTGTTGATATCCCTCAATGAATACGTACTTGAGGCAACGATGAGACTCTGTGAGATGGTCAATTGAGTGATGATCATTTATACATCAAAGAAAATGGGTGAAGGGTACTTGTATTATTGAAGGCACACACTTCAGTAATTCACAACCAATGACTTTGAGAGAGACTCAGATTTTCAGTTGACAGCGGTGCAGAACTATGGATATATATTGTTGAACAGGAATATGATTTTGCGCAGCTTTCATGGACATTACCTTTGAATGCGGATAGTCTGAAGTTGAGGCTAGTTGTGCTACAACTGACACTACAAATGTATCCTAACACTGCCCCTTGCAGACCATTGCATCTGCAGTGACCAGATCAGAATACTGCCCGCCAAAGAGGAGAAGAAACCCTTTACAAAAACACTTTTTCCTAAAGAAAAATGCTGTTCAAAGAGTGGAGAGCTGCATACAGCACGGAGGTAAACTAATGCCATTAACTAAAGTTACTGTGTTGATCTGACTTCAGTAAGTTTAAACAAAACATTGCAGGATAATGACAGCTTCTCCATCTTCCCATTATGTAGTCAGCCAACTATAATAACAATCTGAGTCAGGGGCAAAAAAAAAAACACCATTAGTGGACGTTCATTGGCACATTTGCACTATAGAATTACATTGCAGCCTGGTACAGCGTTCTCATTCAATACTGGACTAGTTTTAAAAATCATGTTCACATTAGTGACTTAGACAAAAATCCATGGGAAAATAGGTTGAAAAAACAAAAATACCCTTTAAGATATACTCATCCCTGGACCTTAAAAGTGTTGGAGCAGGATCAGCAAGGCCAGCCGTTTTGCCGTCTGTCATGAAGAATATTAGGAACAGGAAACAGACCTGTCGAGCTCCACCAGCTCAGGATGAGTGATGAGCTCTAGAGAGTTTTCGTTTTTCTTTTCCCTTTTTTTTTTTTTTTTTTTTTTACTCACTTCACGGTGGATGAGTAGTTCATTGTGAGACCAAAACAACTATTCTCTCTCTCTCTTTTTCTGTCTATCTCTCTTTCCCTCCACTTCTGATTTCTTACATCACCACTTTGGCCAGCCAGTATGAATGTAGACAGATATAGACACATGCAGGGAGGCCAGAAGCCCTGCATAGCATCAGGCTCCACTCTATGACAGCAGATTTCAATGAGAGGTGACAATGGGACCAGAAATGAGAATAATGCTGTTTGCCAGCCTAGAAATTCAGCCTGTCACAGTAGACCATTTGCCATGCTGGGAGTATTTCATGAGCTGAGTTGAACAAGGAAGATTAATTTCAAATGCAACTCTGGTTTTCTGTCCTAAATCATAACTAGAACTAATCCACCCTTGTAGATGAAGAAAAATTGTAGTGTTTTCAGAATTTATCAGTAGCTCATCGACAAATGACCCCGGTAACAGCTCTTATGGGTAACCATAACTTATGTGTAACCTGCATTCTATCAATTTTATATACACTCAGATCTTTCTACCACTGCCAAGTGTGAAGTCCTCTTCAATAACATACAGTGATTGAACTCAGCAAATCCCCAGGATAGCTAGCCATTGTGCCTTTGCAGTAAAAGGAATGTAACCTGGTGTCACAGGAGCACATGGGGGAGCAGAATTGTTTACTTTTAAATTCATGACTGGGGCTGTTTCCTTTGAAATACACATTACCATGTCATCATTAAGCTATCCAGGGTTTGGTTGTTTGCTCATTTTAAGAATGTCCCTAGAGACCACCTGCTTCTCAGGGTCTGGGCTGAGCAGTGATGGAAGTGCAATTATGTGCTTCCCTGTTGTGACACGACTCCACCAGTGGGCAAAAATTCTTTAGCAACACACAAATCTTATCTATAAATTGTACTTACCTCCTTCCTCATCTACAATATATGTCTTATTTTACAAGTTATAAACTGGATTATTTACCAATTTGTTCATTTAAATCATATGTTTAATTAAAAAAAATGTAAACCTTTTTATAGATTTCACATAATACTCTTTTAAATTTTTTTTGAGTATAAATACCCACTGCCTGTGGGTTTAAATGTTGAACCTGACATGTTTATAGCTCTCTCGTTTAATGGTTATTAGCTAGTCATATTGGATTCACAACAGTTACAATTTATTACAATGACAGCCCAGAGTCACTGCGATGCAAGTATCAAAATACCATACCAACAGCTAATACAGCATAATCCACTTCTCTTTCTCCGATCCATATTATTCAGATTGCTAAATACAATCATCATAAAAAATATGGTTAGCTATGTCGTGGAGAAACTGAGTGGTTCTCTGCTAACCACCTGCCTCATTTAGCAGCAATCGTGGGTGGCAGGTGGTACTCATATCAATTACAGTCATGTCTATTTTTTTTTCCCCCGCAGAAATGTTAATGATGTGTTCATAGAGAAGATATATTTACATTTTAATTAGGCTGATTTTTCAACTTTAAATGTATAAGCAATGCTGTCATTCAGAATTTCCCGTCTTACACACCACCTTTTAAGACCAGAGCAGTGCTCTTCCTGTAACAAAGTATGACTGATAGCTTCCATGCTACTGTACTCCTTAGTGGTTTAGAGCTCCAGTGATTGGCTGAACACATTATCACCATGCTTGACATTTGCACTCAGTTAGGTTATATCACAAAGCTTGATTTGCAGTGTGCTTTGCGCGTTGATAAAAGCTTGTTACATAGGTGCCACAGATACAGTGCTGAACCTATCATAACAAATGTTGAGCAACAAAACTGCCATATTCTTCAATTGTAGCAGTCACTAACAGGAAATTTTACTAACATAAGGGAACTTTAAAGTTTTTTTTTCATGAGGAAACTTGTCTGTCAGGCGATTGTGATAAGTAAGATAATGATGAGGATTGTCATACAAATGAGCAGGAAATTGAGTTTTCTCTGAGGTGATCCCTGCGCCCTACAGATAAGGCCCTGTTGAGGCTCTACAATAACAAGTGCACGGATTTGTAATGTTGACTGACTGAAAGAGCATAATCTATAGTACAATATTTCCACCCTGTTCAGGATTTATTTTGTGTGCTTGTGTGATGACTCAGTGGTGAGATCTATATTAAAAAAGGCTTAGCTTGCCAAAGAGGTTCTATGAAACTATTGTTAAATACTCGTTTTAGCATTACTATGAGTACTCTTCCAAATTCTCCTCAACAGACCACTTGTATTATCTCTTATCAAATTAAGCAGAAGTTGGATATAAAATGTTATTTTATGATCCAGGAATGACTGGTTCATGGAAAGGACCAAAGACTGAAAAAAATAGAGAGAGTCTCTTGAAGGGACCAACATTTTGATTTCACTTCCCAGTCATGGTCCAAATGTCATTTCATAAAATGTTAATTTTATCATGTCATTTAAGATCCAAATGTTCTCTTATACGTAATAATCTAATGACTTAATTTCTTTATATTAGAACATCCCACAGATAACCTAAGACAAAACATGACAGCATAGTCTTAATAAAATTGCACAAAAGCAATAAGGATTGTTATATTAATAAACTGCAATCAAAGAAAAGTGTGCCTATGGGGGAAAAGGCATCAAGACGTTTACCCCAACTGATTTTATAAATGGCAGTTTTATTCTTCATACAAATTTGAGTATAAATTGGTAAAATAAAAATCTATTCTGGAGACCAAGTATTTTTATTTTTAATTGACAGTTTCTTCACAGTAACAACATTATGCCACATCTACAAATAGAAGTTGGCAAGAGAAATGCACAACTAATTGCTAGCAACAATGGCAGACATCTTTGATTTGGTTAAACAAATGGCCAACAATATTTCAAATCATGTTTTTAATTGTAGTTTTCTTGTCACATATGAATAGAGACATGCATTTCAGACATTAACAGACTTTAGTCATGGTTGTATGCGTAAATGAGAAATAGATTAGGTTTGTTTTGACATTATTTATGTTGTTATATTGATATGTTATATTGATATATATTGTTTTAATTTAGCAGAAATTGAGTTTAAAGCTCTCATTTTGACAATCATAGTTCTATTCATCCTTTTTGTTCTGTGCACACAAATCACAACATGCCATGGAGAAACATATACCAGACATGCTATTTAGGCAGAAAGGCAACAGATTATTACGGTAAAGTGCCTTAGTTTTCTCTTCATTCCTTTCCACACTCTCTGCCTCTATTGACCACTGTTTGAGAAAACGTGCCTGTGGCTCAAATTCTGTCATAAGAATCTGGGCAGCTTTCACCAACCCCTGCACGTCAGTGGGGGTGAGAATTGATTTTAGATACTAAATTGGGTCATTTTAATCATGGGCTGTCATCAAGAAAAATGTTAAAGCATGGCCTGAAGCGAGTACTGCAGGGCTGCTCGTTGGAGTTTTACTAGGCCCAGGGGAGCCTACTCCCCTGTGCCCCTTTCACTTAATGCAATACCACTATGTGTGAGGATTCCACCATCACTAGTGGTTTATACCCCCCAGAGGAGCAAAGACATAGCAGTACATAGGCATTCACTGCCTGTATTGCAAGATTTATATGGCTCTTTTTTTAGGCCAAGACCATGTTAATCTATATCTATCATAAAATATCTTTCAGGTATTTCTTCTCAACCACACTTCTTGCTTCTTTTTCTTGGCAATTCTTGCCAGGAAATTATAGACTGCTGAATTTCAAAGTAATCAAAGTACAGCTATATTGTTGGGAATTAATGTATAAAACATTGTGCCTACAGTAGTGCAATCGTTCTCAAGTGTTTACAGTGATGCGGCTCATTATTCTGAGGGAGGCTAGTGTAACTGAGGCAACGAATCGCTGTAACCAAAGCTTTTGGTGCCTCACCAGTTTTTCTCATCTCATTACGTTTTGGAATGTAGGATGAAAACAGGTACATCTGTTTTGTATATTCTAGCCAAACTGTTTCCTTTGTGTAGCACACGTATTGCTTTTGTTTGGCTTTATGATGTAAATCATGCAGATCTCATCTAATTTTGTCCTCTGGCTTTATGGAATGAGTTTAATTTAGCAGCCACCGCTTTATTTCCAAAATAATTCAACAGGTCCTGACTATGACCTTTCTCTTACATGTTGATGATTTGCATTTTCCACCTTCTTTTTCCATCTCTGTGATATGGAGTCACACTGTGTGATCCATATTCAAATATTATTTAAATCAGTTGCACCGCATTTGCATTTGGAATTGAGGATTTGAAGTCAGGTCCCCTGCATACTGATCAGAGGGACAACCTTCATTTGAGAGAGGGTTGATATTGCAAATAAATGGGACAGGGTATTAATAATGAAAGGAGTGATCTATATTGCGCACTGCCGTAAAGAAGTGTTTTCCCTCCCATGTAATGAATCTGATATCATGCTCAACCCTTTTGCTTTCAGCTCAGGAAATGATTTTACTCTCTTCAAATAGAGAAACTCATCAATGGCGTCACTTTTTTTAGGACAAAAGTATACACAAGATAGCAGCTTGTTCAAAGCCTTGGATGTTTATGGCCAGGTAAAAAATCCCCCAAAACATACACAAAAAATGCTTTTTTGTGCTCTGCAAGCCAAATGATGGTATATGGCAGAACTATGAAAAATGAAATCTGTATAGCACGCTAAAACCAATGTATACAGGGCTTACTGACACATTTGTATAACTGTGTTTTAAAATAAGGGAATAAAGTCTTTATTTCGGCACTAACATAACTGAGCTTGCAAACAGATTTATTCCATATCAGTAAATCATTAACAATAGAGTTGCTCTTTATTGTGTTTCTGGTGTTTTGACCTCTTTGGACTTCTTTCCTTATCCGTGCAGATTGGAAGTAGGTAAAGTTTGTGCTTGAAATCCCTACTCTGCTTCTCTAGTTAATCATCAACAGAAACTAGTTTGTGAAAACGATAGCTAGCAAAGTGATCAGCACCGTGGGGTAAGGTATTGGCCCCAGTTGTCCACAGTTGTGAAGCAAGTACTTTTCCCTGTATTTTGATAAACTGTTAGGTTTGGCATTTTGTTAATTATTCCCTTATTTAAAGAATTGCTTCCTCAAAACCTATGTGAATACTACTAAAACATAGGTTGGCTGATCAACATGAAACAAACTCCCAAGCTGAATTTTAATTTGATCTGACCTTCTAAAAGACATAGTAACCCACCACTGTTCATTTGCAGTTATTCATTCATTTGTATTTTAATTTATTCATACATTTCAAAATTGAGACTACTTATGTTGTACTACTTGTCACCAAGACTAAAATGTTGTGCAGAGGAAAAATATGCGTGCCAGCAACCACTATTCAGGTGTATTGGTGTCCTTAGTTTTCCTCTTCTTTGCCTTGACATGGCATACCAGCTGAGACTTGCTTCTTACAGAAAGGTCTGTTTTTATTCCACCGACTGAAGCAAAGGTAAGGAGGGACAGAATCGATTGTTGTGGGCCAAATTGAACCTGTGTCGAGCTGCAGGCAGCCACGAGATAAAGCCTCTGACGGTGTCTGCTGTGTTTATCATCAGGTGGCCTTTTCTGTGTGTGCTATACTGCGATTTTGATGTGTTAAGTCATAATAGGGGAGCCACCATTCTTTGGAGGCTGCCAATAAAATCGCAGACAGAGGGGATTATGTTTCATGTCAGCCCATTATTGTTTCCAGCTTCCCCTGTACATTTTTTTTCACTGGAGAGGCCTCTAGCTCGATTTTGCTGGTTTTTACTTTGCTTTGCTCCCCTTTTTGTTCATTTTCAAGAGGCAACGTTTTCAATGTGATGCTCTTTAAATCTGTTTGCATTTTATTTGATTGTGGGCCTTGATTTGCTCTCAGAAGTCATTTTTTATGACTACCGCAATCTACTTTTTGACCTGTTCACTCTAATATAAAGACATGTTCTGATTGACTGTCAAATACACAATTGTATCACATGCAATAGCCTTACTCATCTGGTATTATTCTACAGTAGTCGACACAGTTGCCGTACTCTGCCAAGCTTTCTACCTCTACCAACAGAGATAATTTGCCACTAAGTGTGTTAGGTTTGCCTTGGATTTGAATATGCCCCAACAACGTAGTCTCTTCTGGCGTGTGTGACCCTTGCTTGTGGTTTAGTCTTAAGAACGTCTGTTCTAAAATTGCCTGTCCTATGAAAAACCCTTGTGGTGAGCCACTACGTACTCAGTGGAGTGTGTTATCTCTTTTACACCAGTTGTTATCTAGGATGACCAGCTAAATACTGCCCACCTGTTCCAAGAGAAGGTGGGCAATAGCCTTGTAGCTAATCAGGCAGGCCATTAGCAGGAAATGGCAATGCCTTCAGTAATTTTATGGCCACAGTTAAAGCTTTCTTCTTTAAGGAATACGATAATAATCTCCTCTGTCTGCCCTTGGGCTATGTTTTCAAGCTGACTTAATCAAGAGCAGAAACGAATCATACCAGTACTTCTCAAGCATGCAGCCTAGATCTCCAGAATGTGTTTGTATGCTACTATCCCTTCCCTTGGCACTTTGTACTGACATACACCCCAATCCCTTAGTTTAAGGCAGTTGGGTTTACAAGGTTGAAATTACCTATTTTTGTAGACCTATTTTCATGGAGTAGTACTGTTCATTCAGGGCAATAACAGCTTTCAGCAAAGCCTAAAGCTGTTGGTTATTACAATGGGCTGATTGGCTGCAAGCTACAAACCCCCCTAAGTAATGGCTAAATGGGAGCACACATTGAAGCTGCCTTGGGCTACAAGATAACAGCGCAAACACCCTGGTACTGTATGTCTTTTGCAGTTCTAGTTCCCTAATGCTTTTGTCAGCCCTACAGCACTAAGTACCTGAAACAGTCAACTCTTAACTGGCAACAGCCTTCTCTCTGTCCACAGTGAGTTTGCTGATATATATATACAATAAACTTTGTTTTTACAATTTATGGAATTATATTTGTATATATATATATATATTTGCGTGGGGGCACCATCCACTTAGAGATACAGTACAGCTTTTTACTTTTCAGAATCAAAAGTATTTTATTGATTTCCAAAGGGAAATTCTGTGTTACAGTTTCACACATTGCACAAAGGGCAAAAGGAATATAAATAAGATAGTGGTATAAAGAGAAGTATATAAATATCAGAGTAAAAATATAAAAATAAAAGAAATATAAGGAATGTGGATATGAACAATATTTACTTAGTTAAAGGAATTGTTATGGTGAACAGTAATAATGAATAAATAGTAGCAGCAGATTATTTCACATTATAATTTAAGCAGGTGTTATTGCACAAAACAGTCTGGAAGTGCCCAATTTGAGACACAGCAATGGAGTGGGTGGGAGACATTGTCCAAGACGGCATGCAGTTTGGACAGCATCCTCCTCCCTGACATCACCGACTGAGTCCAGCTCTACCCCCACAACGTCACTGGCCTTGCAGATCAGTTTGAGTCTGTTAGCGTCCACTACCCTCAGCTTGCTGCCCCAGCATGCAACTGCAAAGAGGATAGCACTGGCCACCACAGACTTCTAAAACATCCTCAGCATCGTTCTGCAGATGTTGGACCTCAGCCTCCTCAGAAAATAGAGTCCAGTTTATTGTCCAAGTGCACTCCCAGGTATTTGTAGTCCTCCACAATGTCCTCACTGGTGCATTGGCTCTCCTTAGATCCACAACCAGCTCCTTAGTCTTTGTCATGTTGAGCTGTAGATGTAGAGGTTGAGATGTAGAAGTCCCCCACCACAGCTCTGTACTCGTCACCCTCGCTGATACATCCAACCACAGCAGAGTCATCAGAAAACTTTTGAAGATGGCAGGATGTTGTGTGGTAGTTGAAGTCTGTGGTGTAGATTGTGAAGAGGAAGAGAGAGAGGACAATCCCCTGTGGGGCCCCGGTGTTGCTGCCCATGCTGTCACGTTGCAGGCGCACATACTGTGGTCTGCCTGTCAGGTAGTCAACAATCCAGGACACGAGGGGGGGGATCCACCTGCATCGCTATCAGCTTCTCACCCAGCAGGGCCGGCCGGATGGTGTTGAAAGCACTGGAGAAGTAAAAAAAAATGAGGTCTTCAGGAGGGAGGTCAATGAGGTCTTCAGAAGGGAGGTCAGTGCCACCGGTCTGTAGTCCTTGGAGTCACTGGGACGTGACGTCTTTGGCATAGGAACAAGGCAAGATGTCTTCCACAGCACGGGGATCCTTTGGAGACTCAGGCTCAGGTTGAAGACATGGTGAAGGATTCCACATTTTTGAGTAGCCTGATGTCCTTGGGTAGAAATTTCTCAGAAACAATATTATTGGATGTAGATAGCTTAACCCTTTTATGACTCTCATAAAGTGATTTTATGAAACTGCATGTTATCCACAGACGGACTTTAAATAACTAATTTGAGCTAAGCACGTACACAGTTTCCGTAAAATGTCCAGGCAAAAAGAGTTTGGATTTTGGATGTGTTCCTTGTTACTTCATTGGCGGTGGTGGTTTAGATAGACTATCATTTTATCAATTTTTTTTTTTGTTGCTGTAGTGCATATTTGAGGTAGCCTAGAAATCTAGACAAACCCTAGCGGTAGCAAATGTAATTTGCAGCTAGGGTCAGTCTAGCAACTCTCTGTTGCTTGTGAGCTGGAAAAACCTGTCTGATCAGGCCAATCACATTGTGTGTAGAGTCAGTGGGCGGACTTAACATAAGGACGGCAGAGAATGTTTTGCGACTCTGGAAGACTTGGAGTTAAGCACTGAAGTCATCTTTACAAAAGGAAGATGTATTCAGAGTTTTGCCGACTGGATACGGCAAAAGTTTAATCTATCAACTAGCATCGCTCTGGTTGGTTCTAGCACTATCCTATTGCGTGCAGAGGGAATTTGAAACACAACCGTTTATCCCATCCCTCGGATTGAGCCCTGCCAATGATGAGTTCCCAGACCCAACAGCTTGATGTGGCTCTGGCTTGTCAGGCCATATTTGTGGCATACTGAATATGTTGCAGTACATGGCCACTGTTTTGTTGAATGTTTGAGTTGTGCTATTTTTGTCAGTAGTCCCATACAGTATATGTAAAGTATTATCCTGTGCGGGAGTGTACTATACTGTATGTTTGGCCTAGTTCAACTGGTCCGGGTGCGGGTATGGTTATGGTTGTATGCCTCTGAGTGCGTAATGACTACTAGAAGTGGCTAGGGCAGCATCGGTGACATGATCCCTCACTGGCTTCCTGCAACAAGGTAGTCTAGAAGCACAATATTGTTTTGATATCAAGTCGTTTCCCTGCAGTGGATGAGGTGTTTTTTCTCCCTGCCACCAGGGCACCCACAAGCACTCTGTTTTAAGGACAAAGATGTGAAATTAAATCGGCTTGTTTTTGTTATGTGCATGTTGTGTGTTTGTATGAATGCACAGCTGACATTCCTTCCAGCATGCTATTTTTATACATTGATTAATGCGAGACCCTCATTGTCTCATACTGTTCCAGTAAAAGACAATCAATTTCTCTGTTTTCCCTCATCTATTTTTTGATGTGTCTTGGTCATACTGCATACATCACAGACCTGGATTGCTCCTGACGCTTTATTCAGCTACTCTGTATGGGGGGAGGGGAAGATAAACACAAGAAAATCAGCCAGTTAAATTATCTCCCAGCTCGAAGGTGTCATTACACTGCTGATGAGTTTAAGGATTGCCCGAGGTGGAAAGGGGCTGCGTTTATGGCTCGGCATTCGTGCGTACCGAGTCTCCTTGTCTCATGTGGATGGAAAACAAAAGACATGCAGACACTCTAGCCAAATTAATACTGAACACATTCCTGCTTAAATACTTCATGATTGTATACTTATTTAAAAATATGTTTCTAAAGAGATGGTATGTCATATGGAGTCTTTATTTAGCTGCTAAATGAAGACAGATATGGTTGGTGGGAGAATTGATCTGACCTTTTCTCGCCATGTAGGGGACATGAATCTCTCCACATCCACTTTATCAGTGTGATAAAGGGACATGGATTCCTAAATTAGGCAGTTACATGTAGGTCACAGCACAGCGACAAGCAGAAGTGGAACAAGTATATGTAACATGCCCTTCATTTTTTGAAACTTTAGTAGTTGAAAACATACTGTACATATTTTTCTTTTAAAAATATGTAAAGGCAATTTAAATCAAAGGGGACTCAAAGGTATTTGTACAGCTGGTAACATAAAATTTTTATTTTTAGAGAGTTAAAGGTGGAAATCTCCTTATGATCCGCTAGCTGTTCATTCTGTGTGTGTGCTGAAAAAAGCTCCAACACAGCCCTGGTGGTGACATGGAGGGTAGGACATGTACTGGGGACAAAACTTTTTGCGTGATCTTGACTTTATTTTGCAAGATCTCTGGTTTTATTTGCGAGATCATGACTTTGACATGGACGGAAAAAAAGTTGAGCTCTCGAGTTTGAGGGGGGAAAAAATGAAGAAGAAAAAAAACATGAAACAAATGAAACTCAAGATATCACAAATAAATCTCGATATCTCGCAAAACAAAGTCGAGATCTTGCAAATGAAACTCGAGATATCGCAAATAATACTTGAGATATCGCAAAACAAAGCAAAAGTGTTTGTCCCCAGTACTAGTTTTTTTTTTTTTCTTCTTCCAGGTCACCTCCGGGGCTCCCTAGGTGTGTGTTTGGGTGTTAAGTTTATATATAATATCAACAATCTTTCTCCAGAATCAAAGACTCAAACTTTAAAGGAGTTGATGCCAAAAGTAGGCACTTAGGTTTAGGGTTACGGTTTGCTATTCTATTTTGTTTGCTAATCTATTTCCATGTATAAAGGCACCACTCAGATACCAATGCATGCGTGTAAGACTTGGTTTGCATCACAGCGTGACAAGTCCACTTGTGTTTATCGGTGTGGAGGCTGCTGAATCATGTCTGTATAGTAACTGTATATATTTTACTGGATTCTTAGGCAACAGGTTAAGACAAAGTTATAAGAATCTGGTAACAAAAAAGAGAAAAGAGTTTGAAACCGAAAACATCACATTTCAACACCTGTTGCAAGCTCACACATCCACTGTCAAAAGGTCGATGTTCATAAATGCTGAATCCTGAACTTTCAGAAATAACATACCAGTGTTGTGTAACTGTGTAAACACTGGCACCGACTTCCCGTAAAAAAGTTAAGATAAGTTGGTATTTAAAAGAGAAAGTATTCAGCAATATTCGCAAAAAAAAATTATGGTATTTGTGGGGTCAGTGAGTTTTTGATCCAATACCCCTAGTAGTTTGCTTCCTTGAAAACACATAATGAGTTTCTAAGGTTAGTATGATGGCTCTAAAATACCTTTGTTGCATTTATATTGAGGACTGTGCCTTTGACTAAACAATTCAAAATGTATTCCTGCTGCCACTGCCAAATACCTTGTACCCAGTTCCACATCTTCCAGTCACTAAGCCTGTTTAATGCATTCACTTACCTTCCCAACCCCTGCTTCGCTTCTGTTGTTAGGGAACCACCATAACCAGTCATCTGCGCTGGAAGATAAAACCAATATGCTGAGGTGATTTGACTGTCTGACAGATGTCTCTTCAGTATGACTGCTCAGCTTAAAGCCAATGAAGAAGAGCCTGTTTGTCTTTTCTCCTCCAGTGAATACAGAATTTCCATCTTAATCTCATCAATAATCAGGGATGGCGATGGCAGCAATTGGCATGATTGCCAGAGTTCACAGAGCAATACTTGGAAAGGATTGCTGTTTGCATGGATGGATGGTGGATATCAAAAAACAGTGATTAATGGCCGACATTTCTCATTGTTGAACCACTGGACTGCTGGGTGGTGTGGTCGCTTGGGACCCTTGATATAATGTCAGCTGAATGGACAGGAATTTTCCTTTAAATGTAAGCAAGGACTAAACATTTATTAAAAAAAAAGAACAAGTTAATGCCAGCTATTTAAAGTCACCTTATGTTGGTGTTTCAAATATTGGCAGTGCAGTGATTTTTCTCTTTGTATTGGAGCCCCCTTGCCTGTGACCAAATGCATACATTTAAAGGGATTGTTTGACATTTTAGGAAACATTCTTATTCACTTTTTGACTGAACTGGATGAGAAGACTAATATCACTCTCATATTTGTCCGTTCAATATGAAACTGGAGCCAGGGGATTGTTGGCATAAAGATAGGAAATAGGGGGGAAACTGCTAGCTTGGCTCTCTCAAAAGTTTTGTGTTTAATCTGTACAAACATTTCTGTACAGTAATAGTCCAGCACTTAATCCACAATTAAACTGCAACTTGTCATTTCTATGTTTTTTTAATGGATTAAATAAACAATTTATACTATGTTAATGCTAAGTGAATTTTGGAGCCAGGCTAGCTGTTTCTGTTTCTAGGGATGGAGCAACATCTACAAAAGCACCCTACAATCATTGTGCATACTACTTAACTAAATAAATAAAATATAGTAGTAAAAATAGTCTTTATGCTAAACTAGGCTAATGTTTTGGACAGCTATTGTACAAGGTATAGTATATATCTGCACATCTAAATCTCAAAGTGTGTAAACACATTTCCCAAAGTGTGGAATCTACATTAGAAAAAAAACCTGATGTAGACCCCTGCAGTTGCAAAGTCATATTATCAAACTTGTGAATCCATAAAGAAAAAGAGTCTTCACTCACATGTCCATGACAAACACAGAGTAATAATCTATGTAATATTTTTTTCTCAACAAACAGCAAGATTATGTACGTAAATGAAGGTTTTATTCAAATATGTGATGGTTGGGGAAACAAAAGGAAAAGAGGGAGACAAACACTGTCCCTGAGTCATTTTCCACCCTCACACTCTTCTGATGAGTCATGCCCCACCACACATGTAAGACGGTTATGCATAAACAAATCTAAGATCTAAAATATGCTCAGGGGTCAAAGTGATAATTTAAGCAGACACAGATTTTACCAAATGAAGTGAATATATATATATGTCCACTGTATGCAAGGTCAATGCGATTTACCTCTCGTAGTGTAAGGTATTACTAATCCTAATATATGCGTCTGTTTTCGTTGAAGATCTCAGAGTTTAATAAGAGCATGATCAAAAGTTATATTTTACATTTACAGTTTATGTAAGCAGTACCATAGCTTATTTCTTTAATCACAATAAAAAAAAACTATTGTCAAATTAACCATTCCATTGTTGAATTAGTTGAAACAAGTATTTGCAAGTTACATTTGTCAAGTTCTGAGTAAGCAATCCTCTTTAGAAACTTTATAGAAAGAGTCAAACTCATCCGTCTCAACCAGAAACAAATGTTTAAATATGCCCTTACAAAGAGTTTCCTCTGTCTGGCAATGGTATCTCTCACAGAGGGAGCTATTGAGCTACAAATGGGAACATGACAGAAGCCCAAATGACAGGAGAGGAAAGAGAGAGTCTGAGGAAAGAAGAGAAAACAAAGAATGACTAAGATACAGGAGGAAGGAGAGACAGGGAAAACTAAGCAAGATGTTTTGGATGTGAATGTATAATAGAGCGGAAAAGCAAAAGCGAATGAAGACTTACAATCAAGACACAAAATATACCCCACCCACACCTAGCCAGTTGACCTTGATGCTGCTGTTAAGGAAAACTCACCATCAGTACCCCACAGACATTACTTAGAAATTCCATAAGCATGACAATAAATGTGAACTTAAATACATCAATTAGTTTATCTTTATTTTACTAAAAGTTACAGTAGCAGTGATTGGGGTTATATTATAGAAAGTAGTGTACCTGCAAAGCAAGTCTTAAAGATTGGCTTACTGTTGAGCTCAAGTACTGTTTATCCAAAAAGCAAGCTATCCAGTTGGAGTTAGGGTTCCACTCCTCAATTAGTCTCCATTGCCAGAGCTTACTCCACTGGCCTGCGGAAGGTCTGGCTCTCCCACACCAACGTATTCGCATGGTTTGGATGATATCCAGTGTTGGGCAAGGTATTTCCAAAATGTAATACATTATTGATTATCAGTTACTGTCATTTGAGAATAATTAGTTATATTACAATATTACTGTTTCTGAATTTTAATGCGTTCCACTACTTCTGCATTTCTTTTGAGTTACTTTCACCAAAATAACAGCAGAAGCTAGCTTGTGAATTTTACCCCCGGATCAATAAAGTCTCATCTTTATCCATATCATAGATCATTCATAATATTTTGTATAATTAATATGAAAATGCAAAGTAACTACAGCTATAACAATAGATAAGTAAAATGTACAATAAGCAAGTAGGCTAATGAAAATACTCAATTAAAAGTACCTTACAGTTGTATTGAATTGTTGTCTAAAGAAAATGGTCAATTATAGTATGATTAAAACTCACTATTTACATTATTTACAGTACTTTACAGCTGACATGTGAAAAGGTACACAACTTTATGCATGAGACACTAGATGCAAAACATGTCCTTCTGCTCACTTTCTTCTTTGTTAAGCTGCAACATATTGAACAGTTAATGGTCACAGTAAAAGACAAGCGTTTTTCTCGTCATTCAAACCCATTCCACTACAGCTGATAAAATGCAATAATGTCAAGCGTAGCAAGCCTAAACATTAATTCCCGACATGTTGATATCTGTTAAAAGGTTGGACACACTGCTGTCCGCGTTGATGTACCGTTACCTGTTGTCAGCACTACGAATAAAGAAAGAAAGAGGACAACATGAGGTAGTTAAGAGCAGAGCATCTAACAAGCAAAAGGGTCATATTTCCAGAGTTTTTTTTTTTATATGTGGTAAAATGTATAGGCTACATCTCAATGTGCGTGTTACCGACAAGGAGCGTGGCATTATTGTCAATCATGAATTATAATCTGGTAAACAAGGAAATTACATCTTTTTTATTACTCCTGCAAAACGGACCGTGTAGACACTGTACTTCACACAAACCATATTTCTGCTGCTTCCTTCCTCGCTGTTTACAAGAATCCAACGTGGTTTTTCTTTTTCTTTGTTTTCATACAAAACGTTTTATTTGCTGTTGCTGTCGATCTTGTCTTCAAGAGATATTGCAAACGGAATATTTAACCTTCTCGAATTTGACTATGATACATAATTTAGAAGGGAAATCACACATATATGAAGATGATAGCATGGCATGTTTATGTCTAAACCTTTCATTTTAGAGCATTCATTCCTATATTCATATTTGAAATCGGATTCCAAAGTGAGTCAGATAAATTGGTCATGTTGCACATACTAACATATGTTAGTGTGTGTGCGCCATATATATATGTTTAGTAAATATGATACTGCATATTAATAGATGTTGTACTTAATATGAAGTATTTAAAAGCTAGGGTTTTGTTTTTGCTTCATTTAGTAATTTCTTTGTGCTGTGTTTTGCAGATCTCAGGGCAGCCAATAAGTCAAGTTATATTTTGGTTTTGGTTCTTGAAATGTCAACTGAAGTGTGTCCCTTGAAGGTGTCAGGTGAAATAGTCTCGACTGTGTGATAAGGTGTAACTTTGAAGTTGTGAATGAGGTTAGAGGCATGAGTCAACCTCTGCAGGCTATCATGACCGCCACACCCCCATCTCTAAGCATCTCTCCTCTCTACTACTCTCACACAAGTCATACCTTTTCCCTGCTTCCAGGGTTTGTTTCTGTAAATGTAGTCTGGTTTGTCTTGGCATTACAAGTCTGTTATTATTGTATTATGTTGAAATGATATCTGTTTGTATTTACTTGTTCAAAGTTGATCCAGCTGACCAATTTTAGCCACTAAGCAGTAATTAACAAACTGTAATTAATTAGTTGTTGTCCTAGCAAGTGTGGCTTTCCCAAATATAGCAGAGACTATCTGTTAATTTAACTTGATGAAGACAGAGCTGCTTTTTTTCTCAAAAATATCCCCCAGTTTAGCCATCTACTTCCCTCAACAGCTCACTCATTTCAACAACTCAGCCAGCACTGAAAATGGTCCAATCAAAAACTGCATTAAAACAGACCCTTGGCACCTCAGGCTATGGCCACTCATGTCCCATCAGTATCTTTAATGTACTGAATGCCTTGCCTTTAGAAAGAAAGAAGAATAAAAAAACATCTCGCAGCCACCCAGTTGTAGACTCCAAAATCATAACTTTCTGTTGTTTGTGTGACACCTGAAACGTATCATAACAATATCACAGAAAAACTGTCTTGGGAAAGAGAAATGACCATTTTCAAATATGTGCATGACCAGCGTTTAGAAATGGGAAAAGGGGGTAAGCCATTGTGGGCCTGTGAGTTATTCTTTTTGTTGTAGAGGGCAGAGACTCAAGTACAGCACCAGCACATCACCCTGACTGATTACCTCAGCACTTCCTGGGGAATTGTCATCACCCCAGGTCAATGTCTAAACTTTCCCATGCATCAAAATGTATTGTAATTGACTCCATTTATAATTCCTTTAGAGATCTGGCACTGGGCTGCAGCTCTGATGGCTGCCGAAAGCAATAAAGTCTCACAGACATGACCCCCATTGTAAACAAGACCTCCTTCCAAAGTGTGAGGTACAGTGCAGCAAAGTGCGTTTTTTCCGTGTTTGGCTGTACTTTTGCTCTTTGGCTCCAGCCCATACTTCTAATCAAATGCTGTAACTTCACAATTATGTAGTTCTCATGTCATGTTTTATTCTTCTTGGCTAGTGTGTTCTCCTACTGCATTATAGCTCTTGCAGTTTTAAGATATTGGAAGACCTGATGTGCAAGAGTTGTTTTTCTTTTCAACAGTTTTTATAGATGAAATACTGCAATACACTTTACACTACATTATACAATAGATATGCTATAATGCAGTGTGCTGTTGCTGTTATAATTCATGTGATATCAATTAATGTAATAGCACTACATTACTAGCAATACACATTAACAGCACTACATGTAATTAATGCATGTCTGTTTTAGTGAAAACTATTAATATAAAGTGACTTTATACAGTTGTTGATATAGTTTTCTATAAATACATTTTTATAATACAAATCATATATATTTATATATTTTAAACTATATGTTGTATCGTGTTAGAATATAAATTTCTCCCTAATATTAATTGCATCTCGCTCTATTGAAAAGACTAGAGTTTCTGATTATTGAGGCAGACAGTAGGCATTTGCAGATTAACCATCACATATTTTAACCTTATGGTTTTGTTCTTGGGGTGGCCATCAGTTCTAATCCAAAAACAAATCCTTCATTATGATAATAGTTCTGTAACATGGGGGTTTTAAGGAAAATGCGAATTAAAAGAGGAAATAGAGCATAAGTAAAAAGGATTTACCTTTTATGTGCACGCAATTAGTGCAACATTGATGGGAAATTGCAATTGTTATTGTTTGGAGTGTGGCTTATTGTCCTCTGAGTGAGATTAATTGCATTGTCTACCAACAACATTGCCTATTTTTTGGTATGGTGTAACAATATAATTCTTCTATATGTATATAATTCTGTATAAGGCAGCACAAGTAGTGATTTTAATTATTTACAAATAGATAAGTAACTTTTTTTCCCTCCATCTCATTTGTTCATGCTGTCCATTACATTTCCTCATTTGGCATTTTACTGCCTGCTGTTTTTAACATTGCATGATCCGAGGTATGTGACTGCTTTGTCACAACAATATCGCTTTCACACCTGCAACTGGAGCTGCTTTGATTCCTCCTGAAAGGGGAACACAGAGTTGTGTTTATCCTTTTGTCTCTTTCCTCTGATGTACACTAGTCTGCCTACCACTTCATCTCCTGTTCGCTTTCAGGTGCTCCCAACAGCTAAATGAAAAAAAAACACAATTTTTATTGGGGGGAAAATCCCATTATGTGTCATTTAAAAATATTTTTAAATTGACATACAAGTCATTGTTGTTCTGGCTGCTGATCAATAATCAGTTTTGCCCTGATGTGATGGATATGCCATTTGGCAGACATATATATAATGTTCATGTGTAGAGTTCCCTCAAGGTCTTCCTGCCTTTACACCTTGTGTTGTATATGCAAAAACGCTGTGAGATAAGTTTTGATTAGAAGATAACAAGCTTGGGCAAGATGACTTCTTCATGGCTGTGAAAGGTTTTAACATCTATAATCTCTAGAACTTGAAATACCTTTTAGCCAAACAGATTCAACATATCTGTAGATTCATAGTGTCCACCTAAGGATGAATTTTAATAAACGTGGTGATCCTTAACTTTTAATCTAGTGTGATCATCAGGTCAAAATTTAAATGTCTCTCAATGTTTTGGTTTATGACCAAATAATGCAAAACTAATGACATTCCCACCATCCTCAACTGTAGTTTTGTGTTCGCTAATTTGCGAATGTAAGCAACAGTAACATGTTAAACTAAAATGGTCAATATGGAAAACATTGCACCTGCTGAACATCAGCATATTAGCATGTTAGTATGATGGCGTTTAGTTGAAGGTACCACTGCGCCAGCCTTAGTCTGCTACAGGCTCAAAACCTCTAGCATGGCTGTAGACTCTTAGTCTTTTTTTCCTTACTTTTAGTTCCTCCTCTAACTTTTCCAAAAGCCTTGCCTTTGAATCGTGTATACTCCATGTGGAACACAAACTTTTTAGGTTCAGAGTATGATAACTTTGTTATTATTATTACTGTTTTACACCCCAGCAGACCACTCTGATTATATATTAAATAAGGCTATACCTATACAACAAGCTTATTTTATGCATCTCTTCTGTGTGTCTGTTTCTCTTTCTCTCATGCTCTACACACTTTCTTTACCCACTAACATACACCTACTTGGCTAAGGTGATGAATGCATTTATGAACTACCTTCTACTTTGTTTTTGTATTGCATTTGTCTATGTTTTCACAAGTGTGTAGATTATTTAAAACTTGATCTTTCATTCTACGTTGGCAGCAACGCTCAAGATAAATCTAAATTTCCTTTGTAACCTTTGGCGGCATTGCAAGAGCAGTGGATGAAAGATTGGTATTATTTGTCTATAAATCAAAATGAAAATAACCCCTCTCTACAAATGACTGAATATAAAGTTGACATCTTCACATTATAGTGGCTGATTTGGTATTGTGAGCTACACAGTATTTTTCCCTGGGAATTTATTTGAAGGAAACTGGCCAAAGCATAATGAAAAGCTCATATCAATAACTGAAGAATGTTGACCACAGAGGTGAGTTTTTGATGTCTGTTATTTACACGTTAACGCATTGTCTTTCAAATGTCTTTTGTCTTTCTTGTGCACTTTTGTGTACCATATGCATCACTCAGCCTCCGCAGTTATTCATTTTGCTTGACATGAACACAAACGGAAGCATACAATGTACAACTTATAGAAAGGAAATGCTTTTTCTTGCGTGAGGAATTACCTGAGAATAAATTGTATGCATGTGCTGGCTTAGAAACGTGGAGACAGATTTTTTTTTGGTGTCAGTCTAATGACTTGCTGCCAGCAGTCAGTAGAATAATTTTACATGTTTCAATAATCCTGTCTGTCTGGAAAGACGAAATATACACCCCCTCTGTTTCTCCTCTGATCCACTTGAAATGTGTATTCAGAAGATACCAGTGTTGCCATGTTTTGGTTCCTGAAAATAACAGCTTTAATTTTGTGGTAATTTAACTAATGATAACCCAAAATAGATAGGGCTAGATTCTGTAGACACTGTGATATCAAAGCTAAGAAGGATAGTAATAATCAAGAGTCAATGACAATCTTCCTAATAACACTTCACTTTGGCATGTATTCATTAGTAATGTTTATCAAAATAAATGTTGACTGCATTTAGGCAACCAAGGAGATGTAAAGTTGTGCTAGCGCGCAACGCGCTACAAGCTAGGTTAGCCTTATTGTTTGCTGGATTTTTTAGGTATTGCAAATGAAGCTCGACATCTCGCAAAACAAACTACGTATCTCGCTAAAGTGTTTGTCCCCAGTACGTTCTTTTATTTTGTATTTTTTCGTTTTTTTTTTTTTTTTTACATCCTGGGCTACATAGGGTACAGATTCAATTATTGGCAAATTATCAAAGATGTTTTATCAATAATAAATATAATAAAATAAAGTTAATAATAAAGGTATGAATATGGATATTAATAACTTCACCAAATTGACAAACAATCAAAATTGGGCACCACCATAATCGCCAAGAGCTCTTGAAAGTATAGTAGAATTTATTTAACTTCAAAATTATCAATCAATAATCATAAGCCAATCAATAATTAAATCATAAAAACCTATATACCTTTTTACACGTGTGTGTGTGTGTGTGTGTGTGTGTGTGTGTGTGAAGGAAAGGGGGAGGGGTGATAATACCCAGATTTTGAGGCTCTCTGCAGCCCTAAGACTACAAAAATGGCGGTTGGGTAACCGTGCGGCACCCAGTTAGCCGGATGTTCAATCTAGGCTATGTGCTACGGACACAGATATACAGAAATAGGTTTTAGCTATTCAATGCACATGTGTGCGTGTGGGTGCGTTTATATGTGACTGTCATGGTTAATGGTGTTAGCTGTTCACAACACGTGTATGCGTGAATGTGTGTAAATGCGTGTGTATGTTAGGTTAGTGTCAAAGAGGAGAGGAAAGCATGTTTTAGAGAAAGAAAAGACACTTTGGATCTTGATTATTGATAATGACCAGTCCTCTTGTTTACCCAGGTCTGGAAGAAAATATTAACACGTGTTCTTTGGATTGATAAGGACGGAAAAAAGGCTAGGGTTCCAATGAAGAATTAGAAAAGGTTTAATGAAACAGCATGATGAAAATGATACGACAAAGACAATAAAACACAAAACACACTCCCTTACACAGATCAAAGGCTATCATGTCAGGGTCAATTCTATTCAGTCTTACAGAGATAAACATTTCCATTGTTCCTACTTAGTGTCAGCACAGCAGGGGTGGCTCTCAAAAGGCTGGAACAGCAGTTACCCTTCCTGTGGGGCAAATGTTTTATGTTAAATGTCAGATATGACCTAAACAATTCTTTTTAGAAGGTTGGGTTAGTGTGAAGCAGTCAAATGCTAATTAAGGCTAGTCAGGTGATTTGATGACCTGCATGGAACATAATCCAAAAGTACATTGTTTTCCAGAACATTAACATTGTTTTATCTTTTTAAAACCCAACAACTTACCGGGATTGAGATTTTTGTCTGAACAAGGGGATGCACTCTGGCGAGCTGAATAGCTGATTCAGCTGATTCTTTGCGGAGATAAACAGCTCTGTCGGTCGACACAGGACTGTGAACAGACAGACCAACAGAGCTTTTTATCTACAGTAACTACACTCCGTGGACAGAGCAGCAGTGTAGCATTTTCAGTTCACAAGCTTCAGAATTAAACACAACATCATCATGTCCTGTGATCTAGGACTTTTACAGAAATAGATTTGACTCGTCGGTCACAATCACAGAGTAATAATCAAGGCGAACCGGTGACACTCATTCATCAAATCACATCAATGTCATAACACAGTTGCAGCATTAGCATTAATTAACACACATACATGTCTCTGCCCAGAACACTATAAAGCCTCTTACTGTCTGGTAGTTTGCTCCGGCGTATTTTCCACAGGGAATGAAAACGGGTTCACCACTTGGCCAGTGATTAACAAAACAACTCCCATGGCAGGGTGTGTGGGGCGGTTCAGAACCAACTCGGAAGGGAAAAAGCGGTCTGTGTTGTCCGAGTTCCCTCTCTACATAGCTGAAACACCGATGTGTGTTTCAGAAGATCTAATGGTGCTCACCAGAACAATGCAATAGTTCACTTTTCTGGAAAATTAACTAGTTAGCACAGACGTCTGCGTGGAAAGCAGAGGTTTTTGTGTTTTGAGTTTTATAGTTCAGGATCACCGGCTAGGCTCCTTTTCTTTGCAGTGGCTAAAGCTGACAGGAGGTAGCAGTTCATTTTCATATTCACGACATAACACATATAACATATGGACCTAACATATTTTAAGTAAAAACGGTTTTGTGTGGCAGGGCACCTTTAAATTTCCCCTACCTGCCGAATCAGAAGCTCGGATCCGAAGGGGGAGGCCAGTGCTTAAAAATATTAGCATCTATTCCTGTTATTGTATGCAATTCAGGCAATAAAAGTGTAGCTTTTTCTAAAAATTGGAACCTTTCTTTTGTATATTTACTATTGCTATTTACTATAAAGCAAAAGTATTTCTTACATGATAACTGGATTTATTTGATGATACGGTAGAGTGCTCAATTACTAAAATATTTGATAGCTGCAGCCCTGTTATATACACTTTTATGCATTAGTTTGTCTCAGTAATTCCCATGTAAACAATAGTCTGTACTATAATCTAATGGCTTCACTCTGATTCTGTGAATGGCTCCCCTGAAACACCATCGCAGTTAAATTGAGCACTGTTTTGGCTACCATGGTTACTATGATCACTTTTCCGGCCAAATGATTACCAAATACTTTCACTCATGCCAAAATAAGTGACGGAGACCTTTCCATGTCTCAATACATTGATGGGAAATTGTTTTGTCTCTTGCATCTATTTGTTCACCTACCATGCAGTTGATTTTTCTCTTTTCACTATCTGTGAGGCTGCGATCATAGTGACATTAGCATGTGGTTCTCAGAGGCTCTACCAGTGGAGAAACAGGCTATATGATTTGAGGTTTTCTCACTGTCATCCCCAAGAGTCAGTTCTGTGAGAATTGAGGAGGAGGGTATGTGAAATTCATTCAGTTATTAAATCTGTCCAGCCAGTCGGCTAGCTGCAAAGTCTAATAATGACAGTAACTTAACCTCTTCCTCTTATTGTATTGCTTGTAGTATGATCACAGTCAGCAGTTGTGTGTGCTTTCCAGTGTGCCTTGTGATCCATAATCTTGCCATCCAGTCGTATTGTCAGAAAACTAGCAAATCCAAGCTATGGAATTGATGTAAAGCAAGACAAGTTTCACCCCTTATGTCACATAGGCCACATCTCTTGACAGCTTGTCCATTATCATACTCCTCACTCCATCAACATTTCAGTTACAGAGCTAGTAGATGGGCTAACCTTGCAGATGTGGAGGGTAATGTAGGTTAAATAGTTGATGAAAAGGGATGGCTTTATTGGTGCTTATTTTACTTATAAATCAGTATTTGAAGCAAATCACAATGGCTATCTGCTAAATAAGATGGACTATTTATTGTGCATGCATTATACAAACTTCTGTCTGGTGATGATTGGTGTACAAGGTCATTTTTTTCACTCTTGTCACTTTCAGTTATATAAACACCAATGATTTCAAGTACTAGTCAAAACAAGATCTCTCATAACTATCACTGTTCAATAGACTATGTCATTCATGCAGCTGGGCAAGTTTATTGTTTGTTTTTGTTTTTCTACTTCCTCCAAGCAGGTTGAAAGTTTGAATGCCTTCATCCATCTGTTTGTTTGTCTGTTTGTCTTTAACCAACTTGCTGAAACTCAAGGCTCGAATTTGCTGTGCAGATTCACACTCTCAAGAGGAAGGATGCTATTGGTTTTTCGACCCTGCGGCCTTCCCTATTGTGCAGGCCCAACCTTGACTACTCATGTAGACTCATATAGTGAACCAGTGACCTCTCACTCTGCTTTTCATCTATCTTCATCAGACTGTGTTGTCTATTTAAATCCATCTCTTTGGAGTCCATGTGCAGGCGTTTCTCTTTTCATCTTTCACCTAGCATCAAATTAGGCTAAACTCTTAAATAATTACTTTATTACAGTACAGTACAATGTTGGCTTTGAAAATAAGGCTTAACAAATATGTTCATTAGGCAGTGGTCTGCCCTCTCCATTTTCTGTATTTTATCTTTTGTCTGGATTTTTTTTGTTTTGTGCCCTAAAGGCAAGGGTGTTAGTTGTAGTAGAATATCAAAAGCAATTTAAATTGACTATAAATGCTATTTCATAGTAAAAACAAAGGCTTTCAATCAAGTACTCAGTTAAATTAAGACAGTCAATATTGTGTGCGTGCGTGTGTGCGTGTGTGCGTGCGTGCGTGTCAATAAGACTAAACCCTTCAGGAACCTAAACATGGTACTTCATGGTACTTAAGCATCCGTGCTCCTGTACCATCTGATCCCCTAAGACACCGGTTACTGTTTGAAGTCTTCACTTGAAAGGCCTGATCTAAATACTGTGGATTCCAAAGCAATTCTGCAAACAGTGATTACAGACTGATTAATGAGCCACCCACACACACACATGCTTATTTTCTAGGACACGCACAAATGGATTAAGCTGGAGTTAGTATGTTACAACATACATCAATCTGTGTATTTTGTTTTATTGGAAACCTGTCAATGAGCCCAGTATCAGTCTTAATTATAGTTTCTAATCAATTGATTATGTTTCTTTTTGTTTTCATTTTTTTTCTACAGTGTCTGCTGAGATCTTAAAAACCAGTTTGACCACCATGGAACGTCACATTCAGAGGCTTGAGAACGACATCGAGAACTTTCCCAAAACGGATGACCAACAAGATAAGTTTGTGGAAAAGATGTTAATATCCTTTTTATGGTGGGTGTGGTCATTTTCTTGCTTAGTTTTATACTTACATTTGCTCCTCAAACAAACATATGTATTCTACCATAATAGGTTATTGCTTGTACCATTTTTTCGACAGAAGTGGCAAAGGAGTGTGCTGTTTGTGTTCTGCTTAGCAGTGGTGAGCAGTTTAAGTCACTTGGTGTGATAGGTGGCACCCAAGGGAATGTAGGGAATGGATCTGGCTGTCTTGCTATGAGATGTTGATCGGATCTCCCTTTTCACTCCTCCCTGGGTCCCAAGAGTGAAATCCAGCCTGTGACTATTTTTACAGCACTATGCCACCGCCGCTTGTCCCCTTGGGGACTCTAATAGGGGCTCTAGCCCCTCACACCAACTTATCGCCTATCCCTGATTTCATCTCCTGACCGGCCACAAGCCTCTCCACACAACCATCCGTGCACTATCTTCTCTCATGGCACCTCTCCTGTTTCGATAACAGAGTGTTTCACTTAAAGCCAAGCATCTCTGCTCCCAAATTGAATTAGCCATGTCTCTGCACTTTCTTGAATGCCCTCTCTGAGAGGAAAGGTCCTCACTGTATAGGATTGATCAATGGTGGAAATCAAGTCTATTGTCAATACCCTTAGGCTAGGGTGCCTTTCACGGAAAACAGTCAGTATTGTCTGCTTTTCTTGTCTTAATAATAAAAAAAAAGAATTACTCGAGTAATTTAACAAGTGAGTAGGTGTTACCATATGCTAGGCGCTCTCACTTAAGACAGCATTTAACCTGGTTTTTGCTTCCTTTTATCTGAGATTTATTAAGGCTGACTTTGCACATTTGGTGGTATAAGAGTAATAGCCTTCTAACACATTAACAATCTGCTCCTAGTCAAAGACGGGCACTTACATTTCTGTAATTAACAAAAACTGAAGCAGAGACATCCCTGGCGGCTGCTCAGAGGCAGAGCAGGCAGGCAAGAAAGCTACTCTGCCCCCTGATGTCAGTATTGATTCCCAGGCTCCTTTGAGAACTAGAGGCTTGAGTGAAAGGAAATGTAGAACTGAAGATATACTGCAGTATGGCTCTCTCTCACTTTCTGGAGTTCCTCCCCAGAGAGTGGCAGAGAGAATCTGGCTGGCCATGACCTGAAACACCCCACTTCCTCCCCATCCCACCTGCTCGAGTTTTGGTGCCATTAAGGAGGCTTAGTAGGATTTAATAGAAGTAGCTACCAGTAGGAAAAGCACAGACAAGCATATTTATTTCTGTGTTGTTCCCCTCTGGAATATTTTTGTAATGGATAATGGTATAGCAGTTTACCTTCCCTTGATTTTTCAAGTGGCAGAATTGCTTCAGTTGTACATATTCTTTAATCATAATTTTTAGTGTTCTAATGTTTGGGATGCAGACACCTGGAAGCACAAGAAGGAGTCAAATGATAAGAAAGCGCATGCTTGTTTGTTCTTTGTTAGCTCCCTGGAGCGTTTGATCCACATTCCATCTCCTGTTTATAATAAAGAAATACAATTGATGATAATGGAATCATAATAGCAGGGTGTCAGGACAATTTTACTTGTATTTGCTACTACATGAGTATTTGTTGTAGATTATGTTGTCCCATGTTCTTGAAAACACAGTTATATTGTCCTAGCAAATTGTTTTTGTTTTGATGTTCCTATACAGTACATAGTAATGGGACACTAAAAGTATGCAATCAGATTTTTCTCGTTGCCTTTGGAGTAGCTGTGCGTCTGTTTGTTGCACTAGGACATTTGTGTATGTGTATCTCAACCTTACCCTTTTCTCTGAAGTCTGTCACCCAGGACAATATTTTCTACCACTTTAAACTTCTCAATATATGAGATTGTAGGCTCTTTTTCATACAAGAGATAGATGTGCTTGGTTTGCTGAGGTTGTACCAGCGTTTGCAATGAGCTTAGGTAGCACTCTAATCTGTGTTGCACAGCAAAGTGTTGGAACAACAACAGTTTGAAATACAGTGCTGTATATTTTGGATCGAGATTTCCTTTGGTACACATGAGATAGCAGAGTCAAGGCAAACATACCTTTTTAAACTTTTCCTCTGGATTAAAAAAAAAAGTATGTTGGTTGCCTTGAAGCATGACAGATGGAAGAACAACAACAGCTAAAAGTCATGCATTTGATGCTTGAGCAACCCTGAAAAAGTTAAGTGAAGCACTGTTGTCTTGACTGTTGGGCACTGTGATAAATGAGTCAGTCGGCATGTGTGTGCGCTTTGTGTGTGTGTGTGTGTGTTACAGAGAGAGAGAGATAGAGAGAAAGGGAGAGAGTATAATATACAGCGCAAGTGCAGGTGAGTACATGTGCCTCTGTTTCACTGAGACTCTTGTAAGCTTTTTTCCTGAGATTAATTTCAGGAGGCCATGGTCACTCCAAGGTATTTTAATTGTAATATGTGCCCCAAAGCATTAGAGTTTTAATTAAACCTTCAACAATAAATTATGTTTTATTTTTATTTTTTTCACCGCAAATGATTAGTGTTCCCAATTTGTTTAGGCTTCAGAAATTTCAGGTTTTGTCCGTTAAAATGTCTGATACATTTCTGGTCCAAACAATTTGTGAGAATTTGTCATCCTTACCAGTCATCTGATGTGTCTACCTTTTTAGAGGAAATCATTCCACAAAATAATATGACAAGAAACGTGCAGCAACAGATCAGTAGCAGTTATGAAATACTGAAAGAAAGAAAGAAAGAAAGAAAGAAAGAAAGAAAGAAAGAAAGAAAGAAAGAAAGAAAGAAAGAAAGAAAGAAAGAAAGAAAGAAAGAAAGAAAGAGGAAGAATTGCTTAGTGGAAGCACTTCATTTGGCTTTATTGATACATTTTTCTCTTTCCATTACTGTAATGTATGCAAATGACTGAATGGGGTGTTTGTTCAGCAGTTTAGTGATCTCTATCTGTCAGAAGTAATGGGAGCCCACAAAGGCTGTAGAGTTGAGGCACAAGCCCCCAGAGAGCCCTATTTCACCAGAGAGGCTATGGCTATCACATGCACACTCACACTCACATTCCAGTTCTAGATATGATAAAGTAGAGCTGGGAGCTTAGAGCGGGATTCTGCATACTGGAATATTAATGTCAGGGAGGTGGCTGGATGGGGATGACGAGAGACCTAACTGAACCTTGATGGGTGTCCAGTACATCTCCCACCACTGTACTCAGTGCTTTAACCTAGCTTAACCTTTCATTTCACAGGAGGCCAGAGTCAGAGCACATCATTCGCTCCAATCTTCACACATTGAGTGACAAGTAGCTGTCTTCTGGGGCAAGTTTTAGCAAAATATATTAGACTGAGGGTTAACGGATTTAGCTAGTCTTCATTTTGTCTTTCATAGTAGTCTAATGTGTGTAAGACAGTTTCACACAAATCAAAACTTGCCTTAAGGTTATAGCCGCCTATTTCCTCGAGCTAACACCATAGCATTGTTTTGTGTAGTAACAATCAATACATTTTTATGTAAACCTTTTTCCTGTAGTGGTTTTCTTGTTGTTTTTTCCATTACAATTTTTTTACACCCCTTGCCATATTTTTAAACAGGTTTGAAAATATGTATTGCTCCCCTTTACTGACATTTGTTAATGTGTGCTCACCTGCTCAAAGCCCACACACCTACCAGTGCCAGTTTCTCACACCAACTTTGTCCGCCCACACAGGGTCAGCCCAGACACACTTTTTCCCTGCCCCAGGGCTAGCCTGAAACACCACCATTGTGGCTTAGAAATCGACAGATGCATTTATACAGCTACCACCTTTTTGTTGTTTTCAGATACTTCAGCCTGATTTAGTTCACACTTCAAAGGAAGAGGTGCACTACAATGTGTTTATGGATGGCCTTTGTCAAACAGTAATAGTTGGAGACTCTGTTGGCTTCAGGCTACGTTTGTGTACACCTTGTGCATTCTCTTGTTTTGGCATCAGGCACTTAAGGTTAAATAAATGTTTTTTAGTGAAACAATTGTTCTATTTAGCAGGCTGCTGAGGTTAAACTGCAGAAACATCCTGTTACAAGCTTGTTTTTTCTGGAGAAACACAGTGTTGTTTGGAGATGTTATCCCCCTTTACTACACCTTTATGCGTTTGAAAGGGAGAAAGTCAGATTATTTAGAGAATCTTAATGTTTATTTCTGCATGTTTGTAAATTAGAAAACTGGGTTAAAACATGCTGATAGCACTCTCAGTAGCACACCCACCCCCTTGACACGCAAGCTCTCTCTCTTAATCACCACCTTCCTTTGAGCGCCTCCCCTCCCCAACCCCAACCCGGGTGTTTTCCTCCGCTAATGAAATTCACTGTAAACTGTGTAACCAATTAACTGGAGCACAGATAAACCATGGAGTCTTTTAATTATCCAAAATTCAGTGGGAAAAAGTATAAATGAATAGAGGTGCAAAAAACAGTCTCTTTCCCTGCCTGAATTCTTGGTCTGTAACTCTCACCTTAATTCGATTGTCCAGGAAAAATGCAGTCACTAAAACAAATCTTTCATGTTGACATTGCATGTCAGAGGAGATATTAAGATTTTAATTAATATTTTTAATAGGTGTGTTTGTAAAAACATTTGACGTTAAAATTGAAATTATGATATATAAGAAAAAGCAGTAAATGTTAATGAAAAAAGGTTGTGGTGATTATGTTGCTGTCTTACCAAGGATTTTCTTAAGGCATCAACTGGCATTGTTGTTGATTGAATCCATTTAATTGACTTTTAAAAGTACATTCACTACGACTAACATTTGTATTTACAGCTTTAGAACCCTTTGCCCACTGTACCTACAGTATATCCTGTCATACTAAAATTCTCTCACACTGCTCTGCCAATATTCAAACGGTACACCCTCCCAGCTCCACTGCAAAATCACTTATTTAATTACTTTTTTAATAATGTTGGTTAACTTATTCATTAAGGCAGCACTAACAATTACTTTCATTTTTGATTAAACTGTTGATTATTGGTTTTTTTTTAATCCATTAATTGTATGGTCTATAAAACATTTGAAGATAGTTAAAAAAATCCCCACTGCAATTTCTGAGAATTTAAGATGACATCTTCTAATTGCTTTCTGTGTCAGACCAGCAGTCCAAAAATGTGTTCACTATAATATAAGTCGATCACTTATATTATTGGTCGATTGTTTATTCTGTACATCTGGTTTTCCTTGAAAACGGACCAAACGTGGTATGTATAGATTTGAACATACTCATTTTGTGCCTTAGACTCTTGAAGACGAGGGTATTAAAAGACTAGATTGTAGCACGGTAGCCCAATGGTTAGCGCTGTGGCCTCACAGCAAGAAGGTTTTGGGTTTGAATCCAGGTTGTTCTGGGCATTTTGTGTGAAGTTTGTATGTTCTCCATATGTTTGCATGGGTGTTCTCTGGGTGTTCTGGTTTTCCCCACCATCAAAAATATGTACTAGGTTCTCCAGTCAATGCCCTTGATCAAGGCACTGGCTCAGATCTGGAGTTGGTGCCCGGGTGCTGTAAAAATGGCTGCCCACTGCTCCCTTAAGGGATGGGTTAAATGCAGAGAATGAATGTTGCTACATATGTATCTGACAATAAAGTACCTTTACCTTTTTTATTGCCCTATTGCCGTTTTAGCACATAATGCCTCTACATCCAAAAATTGTGCACACAGATCTTTAAATTTGGCTCAGACAAACAGATTAAATTCTAATGAAGCCCAAAAAAATCAAGTGATGGATTTCACAGAATACACTTGCACTGTATAAACAAATATAAAAAAACATTAAGTTGCATTTCTTGTGCCTGCTGGCCGGCGTGTTCCCTGCCAGACAGAAGACCATATCAGTGCCCTCTGGTCATATGAGGGAATTCCCTAGAAGTTTGCCAATCAGTATCTTGTTAGGCTGTGACACTCAGCCTGATGTGGCAGCTCCATTAACCACTAGAGTGAGCTTGCTGAAAGGCTGCCTGGGCTGTAGCTCCCAGGGGTAGGAGGGGTTGTGGTGTTGGAGTACAGAAGATACATCCATGATGTACACTGGATCTACCCTTTGCTCCTTAGTGAACAACTGTCGTATTCCACTGATAAAGCCACTATGCCCTGCCAGTCCTGGAGGGTGTCCTTTGGGATCCAATGTGTCCTGTTGGGATTCAGGGCTGGTCCCCTGCAATCAAAAATGCTCCCTGACACACCATCTGTGTACATTTTTTGTGCTTCTTGCAGTTGATATACAATATACAAGGTGAAGTCCTTATATGCAGAAGGAGAAGAGCCAGTGTATAACAGGCCATAGTGTTCTGATTAGAAAATTGTTTTATTAATTGTTTTATCTTCATGTCTCCATATGTTGCTCTGCTGCTATATAGCTTTGTCCCTATTGGCCAAGGTCTCTACTGATTATTTCTGCTCTACAGAAAGACAAGCTAAGGACCCAGTGGCAGCAGCCCCAATCTGCACCTCATTACTTCCCCAAAAGGCCTAAGCTTAGTGCAGGGTAATAGACAGAAGCCCATGCGCCCTCATTTGTCATGGGCTCCTGGGTTTGATGCAAAGCCCCCACTCCCCCTGAGCACTTGTTGCTGAGCTCTAATCCGGCAGTAGACACCAGCCACGCTTCTCTGCTTAGCCATCCCCACTCTCCACCGTCATGGCTCATGATTTCACTTTCATTTGATGTTTTAATGAAATTCCTTAGACTCTGTTGAATGGCAGGCCTATTGTTGGCAAATTATTCTATCAAATGCAAGTGGAAGGGAAACGTGACTGGAGTTATTTGTCTAGTAAATATGAGGCATTGAGCATTTAGGTTGTTTTTTAGCATTTAAATCCACAATAGAAGATGGTTGGAGTTAAATAACGGCAGTTGACACATAGGAAAATGCGAATATACCAAACGGCACATAAGATGCTGTTTTCATTCATGTGCTTGATAGCCCTCTGCATTATTCATTCATACAATTGCTATAATAACTAATAATACTACAGCTGCTATAGCATAAGTTAATTGTAAAATGAGTTGGGTGATATGTACTTAATGCTAGAAGATAGTGTACGTAGCAGACATTTATTCCTGTACAGATCAGTATATTACCTTGTAGCACCATTTGAAAATAAGTGCTATGGGGCAGCATCCAAGAGGCTGGGGAAAGCTCCTTGATGAAATGGCCTGAGTATCATTAGCTAAATTTGCTGTGTGTGCCAGTTGAAAGCATCTCTAAAATGTAAATCAAACTAATGCCCAAACACTTCCTCTCCTCTCCCCACAGTAATGCTATTCCTTTCCTGCTGATACTGTCGAGGGAATACGGTGTTGTTCTGCTGTTTGCTACTGGGCTCTCTGTTGATTTCTAACTTTGCTCGGTGTTGGCTATCCTTCCTCTCCCGGGACAGGACCTAGAGATCACTGTGTCTGCAGGCCATCTCTTCTGCAGCCTGCACATATACGTGGCCCCACAAGCGATTAGCTGAACTTATTGACTGCCTTTGCACGCTTTGGAGCAATTAGGTGGTTCATTATGCAAATAAAGAACACTAATTACCTCACGTTTGCTAATTGATTATAAGATACGGTATATGGTCGACATTAGGGTTGGCTCCTTCAAAAAGATATGGCCTTCAACAGTTTCAGTTGAATGAATGAATAGCAAATAGCACAGTGCATGTCACTGTGCACTGAGCTCTGCAAATTTGAAACACAATAGAAAAGTCGGAGGAGAAAGAGATGTCTAATTAAAATGAATCTGTGACAGTCAGAAACACTAATAGTTACAAACGGCAATCTGATGGTAGTCAACAGGGGATTCTCCATTAATTGGCAAAATGAGGCTCATCAATCACACAGAGGGGGAATGCTACACAGACAGTATCCTGTCAGAGTTACTCACTGCAGGGGGGAGCAGCATGATGTGTGTCTCAGGGACAGAGTCATGTAGAGAAGGAACCGTTTCTTCTCTCTCTCTTTTGCTCTCTCCCTCTTTCCCCCCTAGACTCTGTGTCCCACCACATGTGGCTCTCAGTAGACATCTCTCCAACTCATTCTGACAAGCTTTGTTTTTTCTTGTCACATTTCAAATGGGGATTGGCTGGCATTCTCTGCCAGTAAAGGCCAAGACAGAATTGTCAAAATACACTGTTGAATATCAGCTTTTAGAAGATATTCTTTGCTTATGGCATCTGCTGAGAGAGCTTTGCAACTCAAAACTCTCTCTTCACTCAAGCAATCAAGAAATCATTTAATTGGATTGAAAATAGCTTATTTTCCAATGCTGACAATGATCTTTGAAGTTTTAAGGTTCTTTGAACCTAGAATTAGTAGCATGGAATGGGAACAATGTATGAACTTTGTATGAACCTAACAAGGATAGTAATATGTGATACGATGATTGAGCAAGCCAAACAAATGCCGGGGCACGTAACATACCACCTCTGCCTACAGGTTGATTTATATACCCAGGCAACAATTGATTGTTTTATCAATTGGACCAATCAATGGACTGCCCCTAATCTCTATGTAACTCACTTGGTTTAGGCAAGGCAAGACTCAAATTGGTTATTGGTCTATATATCTGTGTCTTATTTAGTTACTTCATGTATGTTTACGGTACAGACTACCATAACATATTTGGCACAGAAGATATAATGTTACCCAATATGTATACACATTCCCAATTAAGCAATTGTTGTATGCTGATATACTAATTACCTCTTTTTAAATGCATCGAACCAGTAATATGTCAAGCATGTCATGGCAAATGGAGTATTCACAACTATCTTTATAGCCTTCACAGACTGGGCTAATATGGCGGCAGTCAAAACAACGGTCATGCCTGTGTGGGTTTTTATTGACAATTAACCTCCAATTAGCAGCATGGATAGATAGGGTGACCTCGTCAAGTGCTAGTGGTTGTGTTTATGATGGCTCCTCCATGGACATGATTGCATGAGATGAGCCAGTTTGCTGTGAAGAGGGACAGCATGTTGCTGCACTAGCATTACAGTACGAATATATAATGGATGAGTCACATAAATGTTTCTAATCCATTTTACCCCTCTTTGGCTCCTATGTTTTTCTTACTGACACACACACACACACACACACACACACACACACACACACACACACACAGACTGTATAGTGCTGGTGGGTCTAAGCCCTGTCATTTAACAGCAACAGGGAAGTGTGAGACACATCTGCTACCTGTACCAGAAGCTGACCTTGAATTGACTTTCTATGATGAAGACTTATGGTTGATCCCTGGGCTTTTTGCCTTGATGCCTTGTGGCTTTCCATCCTAACTTAAGAACATAGGTTGGAACCGTAGAGACCATATATCTCTTTCTATGTTGCTCTCCTTTCTTTTTCTTTTTCTGTACCACGACTTTCAAAAGTACCAGTGCAGGTGGTAAGAACATTCAGCAGTTGCAAGAAATGAATGAATGAACTCCTTTTGAGTTGTTGCATACTGTCTTGTTCAAATGACTTGATAATGGGCATAAGAGGAATCTTCTTTTAATTCAAAACCTTTGAAGCCTGGAGTACTCTTAAATTCTTAAATATCAAAGTGAGTTGCATGGTTTAATACAAGCTGTCAGAATGCGAAAGCATACATTTTGAAAAACTGAAATTATGCAAAAATATTGACTCCCCTCCTCACTTGGGCTGTCTTGTCATTGGCTTGTGATTCCATCTGGCAAGAAGAAAACATATGGTTTCTCCTCTCTGTAAAGAAAAATGCACTTTTCTTTTTCTTTTACTTACTCTTAAAGAAACATTATGGAGAAAAGAGTGAACCGACAGGGTAAAACCGGCATTCTGAAGTACATCATACCTTTACGTTCATGCTTCTCACTATGTATAGTTGAAGTATAAAAAAAATGGGTAAGAATTATTATACTATATCCCTCATTTAACATATACATACTTTTTATGGCAGTCATTGAAAATGTATAAAATTTAAAAAAAATAATGTTTTTGGAACCAGCAGCTCCTCCCACTTCACACAACTGCTGTATGATAATAAGATTGTTTTTGTTTTTTTTTCTATTTTTGTTTTTCAAAACATGAACACACCTTCCTTACAAGTCCCATTTAACACACTAAGAATGCAACTATAATACATTCAATCACATTTCTGTCCAACCTTTTCCTGATGTTCAGAACAGAACAGGCACAGATGTAGGTAGCAACAGGTGTTAACTTGAGGGACACATCGGTTTGGTACAACCACAGCTCAGTGGTGACAAGGGGTGTTACACAGCAACACTGTATGGTTTCCATCATCAAAACACCAACCTGGAGATTTGCAAGTTTAAAAAATAATGTAATCAAAAGATCTCCAGCACAGTGCAGCAGATGATGACACATACAGTGATTGAAAACAGTTTGGAAAGGTTTCCGCATGCTTTTCGAAAACCATGACCCGAGCACATTAAATGACTGCAGTTTTTTCCACTCTGTGGGCTGAATGTGCTTCTGGGGCATGTTTGTGATGAACGGTAAAGCCGAGGTTAAGATGCCTCAGGCTCGTTTGATCCAATGGTTATATTCTTAAAACTATGAGCAAGGTCATCTGAAATACAATCCTATTTCCATGTGCTGAGTTGCCCTATTACTACAGTTTTCATGGACAAATCAGACTTAAAGAATGATTTTTTTTTTTTAATAAATAAACAATTAATATTATCAGGCATCTAGTAGATATTAGCCAGGAAAGATAGTATAGGGGGTTACACGGGGCTCTCATATCACAGGAGTTTGTACTATCAGAGAGTGACAGTCATTGTGTTTGTGATGGGGGGTGTTTTAGGAAGTGTAGGAATGTGTATACATGAGATAGCTGCAAGGGAGTACAGAATGATAACGGGGAATGAAGCATATTCCATTGGAGTGATTAAAATGATTGAGGACAGTGGCGAACTCATTCATCTCTGAGCAAGGTGATGAGGGACATTCGGTATGTGTGGGCGTCTGTGAGGAGAGTTATTTGCTGCATTCATGTATATGTGAGTGTGTGTATGTGTTTTGTGTGTGTGTGTCATAGATGTAGAACAAGTTGTGAAATGGGACTGGCGTGGAGGCGACCAGACAGATGTGGAGCGATGCCCACAGGAGGGCCATGTCTTTTCACTGTATATCTGAACAGACAAATATTTATCTTTACCCCACCACAGTCTGTATTCTACATTTTAATTTGACCTTCATCAGAACAAAGTAAACAATTCCTCATTCCTCATTGCCAACCTCAGGGTCTGTTTTTTATTTTGTGAAGTTATTTTATTTTGATGTCTGTTTTTGTTTGTTTTTCTAAAACGGTTACCTTAAAAACAGGAGTAGCAATATTTTAATGAAGGTTTCTTGAGGTTTCTGTGGATGTGATTAAACTGGACCGTAATCAGTTTGTCTCCTCTGTTCAGCAGATCAATTACCTCAGTGAGTGGAGAGAGTGGGTGGTGCAGGTTGTCTTGTGCGTGTGCCTGGATGTGCGTGCATGTGCATTTTTTCATAGGCAGTAGGTAGAGTAGTAATTTTGATTCTAGTAACATTTCTATTCTATCTATACTTGACACAAAGGTTGAACCACGTCCTGTACTTTAAATGTAAGTACAGCTATCCACAATGGCCTTATTGGCTACACATAACCATTCTCAAGCACATTAAGTGTATGTCTAAACCCACTTAGCATTGGCAGCCTTGTGAAAGTGTTGATTTGAGGTCTATGGGTTCATGTTTCCCTCCTCTCTCTCTCTCTCTCTCTCTCTCTCTCTCTCTCTCTCTCTTTCTCTCACTTTCACTCTCCACCTCTGTCTCTCCCATCAACTGCTCTAATCTTCTGAATGCCATCCACACTCACCGTTCATCCCCTGCCTTCAGGATTGGTTTCACACAGTGATCCCCTCACTGACCAGACAGACGACTCAACAATTAACCTCTAAGGCTGACCTGAAATATCTCAAACCTTCTCCCCTCAGCATCCTTATTGGCCTCTAATAGATTTCTAACAGGTAGAAAAAAGTGGATTGAATTTCACCCGTCCAACCCTTAGGGTCTGTGCAGGAACACTGTTCAGATTGTTGTCTCTTTTTTCTTCTTTTTCTTCTCGCTAAATACCACAGCCGTGAATGTGGTGCATGATGCTGTCTGAGCTGAATGTGTAATGATAGGGCCAGGCTGGTGATACATAGTGCCAATGTGTTAATAATGGCATTATACTTTGTGGTATTCTTCACAGAACCCATTGCATCCATTTCAATCCTGTTAAAGCCCTCCATTTTGGTTATTGCTCTAATAGCCATAAAGCACTCTGCTGGAGCCAGTTTGACTGAAACTGTTTTCCGTAACATAGACGATTAGTCCCTGTGTTGTTTAATATCACTTTTGCCATTATTGCAGGATTTACAGCTAATGCGTCATTTGTTCAATACCTTTCTGGTTATCATCCCACAAATGGCTATGGATATGCCCTGTTGTGCTGTGGATACATTTTTGAAAAATCCACAGATTTTCATCTCGCCATTCTTTTTATTGAAGGTGAATGACACCTTAAGTTACCTTTCAGTCTTTGGCACTCAATGTTTGGTTTTAATTGTTAATGTGTGTCTTGAAAATGCATTGGTGTGTTGTCAGGCGTGGGGGTTTAAATCCTGTGTGTGTGTGTGTGTTCGTGTGTGTGTGTGTGTGTGTGGTCATTGTGTTGGTAGTTGAGGGAGAGCTTGTGCATATCCGATCGTAACCAGTAAGGTAATGATTCATAAGACAGCCAGTAGGATTTATCCACTAATAGATCTCCTAGGAGATAACCTAATCCCCCAACAATATCTCCTTATCAAATTACAAGTGAACTATGTACAGAATGGGCTTCTCTATCCACAAATGAATACTAAGCCTTATACTTACCTTTAAGCTTATTAGATTTGATCTGAAACAGAGCAGTATCAAGTATTCTCCCTGATGTAAAGCTGATCAGAGATAATAATCCTTTCTGAGATTAGTTTTAATTTCACAGTCTACCGATTACCAGGACTTTATATAAAATAATGTATTTTTTCTCTTCTTTTTTTCCAAAGCTGTAGACTCATTCATCAACTCAGATTGAGTTGCTCAAGGAAGTGTATTCTGTACTGGAGATTTACTACATACTGTAGGAGAGTAAATGCACTATTTATCTGCTCATTGAGTGTTTTTTGTCATCCATAGAGCTCACAAGTGGAAGCTTGTCAGTGGCAAATGAAAGTTAGGCTTCTGTTCAAGGTGTGGATTGGAGATTAGGAGTAATGCTCAGCTCTATCCTTCTGTCCGCTTTCACAGAGATGATACGATTTTCAAAAGATGAGACCCCCTTTTTCTTTCTCACTTACTCTCTCTGTCTCCCTCACCCATCTATTACTGCCTTGCCCTCACTCTCTCATGTTACCCATTTCCTTTATCCCTTTATCTCAGATTGACTAAGCTCAAAAGAGGGTTTCTAACTCTTTTTGGTTATTCCTAGAGGAAATGATTGAATGAGTGAGTAGATTTTCTGAACAGAGCCCTAAATGGTTTTGTGTTGCCACACAGACTCCCAGGGCATTCACTAGATTTTTGGAGCCCTTAATTGTTGTGCCTACAAATGTGAGTTTTCTTGTGCCAACAATTGTTATTTAAAAAGCTTGGTATTGTATGCACCATAAAAAGGTGTGTATAAAGGCTTTAGGCCACCCTTCACGTTATTGTAGGCCCAGTTTAATATGCAATATATGTAGTAGGGGGTCCCTGCTTCGTCTCTCAACAGCTAAGGGGTCTTGGCCTAAAAAACATTGAAGACCCCTGTTCTAGACCAGGGGTATTCAACAGTCTTTCTCTATAGTAGAGAAATGAATATTCAATTCACGGGCAACAGCTCTGGTGGACATTCCTGCAGTCAGCATGCCAATTGCACACTCCCTAAAAACTTGTGACATCGGTGGCATTGTGCTGTGTGATAAAACGGCCCATTTTAGAGTGGCCTTTTATTGTGGCCAGCCTAAGGGACACCTGTGCAATAATCATGCTGTCTAATCAGCATATGATGTGCCACATCTGTGAGGTTTTCTAAGGAGAAGTGCTCACTAACACAGATTTAGACAGATTTGGGAACAATATTTGAGAGAAATAGGCCATGTGTGTACAGAGAAATAGTCTTAGATCTTTAAATTCAGCTCATGAAAAATGGGGGCAAAAACAAAAGTGTTGCGTTCATAATTTTGTCATTATACAGTATGTAGTAGGCGGTCCCTGCTTTGTCTCTCATCAGCTAGGTGTCCTTAGCTCAAAAAAATGTTGAAGACTGCTCTAGACTAAAAAGCAATTCATTGCTAAATGACAAGCCTAAGGAATACGTTGCAGGAGGGAAGGGTATGGATATTGGTTATGGCTTAATTCCTTTTGTTCTTTTTGATGTAGCTGCCGTCTCATCTGAGAATTGGCCCTGTGCAGAGGGAGGGACCAAATCTTTCTTTTGCTGTTTTGTGCTCATCTGGAGTTTATTTATTTAGGTCTGGGTGTGTTGCACAATAGTACTCCACGTGTTCATAGATCACTAGCCAATAGGGGAGGGGAGTCATCACAGTCAATTAGGTGCTTAATGGTAAATCACAGGTGGATTAAGATATTTTCCCAAATATCTGTCTGTTCTTTATGGTGATATTTTAGGTGAAACACTTGACATCCTTTAAAGCTTTTCTGTAGCCCTGTGATATTCAAGTACAAAAATACATTGGTGCATATATCAGTATTTAAACTGTTAATTCTGAAAAGGTACGGTATGTTAGAGCAATGGTTTTCCAGGGGGTCTCTCACCCCAGTTTTTTTCTTGTTAATGCTGTATAATTTAACCTGTTCAGACCTCTAACAATTACCAAAGCAAACAATCTGAGAAGGAAAACTTAGTTTTAAGATGAGCTACTCACAGCTGATATACATATACAACTTGTCATGTCATTTTTAGGGGTAATGGTTGGGAACCACTGAGTTAGAGGTGAAGCCTTGAATCACATAACTATTCAAATAAGAAATCTGGTGTGTTATTATCTTTATACCTTAGTTGACACAGTCAGCAGGGCACCCTACTGGTGCTACCCTCAAAGTCTATCCAGCTGCATTGAATTAGAATGCGCAGCCGGTGCCGTACTTTCAGCCATGTTTACTTACAGAGCACACCAGCATTTCCTGTCTCACTTACTATAGTCTTTAATTTGGGGCATAGAATCTAGGTCTGCATTGATATGCACCTTTGGAATTGTGCCAGCGTCATCTCATGCCGCTTAAGTCTCTGTTTCACATTCTCAGATAATGACAGGATTTTGTATTGACTGTCCCAAATGCTCTTATTTCAGCTCTTGTTTCATTACATGGCGTAGGCGTGCGCTCAATAGATCGCTACACAAGTTTGATTCATGATTGTTCCCCACTGCTTGTTATTAGTGCAGCATCAAAGCTAGACTTGGTAAACACATTTGCATTTTAATGAGTGATATAGATTGTTCTCCTGCTCAATACCACCATCAACCCACAACCCACCCCTGCCAGCATAGATGAAAAGTGGGCTGCACCTAGTCTAGGTTAAAAACAAGACCTACTAAACACACTGTGTTGTAAGTGACAATTAGAACACAGATGTAGTGTCCACGAACTTAGAAGGCTGCTTTATTTTGAAGAGTTAGCATAGTGGCCTGAAACTCTCCAACGTTTCAGGTGACAGCAGGCCAAGAACCAGAAAAAGTCTGGATATGGTCATTAAAGAGATTACTTGGTTAATGTGTCCACATTGTGGAATGGTGCACTTAATGTTAATGAAGAGAGATTGAGTGGTTGAAAATGATATCTCAGTGCACAAATGGATGTCATCAGAGCAGCAATCAGCCAATGACAAGTGAAAATTTGAGGAGGCAGATCATTTCTATTTCTATGTTAACTCAAAATGTCCCCCCCCCCCTGCAACCTGCAGAGGATGATGCTACCCATTAAAGAGTGTTTGCCTCTGTGGGGATGTAATCTCATGCAAATTAGAGCAACAGACTGCCAAATCGAGCAGTTGTAGCTGGTAACACAGCTAAGCTACCGGTATGTACTGTACCCGTAGTGTCGTGGAGTGTTTGTGTGTTGCTCACATTCCTGTCTTGATAAAAATGCTGTGAAACTAATGATTCCCACATTGATCCTAGTGTCTGTGCATGTGATTTGCCAATACATACTGTACACCCCCGCAATGGATGGATGTTCCATTTGCAAATAAAGTATTCACTCTTGATGTCTGGCGTTTTCACCGAAACCATTATCACTGTCAGCTGTTTACAAATGTTATTATACCAACCCCAGTCCCTCTTTAAAAGTGCACTGAAAAAACAGCTGTTAAAAACTCCTATTTTGAGGAGAAAGACATGACAATTGTTTCGAATTGTTAGTCTATTGTCAATTTTCCTTTTTGACAGAACATGCTTTTTGTCCCCTTCTACACTGCTTCCTCACACTTCTTTTTGTTCATGTTGTGATAATACATATTTCTTGCTGTATTTTCCAGGGGAAACAATGTATTGCAGCAAAGAGTATGTGTGCAAATGTTTTCTTCAGCGATCCACTCACTGTTAAGAACCTGTTTTTGGATGTGTACAAAGCCGACCAAAACCCTTTTGCTGTGTCACCCATCAACAACCAATTAAGGCCATAACAATGACTTTCACAGATAGGTGAGTCTATGTTTTTGTAGAGAAAAGTAAATATAATTGGCTGAAGAAAGAGAAGTTTAAATGCAGAGGTTTCTTATTTCAATGAAATAATTGCTTTCTATTTATTTTTTTCATAACTGACAGTAGTTTTGTCACTTCACAATGGTAGACAGGCTGAAGGATGAGAGGAGGGCAGCTGGGGAGGCTCTAATTTATCTGTTTGTCTGTGTTTTCCTGCCCACACTAGAAGGGGAAGGAGGCTGGAACAGGGCCCAGCTCCACAGGGGAGAGTTGCGTTTAGTGGTGGCATTGATTTTTATAAAAGGTTGCCCAGTGGGGAGGCTAGGTATGCCTGTCAACCTTAGCTCTCACACTGTCAAGCTAAGTGTAGCCTTTCTGTAATCCCCAAACCCTAAAAAAGGACACAGTTTACAAAAATATTCAGTAGTGGAAGTAATGAATTACATTTACTCTCATTACTGTAGCAGCTGTTTTTTGTGTGCTGAAAAATGTAATTGTACTTTTCCTTAAATACTTTTTCACAAGTATGCTAGTTTCACAAGTATGCTAGTTTCAAGTCACATCTGTTACAGAGTAAGAACAAAATAACATGTATTGGCTGCATTCTATAAAAGGTTTCAAACTATATAGCTTTATATTGCCTTGCTGCACCCACTTGCCATAGACTTTTATTAATTGTCAACCATTTTTGTTTAATTGTCTGATTTTTGTCCTTTTCTGGTTAATTCTAATAAATCTACTCTGAGGAGGGCCGTCTATAAAAACGTATTTTTAGTTTGGACATAAGGGCTCGGTGGCATGATGTTGTTTCACTAGTGCATATGTTGGAATTTAACACAATATATTTTGCAGCCTAAAAGCGCTCTTTAATTTAACAGCGGTATTATACATCATATAACAATTCTTTCTAGTATTTAGTCCCCATGTTTCTCCTTCCAGCATTACTCAACACTTACATTATTTTGCAAATGCGTACATGCCTTGGAGGGAAAGGTTAAGGAAGCTGCTAAAAAACAGGTGAGAAAGATGGATTTTCAAATTTGTTTGACAGCCAGTTCTATGCTGGTCAGTTCCTGGAGGACTGAGGAAGTAATGGAACAGAGAGAGCAGAACTACAACAAGACAGAGTCAGAGAGATGAAGACAAGAAGGGAGAGGAGATACTTGGTAAGAAGGAGATGAACTGGCAATGAAAGTAGTTTTATTAGCACAGGTTGGAGGACACACACACACATATAGCCAGAGGCACTTCATCAACTGCTTGCCACTGCTCTCTCCCCCCTCTTCTTTTCTCTTTACAAGGAATTTTGTCAGGGTCAAATGTGAAGATAACCTAACTTGGAAGCATAATACAACCAAAATTATTGAACCTTTTACGTCACCACTCTCCATTTAAGATTAGACACATTTCAGAGAAAATCTTCATAACATGATACATATTTATAAAGATGAGGAGAAATACTCTATGTGGTATCATTGCAGTTTGTGATGCTTTTTGCAAAGTGATGTCTTCAAAATTTGTGTGTCACTCCTTCTGTGACTGTTTATATTTCTATTTATGTGTTTACATAAACAAAAATGACAAACACATGGAAGACAACTGCTACACATCTATTATTCCACAAACAAATAGATTGCATGTGCCAGATCCCTGTCATTCATTAGGCACCATTCATTGGCAAATCCACTTGCCTTCTAGCAAGTACATCTCACTGTATCCCCGTGTCATTTCTTTTTATTTTCCCTTTCCCTGCACGATGACACCCAGCAGTTTTTTGACTGGCGAGTCACACAAAGCTCCTCGGGCTGCCTGCTGAGCCACATGACAATAGAACTCTTGAGGAGATCATTTTATCGTACTCTTGATTGCCAGATAATTATCAGTTAATTATTTAGAGCCTTAAATTAATTTGCTAAAAATAGCCTCTGTGCCTCTGTGTTGCCAATGGAGACGGCTCCATTATTCCTTTCTCCCTAGTCTGCATCGCTCCTTCTCTAAGCTCCCCGTCTTTGACATCCACTACTGCCACTCATGTCTGACTGTAATCTAATAAAGGAGTAGGTTTTCCTTTTGTATTTAAAGCAATCCAATTTTAGCGTAATGCTTCAGCACCGATTGTTTGAATTTCTCCTTTGTTGTTTTTCATGCCCATCTCCCTGTTCTGAATACTGGGCATCGTTTACAGCATGTCAGTCAGAGAGCACTATGGCAGTACCTACTGTTATTGTGTTGTATTATGAACAGTTTTAGTTTTTTTAGGCCTTAGTTTAGATTTACAAGGGAAACTTTGTTTAGTAATATCCACTACCGTCTGACTTTGTAGGTGGTTTTGTTGACCAATAACTTTACCTGTGCTTTGCAACACTTTTAAATGGATAGCATCTTCTTTTTACTTCTAATGCTACTCTTAGGACACTTCATTAGGTTGAAAGTGTCCTAAACAAAGAAATGTGCTGGAAGAGGTCCTATAATGGGATTCATTGGCTCAAATTGTACCCCCTTTTCCTTTTTCCCTCTGCACGCACGCACGCACGCACGCATGCACGCACGCACACACACACTCTCTCTCTCTCTCTCTCTCTCTCTCTCTCTCTCTCTCTCTCTCTCTCTCTCTCTCTCTCTCTCTCTCTGAACCAGGGCCAAATAGGCTGACCTGCTGAATGAGTTTGTGCTGTGGTAATGATAGGGCTATTGAATGGAGCTGTGGGCCAGTGGTCGTACTGAAGGAATCTGATCAATACACTCTCTCTCTCTCTCTCTCTCTCTCTCTCTCTCTCTCTCTCTCTCATTTCTCTCTTGCTCTCTCACTCTCTTGCTCTAACTCTTAAGTCTTTTATCATTCTTGCCACCAGTCTTTCTTTATCTACAAACAAATTATAAACTTGACCAATTGTTGACTAGTTGCTCTCTAAATCGATTTTACTCCCAACATTTTAACATTGAAGCATGCTTACTTAAACCATCTTTATTGCTACAGTTTAGGCCATGAAAGCTATATGTATCAACAGTACAGATGTTGCCCCAAAACGCCTTACCTTTGATGAAAAGGTTGATTATCATATTTTGAATAAATAATTGAAACAATTTAGACATTGATTTTCATTTTATTTGAGCAGTTAAATGATTTGTGCATAAACCCCACTAGTTGACCTTGCTAGGTGTCAGACTTCTCCCTTTCTCTCACACACTCGCATATCTAATTGATTTGAATAAATACGCCTTTGTTGTGGATTGTGGAAAGAATATTCTCCATATCCAGCTAACCCATGCCCCCATTCCCATATGAGAACAGAACAACCCTTGATGTTATTGTTGAGTTATTTACAGCATATCAGTGTCATTAACATAATTCAACTATAGTCCATGTTCTGTTCACTGTGCAGCACGGAAGGTTGAAACATTCCAGCATGAAGGTAGAATATTCCATTGACATTTAAAACACTCCCCTGCAGTCTAGATACACACATCAAAGGCAGCCCAACATGATGTCCATTTGCAAACTGGACTGCCTGGTTTGATTACTGGTCTGTTCAGAAAGCATGCACTAAGTGGCCACCTAACAAGTCCCATTTCCATCTCTTTGCACCCTGATCACACAAAGAAGATATAATCTAGACATCATGTGAACAAACCTTGATCAAATGTCACTTTTCAAATACTTCCCTACACTTTTTTTAAAGCGGCTTGGAGTAGCAGATTCAGATTGTATAGAAAGAGTTTACCACATCATGATAATTCCAGCAGTTTGCATTGTTCAGTCACAGAGAAGTATAAGTGATAATTTGCTTTTTCTTTATCATACATTTGATTCGTTTTGCTTTCATTGATTTTTTTGTAATGTGTCTGCTTTATCACATTTTAATGACTCGTGAAAATATAGGCAAGAGTAGCTGTATATTGGTGAGTAAGTAGAGACACAGCAGCTCCAGAGTTGTATGTATTTAAAAACACAGCAGTAGGTTGGTAATGTGTTTTTGTGTTTTTATATTGTGAAAGGCCTCCCATGCTCATCATTCCCCGCACACCATAAGACTTGGCTTGAACTCAAACTATGCAGTCTGATCTGACAACTGATCGAAACTCAAATAGATAGTGTCACACTGGATAACTATTGTCCTAATTGATGATGAACACAAGATTGTACATAAAGTTAAACAGTATCCACATTAACAGAAAGAAGAAATGTTAAAAATGTAATGCATCGAGGCGCCCAAGTAGCTCACCCGGATGCTCCGCCCCTCGACCGTTTGCTGCATGCTGTCCCCTTTCTCTCTTCCGCCCCTTTCCTGTCAATCTTCAGCTGTACTATGAAGCTCAAAAAATGTAGTCATGACCCGGTGAAAACTGGCTGGACAATGTGTGAGAGTAGGTTTGCAAAACGCTTGTTAGAGTTAGATAAAGACTGTTAAAAGGAAGAGACAGAGATAGAGCACGAAACAAAAAGTGCAGACCAGCAATTGTGATTCATCACTGTCATTGTCACATAGAACTACATAGACATGGCATGTGCACGAAAACAAATCTATACTGTGCGTCCCACACATTCTTTGTACTCCCTCAGATCCAAAGCCAGACAATTCTTTTAAATTGCTCAAACTGCAAGGAAATAGCTGGTTTTCCTCCCCAATAGGAGGCTAGAAGCATAGTGTGTTAGTTTTATAATACATTATGTAGAAATAAGGCAAGCAAGGTCAGAAAGTGGGGCAATCTAAATGAGACAGAAGGCAACACAAATGGCAGCAATTGTGTTTGGCACTATAGGTAGATGTGTGGATAGTGTTCTCTGTTCAAAGAAAAATGTTAAAGGAATGAAAATGCAGTGTATTTTTTAACCCTTTGTGGAAGAGAGAGCCCAATCTAGTGAGCTCAGAAAAAAAGAGAAAATGGTTCACAAAGCATGCGTCTGAAAAACACTAGATAATGAAACAGAAAGCATGCGTAATTACGAGAGAAGAAGGTTTTATATCATATTCAACCAACTTTTAAATAATGTTTGTCGTGTTGAGGGAAGGTGGTGGTTGGAGTTATTAACAACCAAATCAATGAATGTGTGCACTGGGTATCACTGGCATCTGATTACTCGTGGGTGTTTTTCTGAAAAATAAATAATGAAGCATTCACTCCAATTGGCTTTTCTGATGATGTTCAGCTGTGTAATATTGTTAACAAGTGTACCTGTGTCTATTAAACGGCATGTGTGACGTCTGTGGCATCTGGCGAGCCATTGTACTGTCGAGGTAGGGATAGATGTTTACCGATTAAATCACCGTCTGGGTAGCGAGAGACTTGACCTTTTACAGTTTGACAAGTAGGAACATTGTAAACACAGTGGATTTGCATTGTCATGTTTCCACTCTGTGAAAATTACACTGAGAAGTACAGGTCCGGGGCATTGATGTGACATGAGATTGCTTTGAATGATGATAAAAGGATGTCAACGTCATACAAGGTCTTCAAAGATAAAATTGTTTGTATGGGTGTGTGTGTTTCCCAATCGTAATTGGACTGTGTTGTGTTCACATACACTCACTGACACCATTATATTAGTTGACACCAAATTATATTTCAAATTTTTCTATGCTATCTCTTCCCCTTTTTAATAGCCTATCCATGATTCAACAGGTCATTCCCATGGACCTAATCCCCTCATATCTAATTTATATAGTCTCTTTTCCTTTATCAGATGTAGTCATTACACCCACCAGTCTGCCCCTTATTGAGTTGTTCCAGCTGGGTGCCCTGGTGAAGAGCTTTGAATGCTTAAGCAGAAACAACCTTCCTCACTACAGGTATAAATATTTCAGGGGCAGACGGGCAGAATAGATTGACAGTAAAATTGACATCAGATCTGGCTTTTAATTACACGAGAAAAAGGAGGTAGTAGCTGTAGGGGAGAAGTATAGAGAGGAATGTTCATGAACCCTGTGTCAAAGTGGCAATGTTATCCACTGAGACATTACGGTTATCAAATATACTGTATAAGTATGCACTATCTATGTATTTCATATACACTACTGTACACTACATATTATGTGTGTATATATATATATATATATATATATATATATATATATATATATATATATATATATATATATATATATATATATATATATATATATATATATATATATTGGTCGTGCTTATCAAATATATTTAGGCCATATTGGACTTAAGGAAGCATTTGAGATTCTGAGAACAGGAAGGTTAAGAGGTTAAGGTAAAGTCTGATCACTGCAGCGGCACACTAAGTATTACATTAATTACATTTTGTGAAAGGGAGGGAGATGGCATCAAAGTAATCACCACCCTGTTGGCACCTTCTGTAATCCAACAGAGAGAGACAGAAAGGGGGTGATGAGTGCGTGTGTGTGTGTGCGTGTGTGTGTGTGTGTGTGTGTGTGTGTGGATATCTGAATAGCGATATCTGAATGTGTGCAGTGACAAAGACGGATAAACAGGATAGAGCTCTTGATGGCACACAGTTGATTTTAATCCAAGGTGTTGTTTTGATTACTTTGGACAAAGTCCAGCAATTTTCAGAGAGTATTTTTACACTAAGGCATTGAGCTTGCTACAGATTTAATTATTTCCACAATGTGAAATGAACCTGACTTGAATTCTGTATTCTTGGCCTCTCACACTCCCATTTCACATGAGCTGAGATTGTAGAACCGAAAACACATGTTCTCTTGTTCTTTAAGTATAAAGTCATTTTTTATCCAGAGTGGTGTATAATCAGTTAGCAAATGAAAGTTGAATGTATTGTTCAAAGACAGTAGAAAAAATGTTGCTGCTTTAGAGTTTTTTTTATTTTTATTAGCTTGACATGTTGGCTGGTCGTCGTTTGGTCTGCCAGCCAGTCTGTCCACCACTGTCACCAAATATTGGATGGATAGCAAGGGAATTTGGTTCAGACATTATTTTTCCCACAGATATAATTAGGCTATAACAATTAAATATTGTGAGCCCCTGACTTTTCATGTAGCACCAGCGGCAGTTTTCACATTAAAACAACATCTACTGAATGGATTAATACAAAATATGCTTTAAACATTCATGGTTCCCAGATGGTGTTTTTATAGTGACTGGTGATTCCCTGAATTTTCCTTTAGCGGCACAGTGAAGTTGACAATTTTGGTTTGGAGTGAAATGTCTCAATAATTATTGGGTGGATTGCCTTGATAATTGGCACAGCCATTCATTATCCCCAGAGGATGAATTGTAATAACTTTAGTGATTTTTTTCTTCTAATTTGCACATTAGTTAATGTTGATAATGATAAAAAAGACGGTGAACATGGTAGACAGTATTTGCTAAACATAAGTGTGTTAATGTAGGGCTGGGCAATATATTGATATTTTATCGACATTGATATATGAGGCTAGATATCGTCTTAAATTTTGGATATGATGTTTTCCTGCTTTTAAAGCTTGCATTACAGTCAAGTAATGTCATTTTCTGAACTTACCAGCTGTTTTATCATTTGCCTTTACTCACCTAGTCATTGTATCCCACATTATTGGTGATTATTTATCAAAACTCTCCTGTTAAAAGTTTATGAAAACACAAATAGTCAACCCTAAAATATCACTGCAATATTTATGTATTTGGTCAGAAATATTGTTATGTTTGATTTTTTCCATATCTCCCAGCTCTAGCTCAAAGCACCACACATTTTATTCAGTACGTTCAGATATGTCACTGGGATCTACACCATTAAACATACAGTATCTGACTCTTTTAAATATTTGCAAATCCTCCCTCCTCCCTGCCTTCCCTCTCCTTATTATACCCTCCCTCCTCTCACACACTTCCCTCCATCCACCTCAGCACCAGGTCACAATCCAATTTTTTGGAACTGGCTGCTCTGCTAATTCCCTCTGAGAGCCCCGGTGTCTATGCCGTGGCCCAACTCAGAACACTGTCAGCCTCTTTCCTGCCCGCCCTACGGACCTCCCTCTGCTTATATCCCCACACACAACAGAATGGTCCTGTCCTCCTCACTTAGGAACGAGGCTTACACTGTGGAGAGGAATGTCAGTTCTTGGCTATTGGGGAAAAAAAAACCTTTATAAACCTAACAACACAGTATTAATACAGATTTGACTTTCTCTTACGTATTCTTCTTTTTCACTCTTTCAGTATGAAGTGGAAAAAGTGATGCTAGTAAAAAATATAACTTTTAAAATAAAGCATAAGGAAAAGACAATGAATTTTAGGTGCATTACAGTATAAACAACTAAGATCAGAGCTTTTGCATTCATTCACAGATTTGAGAAGCTATAACTACTTTTCATACCTTATAGTCTATATTCTCTCTCTCTCTCTCTCTCAATTTGTGCCCTCCCTCTGCACTACATTCCTTCATCCCTCTCTCATCCCGCTCCCGCTCTCAACATGATGGGTTGTGTCCAGTCAGTGGGCAGCTTTGGTGTAATTTGGCCCACAGGGGCTGTTGGCAGTAGGTGTGGGGATAAAGGGAGCAGGGATGGTGGGGTTTGGAGAAAAGCAGGCTTAGTGTAGGGCCTTGGATGGTGGGGCCAGCAAGCGCATAGGAAAAGCATTAAATAAACATTAATGCAACTAGGTTACAGGAGATTTATTAAGGAGGCTTTTTGGGCCCCCACTGTAGGGTTTTATGCAGCACTTTAATAACTCTCTCATGCACACAGGTAAACAAACCAGGTAATTCATTTCCATCCTTGTAGGTGGCCATTGTGAAAACTATTTTATATAACTATTTTTAAACTTTTTTTTGGCTTATACGTACATGGATGTATTCCTTCTCTTTATATGGGTTTTATTACTAAATTAAATGTAGTTTTTCTCCAAAAAGCTTCTTTTTTTTTTTTTTTTTTTTTTACATCTAGGCAAAGTCTGACTTGAATATGATTTGATGTCTTTTTGTGGTGTTAAAAATGACTGCCCTTAATCACAGCTTACTGATGTTAAATGCACCCTTTCTGGCATGTCAAACACACAGATAAAAAGTGACTGATTAAACACAGTAATGAGGACATTGTGGCAGGACAAAGAAATAATTCTAGATTTTTACAAGGACAGGGTGGGTTTTGGCAGCAACAGGAGATTTGAGAGAGAAAGCGAGAGAGAGAGAGAGAGAGAGAGAGAGAGAGAGAGAGAGAGAGAGAATTATAAAAACATGAACTAGCAGAGCACTGCTATCAAGATCACATTTTACATCTGACGTTGTCTTTGTAAATCAACACTGCCAGATAAGACGCTGTCAGAAACTGAAGTTGTATAAGCCAAGTCTTAGTGTGTTATGTCTAGTGACTTGCTGCTATTCCACGAGCCCTCTTTGAACTATAATTGTTTATCCTCTAGTTGTGCCAGCTTCAGTTATTGAAATACTTTTTTTATCGTCATTCATAGGCTATGCAGAAATTCAAGAAAGATAAGGCAAAGAGCTATACAATGAAGTGCTCTAATCTGACCAATAGACCATTAGATTAGAAATCTAGTAAGCACGCCACAGATACAGTATCGTTAGTACCATCTGCATTAACAACATTGAGCCATCCAGCCATGCAGCAATAGTCTTGCTTTGTATGGTTGAGGTGCATTGCACAGGAAGCACAGGCAGTAACACTTCTCTGAGGACAGCAAGAAGAGGAGAGCAGAGACTGACAAACAGGGCCGGGGCAACCAAAGGCTGCATGATGCTTTACATTGAGACCTATCGCCTCTGCTCCCAGCTTTGTTTCAAGCCCAAGTGGTGTGAATACCAGACACAGCGCAGGCAGCATACTTCTGAAAGTTCACTCTGAGTAAGAGAGAAAGAAGTGAGTTTTTGTTTGAGTGACATAATGTAATGAGGGAGAATATCAAGGGAATATGTAGAAAGATTTATAAAGGGAATGTGCTTGAAAGGACAGTGGTAGACAGAAAGAAGAGGAAAGACAAAAAAATTATTTTCTTAGAAAGAGAGAAAATAAAGACTACTACTGACTGTGAGAAACTGAGGGAAAGAAAAGAGTAACAGGCAACTTGACAGAGAGACATTCAGCATGTGTGTGTGAGTGAGTGAGTGAGTGAGTGAGTGAGTGAGTGAGTGAGTGAGTGAGTGAGTGAGTGAGTGAGTGAGTGAGTGAGTGAGTGAGTGAGCGAGTTAGCGAGCGAGTGAGCGAGCGAGCGAGCACTTGCCTGTTCATTCTTTGTCTGTATGTGTGTTTGATGAAGGCTCTAGCATACCGGTTGTGTTGCTGCAGGATAGTCTGCGTCAGGCTCCATCAATATGACATGTCTTTGATGTGGAAATACAAGGAGCAAAAGCCCAGTCAGCCTCAGTCCAGTCCCCAGCAGGACACATCTACCATTGTGCGTGCGTGTGTGTGTGACTTAGAGAGAGAGAGAGAGAGAGAGAGAGAGTGGAAAGAAAAAGAAACACAAGAAAGCCACAAGCCACAACAAGCACCAAAAGTAACCACTGCCTCAAAAAAAAATGTAACTACCATTCTACAAGGGAGGCAACAGTTGTGACCTGAACATTGCCTGAGCTAACAGCACTGTGGACTCTGCTGAAGAGAGGAATCAATATTGGATCTAAATGCCATTAATAAGCATTTTCATGCCAGAATGATATCAACATGTATTTTGCTGCTAAATTAAACACTATTGCTTTGCTTGCTTTTTGGCAAGTCAGTAAGTAAGTAAAGGGTATAAAGCACTTTTCACAGATTAAAATCACAAACTGCTTCACAATAAAGTGAAACACAATAAATAAAAGACATTAGAAAACAAAAAAGCATAGGTACATAAAATCAGACAGCCTTAAAACCCCTTATCTAGATAAAAACATTAGTTTTCAGTTGAACATTAGAAATATTTGTTTTTTTTTTCATTTTATCCTTTGGAGTCACTTTTTCATTCTGACCAAGTATAATAATATAAATAGATCTTTTCTTTACATTTGTAATTTTTTAGACTTTACCAAACTAATACAACTGCAAAAACAGCAATATGGCAGTACGTCACTGTCAGGAGTTTAGATGTTAAAAATATATTTCTGTGAGAAAAGTAAAGTTACTTTTACATATATCTGTTGAGCCCCTAAGTTTTTACACAAAAGTGCAGTGAGGGGGAGGTGGACAAAAGAAGAGATAAAGGCAGTCTGACAGAAGCAAGGGGGATAAATAAGGTCCAGGCAGACAAGGAGATAAAGACAGGGAAGAGGAAAGACAGGAGGATGAGTCCATCCATCGGGCCTGTGTGTGGGCTTGCTGCTAACCTGGACGGTGCCATTACTACCTTGCAGGGAGGTAATCTCACCAGCCTACCCTGTCTGTGCTTTTATTCCCTGTCAGCTACACAAAGGTCTTCCACACACACACACACACACACACACACACACACATGTCAGCATATGCACAGTTTGAGCACAAATACATCACACACATACAGGCACGTATGAGTGTGTTATTTATATCCACCCAGAAAAACGAATGTGAGGTAATAACTTGCCTAGAGACACAGAACAATCCCTGGACCTTAATGTGGACGTTTAGCAAGATAACAGAACAAACAAACCATTAATACATTGCATTGTGGAAAAACATTGTCTTTCACGTAATAATGTAAGAATCCTCACAAAGAACAATGTCTTGGTAATTGTTTAGCTATGACAATCACAGGCCGCATGCTGTACCACCAGCCTGTTTATGTTGCCAAAGCGACTGCATGTGATCACTATATGTATCTGTACCTGTGACGCTGTGAATAAGAGGCTGCTACATGTAAGAATAATGTATAGAAGCACTAAATAATGCTTTACTTTATTGTATTTAGGATCAGTTAAATATACATCAAAATCCGTTGCACGGATCACACACTGACAAAAAAAAAAGCATTCATTTTCATGGCTGGTCATGCAAAGGCCTCTATCAGCCATTTAGAATTAGAGACATGGAACCACTGACCAACTCATGCAATTTATTTCCTGAATATGGAAATTGTACTTAGACAGAACTGTAAAGTGAAAAGGTGCTCAAGTGTTCAAAACACAAAGATATTGACTCAAAAACCATATTGTTGCAATTTGGGTTTAATTGTCTAACCAAATGATTTATAAACCTTTAAAAAATCGTTTGTAAACCATCAATAAACAATATTATATATAACAATATATTATAAAGTATTAAGTAGGTAAGTATTTACTTATATTCAATATTTAATTAAATTTAAAACAAATGAATGTTACTTGGTGCTTTATGAACCACATATTGTTAAATGACTCATTATTCCAAGCTTTAGTTGCAACTTTAATAATAGCCATTCAAATAAAATTATAGATTTATGAAGAACAATTATTAACCATCTAGATACCAACTTTGACATAATGTATTTAATGAAGTTGAGCACACACAGTTTTCCTGTGCAACAAGGAATTATTAGCAACATTACAGCTGTGCATGCTTTGTGTCTTATCTAATACAAATAAACCTTTTTTTATCATGTGACTGCCCATGTACATTATGTTGGTCCGGTGATCCTATTTATAGAAATGTTGCCACGTCATAAGATCTTACTAATTACTTGTAAGAACAATGTTATTGTATTCAGCGGAACTTATGGCCAGAGCTATAAAAATAAGACCAAATTTAATTCCAAAATATAATGATAAGTGTTGAGCTATTACAGATATTATAGCTAGACAACTATAGCTTCTATAAAAGGAAGATGAAAATGGTTGAAGCACGGCAGGTGTTTGCCCCTATTGCTAATGAATTGTGGGTCTTTTTATTTTTCTTTGTCTGTGTTTGCAAGCATGTACATGTATAAAATGTGTTTGATGCATGTGTTTGTATGTGTTGTTTGAGGTTGTGTCGTATTCATCCCACACAGGGCGTGTGAGTCTTGAAGTGTCCATGTACAGTCTCCATGAGGTCAGTGGCTGCTGTGATAATACTTAACTGATGCTGGCTGTCAATAGCCATTCACCAGGAATAAAGTGCTCGCCTGTTCAGTAAATTACACAGTGCGACGTGAGCTGTGAGGTTCAAAACAACCTGACCCCACTGTTGTTGGGAGAAACAATAGAACAATGACTGCAATCAGCTTTTCCAGCAACCATCTGTATCACGCTGCTGACTACAAAACACCTTTCCATTACTCTAGGGCTGCAGCTATTAGCTCACCATGCCATTGACTCCAAAGTGAGTCGGAGAGGTTATAGTAATGGCACGTTAGATTGTCTCTCACCCTTCTTTTTACAGTGTTTTGTTTTGTTGACCTTGACATAGATGGGCTTTTTGAATGATGAGCTTTTGAAGTGATCATTTCTAACAATGGCTTGTTTTGTCACAGCGGACCATATTTGTGAGGTGTCATATTGATTACAGTAGCTTTAAAGTATGTTTTGTCTATGATTGAGGTATGTTTTTGTCCTTTTTCCTTAACTCTGTTCTTCTCACGGCTTCTCCAAGCATGCACGGGAGCAGTATGAAAAACTGTCAACGATGCACAAGAACATGCAAAAGCTTTATGAGAGCATAGGCAGATATTTTGCCTTTGACCCCCACTCGGTCAGTGTGGAGGATTTCTTTGGGGAATTGGCCAACTTCCGCATACTCTTCATGGTGAGTATAAAATTTATGGTTTGTGCAAATCAAAAGTTTCATGTTTACGGTTCCTTCAAAGTAGACACACAAACTAACAGCGTCCAACACCCAAACATGTACATTACTTTCATCGGACATTCACTAGGCCCTTACTGATGGAAAATCCTATGCAAACATTACAGTGTTGTACTTTTAGCAAAAAAATGTTTTGTTTAGAAAAAACAACTGACAGTTGTATTACATTATTTAAAGTTATAGCTTAAATTTGTGTTGATATTGTTACAGGATGATGAATATTTTAACTTAAACATAAAGACTTAATACCCAATACCTGATACCTCTTACTTTGTACCACGATAACATTGAGTTTGAGCACTTTTACTTTGCAGAGATAATCCATCCACCTCACAGTTGTGGCATTTATACAGTATCAAGTATACTATCAAGATGCTGATTTGACAGCATGATTATTATACAGGTGTGCCTAAGGCTGGCCACAATAAAAGGCCACTATAAAATGTGCAGTTTATTGTATTGAGGGGTGGGGGGGGGACAAAAACCATTCAGTATCTGGCAGTGTTGGGCAAGTTACTTCCAAAATGTAATACATTATAGATCACTAGTTACTGTCATTGTAATTTGTCATTGTCATTTGAGTAACCAAAGATCTCAAAGTTGGACTCATCAGACCAAAGCACAGATTTTCACTGGTCTAATGTCCATTCCTTGTGTTTCTTGGCCCAAACAAATCTCTTCTGCTTGTTGCTTCTCCTTAGCAGTGGTTTCCTAGCTGCTATTTGACCATGAAGGCCTGATTCACGCGGTCTCCTCTTAACAGTTGTTCTAGAGATGTGTCTGCTGCTAGAACTCTGTGTGGTATTCATCTGGTCTCTAATCTGAGCTGCTGTTAACTTGCGATTTCTGAGGCTGGTGACTCAGATGAACTTATCCTCAGCAGCAGAGATGACTCTTGGTCTTCCTTTCCTGGGGCAGTCCTCATGTGATCCAGTTTTGCTGTAGTGCTTGATGGTTTTTGCGACTGTACTTGGGGAAACATTCAAAGTTTTTGCAATTTTCCGGACTGACTGACCTTCATTTCTTAAAGTAATGATGGCCACTTGTTTCTCTTTACTTAGCTGATTGGTTCTTGCGATAATATGAACTCTTAACAGTTGTCCAATAGGGCTGTCGGCTGTGTATCAACCTGACTTCTGCACAACACAACTGATGGGCCCAACTCCATTAATAAGGCAAGAAATTCCCCAATTAACCCTGACAAGGCACACCTGTGAAGTGAAAACCATTTTAGGTGACTACCTCATTAAGCTCATTGAGAGAACACCAAGGGTTTGCAGCGCTATCAAAAAAGCAAAGGGTGGCTACTTTGAAGAAACTAGAATATAAGACATATTTTCAGTTATTTCACATGTTAAGTACATAATTCCACATGTGTTCATTCATAGTTGTGATGCCTTCAGTGATAATCTACAATGTAAATAGTCATGAAAATAAATGTTCAAACTTTTGGCCTATATATTACTGCATTACAGCAAAAAGGAATACAATACTGTAATTGCGTTACTCCCAACACTGGTATCTGCTTTGACCACCATTTTCCTCACTCATTGCAACACATCTCCTTCACATATAGTTGATCAGGTTGTTGATTGTGGCCTGTGGAATGTTGGTCCACTCCTCTTCAATGGGTGTGCAAAGTTCCTGAATATTGGCAGGACCTTGAACACACTGCCGTATACGCCGATCCAGAGCATCCCAAACATGCTCAATGGGTCACATGTCTGGTGAGTTTGTTGGCCATACAAGAACTGGGATGTTTTCAGCTTCCAGGAATGGTGTACAGATCCTTGCAACATGGGGCCGTGCATTATCATGCTGCAACATGAGGTGATGGTCGTGGATGAATGGCACAACAATGGACCATTGGACTCATCACAGTATCTGTGTGCATTCAAAATGCCATCAATAAAATGCACCTGTGTTTGCTGTCCAACATACGCCTGCCCATACCATAACCCCACCGCCACCATGGGCCACTCGATCCACAACTTTGACATCAGCAAACCGCTCACCCACAAGATGCCATCCACACTGTCTGCTATCTGCCCTGTACAGTGAAACCCGAGATTCATCCATGAGGAGAACACCTCTCCAAAGAGCCAGACGCCATCGTATGGGAGCATTTGCCCACTCAAGTCAGTTACAACAATGAACTGCAGTCAGGTCGAGACCCCAATGAGGACAGCAAGCATGCAGATGAGCTTCCCTGAGACGGTTTCTGACTGTGCAGAAATTCTTTGGTTATGCAAACAGATTGTTGCAGCAGCTGTCCGGGTAGCTGGTCTCAAACGATCTTGGAAGTGAAGATGCTGGATGTGGAGGCCCTGGGCTGGAATGGTTACACGTGGTCTGTGGTTATGAGGCCGGTTGGATGTACTCTTGATTCCTCTGAAACACCTTTTGAGAGGGCTTTTGGTAGAAAAATGAACATTCAATTCCCGGGCCACAGCTCTGGTGGACATTCCTGCAGTCAGCATGACAATTGCACACTCCCTAATAACTTGTGACGTCTGTGGCATTGTGCTGTGCAGAGCCGTGCAGAGAGCTCTTTAGGGACATGGGGCATATGGTACCCAATTATAAAACACCACAGCGTTAGGGCTGTGTATAGCCACAGTATAGGCGGTGATACAGATGTTACTGTTTAATATATTATGATGTATCACAAAACTGTAAGCAAGGAGATAAAGGGGAAGCATGTCATAGCATAAAGTTTTATTTTTTTAAACAATCATAAAAAAGAGAATTGTGGGAATTCTAAGTTATGGAGGAGAGAGTCAAAGCTTCCTGACACTGCTAAGAAGTGGCTCACTGTGTCTGACCTTGTAATGTTCAGCTTACTGGTGAGAGCAAAGGCAGAGGGAGATGCTTCCAGGAGACATGGCTGCTGCACACAAAGAGCTGCAACTAAGCAAAACAAGGCACAAGATTCAGAAAACAAGTGTGGGAAAGTAAACTGAAGAGGAGACATTAGTAGGGGGAGGAATAGGAATAAATAGTGATGGCTGTGGTGAAAGTTAGAGAAAAATATCTATATAGATGAAGCACACCGGACTTTGTGGTTTGCTACACTCAACAGAGCTGCTGAGGTGAAGTTACAGTCCTTAGTGGCCCGGCTAAAGCCCAACTGCTGCTGTCATCTCTTGTGTATCAGAGAATGAAATGGTAATGCCATAAGGCTATCAAATGATGACTCTAGTGTGTGCCCTAATAAAACAAGTAATTGTGGCCAAAATGTCACTACTTCAAAGTTAGCTGTCGCTGCCACAAATTTAGCTTGACGGCTGGCTGTTTTCACCCCTGAGGAGACTCGTTAACTAGTGGCTAGAGGCTACTGTAACAAACCAAATGTGCATACATGCATAAATTCTCATTCACTTCAAAAGCCCACTTACCAGCATTTTAACTTCCAACTTTCTCTCGCTCTTGCTGGCCGCCAACAGACTCACTTGTGTCCAAGTGGCGTGCCTGGCAGGAAGCGGACCTGTGTAACGCAATAACCCTCGTCATTATGTGATATGAATGTTTAGGTTGTTTTATCTAGCTAATTGTAATTGTTAAATATTCTTCTTAAATGGACCACCAAAAAATATATGGAAAAACAGTATGGACTAAAAAAGGGCAGATGACAGATCTGCTCCAGAGGTACAGAAGACATTATAAAACTGCAATCTGGAAGGGAGCTTTGTGAGCTTTGGGATTTGTGTTGTTATGCCAATCAGTTACTAGTTTCAGTTTTGGGGGTGATTTCACTTTCCTCATCTAAAACTGACAGGAGGTTTTTGTTTTGGGAGAGTGCACCATATTTTCCGGCCACCTATTTTGGTCTTAATATTCCCTTGGTTTGCACTGACATAATTTTGACATTTTTTCGTTGAGGTTCTTGCACTGTTCTCTGCAAGAATGTAACTGCACTCATTTCCTGTCTGATTTCCTTTCATATGTCATCTTTTTTTAGGTCATTATGCCATTGTATATTTTTTTTGGTCACCAAAATGTTTCTTTTTCCTTTCTTTCAATGCCATCGTAGTGTGGAAGGTTATGAATATAGGTGTCGTGAAGACAACCATAAGTGGAGGCTGCTGTATAAATGGATAATGAACAAAAAAAATAATAAAACACAATTGTAATAATACACAATACGTCTTCATGAGAGAAGTTATAATTGCTCACAAATAATGTATGTACGTACATGTATGTACAATAAAAGCACTTAAAATGCCCTTACATTTTCTTACTATAACTACATTATGGTTTGTGATAAACCATTTATTAAATGTTTTATACCACTTACATGTGCAGTATCTTAACTTAAGGGATGCTTAAAGTGCATAGTACTAAAATATTACCCTATTCTCTTGCCCAACAAAATGTGTTTCAGAGGACTTTTTTTGTTTTATTCAAGATAATTTAGGTCTTATCAACATGCTGGATCTGGCATGTGTTTTAAATCTGAATATGTATATATCATGTGAAGATATGATAGAAAAGATCATAAATGAGAATCTTTGATGTTAAAACATTGCGTTAATACAGAAGTAAAGAAATGTATTAATTATGATATACGTAGTATAGATAGAAGCTGACTATGCAACTTGATTTGAACTTTATTTAAAAATATATAGATGTTTAAAGAAAAGAACAGTAAATATGTACAACAAATTATAATTTCTTGTCTGAAAAGATGTAGGAAGAAACATGCTTATCTACTCCTACCTTTATTCTATATTAATCTAATCCATTAATACTCAATCAACTCTACGCACCAGCATCCATTCCCACAACTAAACCAATGTTTGTCCTCTATATAATAATTTACTACCCAACTAAGAATGTGAAAAAGAAAAAAAGGAAACCAATAACAACAGCATTACATTAGCAGGCTTTACTTTCCTTCATTTCTTTAACTCAAAAAACAACTTTTAAACTGTCTGATATTTTATTTTTTACTTTGTTTGATTTCTATGCCCTGCCCTTTCAACAAAAACACTCCACAAACTGATATGCACATTTAAGATTGGAGTGAACACAATGTTGTTTTAAAATAAATTCTCATCCTAAGTTAGAAACCGAGACTGTGCTCCCCTGAAAAACATAACAATAAACTATCCATATCTTCATTGGACTTGTTGTATAGCCCCTCCTTATTGTCCAGGAACATTTTTTTTTTTTTATATTTCCAGGAAGTAAATTATGTCTTGCTTTCCACATTGCTTGTGCAGTCTTAAATGCCACAAGGTCCCTGAATTCCAATGCATCTGACTTTTGAAAAAAACAGCTTGTTAATCCATTTCCACCTACTGTACTTCCAAATTGGAAACAAAATTGCTCACTGTCATTTACCTGAGCATACTGAGTTTCAGATGCTTAAACCTGTAGAAGTGAAACTTAAAAGTGGATACTTTTGGATAACCTTTTCTTCCCTATCAGCCCTAATTAACAAATATCTCATCCTAGTCTCATGTTAGCTCGTGAAATGGTACAGGGACAGGGACATGGGAAACATCTTTCGTGATAACATCACGCTTATGGTAGCAAACAGTATTGAAAAGCAGAAGATCTGCGTAAGGAGGTTGGTTGGGGTGGTGGATGGGTCAAACAACACAGGCAGTTCCTTTCTGCGTTCTTCATCTCCTAACCACAATTGTCCTGTTGTCGCCATCTCCTGCGTGTGGCGATCCGTCCCGTTGTTGTCACATTTTATTTCCCCATTGTTTTGCATCCCCCACAGACCGCGGATCGTGTCCCAGCGACCATTGCTGTCACCTTTTCCTTTCCCATTGTTGCGTCCCCCAGAGCAGCCTAGGAACATAGCAGTTATTGACAGCGTGTGACGTTACATTTCCCCGTCGTTGCGTCCCCCAGAGACTGCGGATTGTGTCTCAGCGGCGTTGTTGTCCCCCAGAGGCTGCTGCAGCTCAGTCTCATGGTAGTTCATGAAATGGTCACGTTCCCATTTTGTGGTGACCACCACGAAATAAACGAGAAAATTGTGTCCCTATTGACCAATCTATAGATCAAAATAATGTGACCATTTCACGAACTGCTGTGAGACCGGGTTGAACATCTATCACTGACTTGGGAGCTGTAAGAAAATGAAAAATATCAGTGCCTTACTGATAAAATAATTTATTCCATAAACACTTCACCTTAAACACCATGGGCCCTATTTTAACGATCTAAGCGCACTACGTGAAGTCCAGGTGTGTTTAGAGTGTGTTCAAATACATTTTTGCTAGTTTGATGGTGGGAAAAAGGGTCCATGTGCCAAGCGCATGGTTCAAAAGGGTTGTACTTGGTGTCTTCATTAATTCATAGATGTGTTTTGGGCGTAACCAATCAGAGTGTCATCTCTCATTCCCTTTAAAAGCCAGACTCGTTTGCATGTTTGTGTGTGTGTGTGTGTGTGTGTGTGTGTGTGTGTGTGTGTGTGTGTGTGTAACAAACATAGTGTGCGCGCTGTGCAGAAGCATAGGCGCATTTTACTAATTTGCTGTGAAAATAACAACGACGAGCTGCGCTATTGACTTTAGACCATGTTTTTGTTGGTCAATGGCGCAATCACTTCCCCGTTGCCTCAACATAACAATACGCCAAGAATTCACCTGCACACACCTCCGTGTAAGGCCAGCATGCTCATGGGCACAAAGATGGGCGCAGGTGCACTTGCTGTTTTAATGACACGGGCACTGGACGGGAATTTGACAACTGCATCGGACTTAAACTAGCCGGGTGCAAGATAGGGCCCTATAACACCATTAACAGTGTTAGTTATATAAAACATTTACATTTTTTGTCAAATTCCTACAATAAACATAGAAAGAGAACATACAAGTGTGAAAAGTTCACAACTGAGGAAATGTGGAATGTTAATTCACTGTGTATCAAAGTAAAACTCAAAATCCATTCATTCTGCTTCTTGCCAATGTCATAATAATAAAATGTGGTTACTGAGCGCAGTGAATTAAGGACAGGGCAAAGCAAATTAGTTGTTAAAGAGGTAATATTAATGACAAAGTAAACACCACGACATCTCAGGACAAACCAGCAGTTTTTTTTTACTTGAGTAGCTAAGTCTGTTAAACATTTATCAAGCGTCTTTGCTTCTCCACCTTCTACAGTCTATCCGTCCCTCCTGGCACCGCCCGAAAAATCCCTGGTGTCAGGATGATGACATGGTGTCCAGAAGGCATGCTCTCAGTCTTCACAATCCATTAATGTGAATAGCAAGGTCCCCTTGTCTGAATCCTCTTCTCTTCACTCTGATCCCCATCTGAAACCAACTTTTCATTTCCACGGATCAAAGTGCACCAACACACAACACAACACTCCCTCAAGGTTTCCAGAGATGCATATCTCTAAAAGAGGCATCCACCCAAGAAAATAAATTATTCTCTCAAGCAAATAGCTGCATATGAATATTTTATTACTGGTTTAAACTTCCCTGCTATGGATAAGGGAAGGGAACTGAGTGGGATAAAGTTGAAATTTGGGGGAGGACTAGTTATAAGTTAATGTATTCATATAAAAACAATCCTTTAATTAAACACTATGTTCTTCAGATATTATTTATAGTTTTTGGCTCTTCAGCTTTGCTGACAGAAAGGCTAATCCCATCTGCTTGCACAGCACAAGGAATCAATGGTTGTTTCTACTTTTTACGTTTTTATTTATTTTCTTACCCTGTGAAAAAAAATGAGCTAGCGGGCGCCCAGTTAGCTCAGTTGGTAGAGTAGGCGCCCATATGTAGAGGTTTTCTCCTCAACGGAGCAAGTCATAGTTAGACTCTGGCCTGGGGCCCTTTGCTGCATGTCATTCCCCCTTTCCCCCACTTTCATGTCTTCATCTGTCCTGTCTAATAAAGGCCTAAAATGCCCAAAAAAGTCATCTTTAAAGTAAAACTGAGCTAGCTCCTTTGCAGCGTCTTCCTCCTTTTTTCAGTGACAAATTTTAGGGAGATGTCTGCTTGTTATTTATCTATAACAAAGTCAACATACATCAACCATTACTAATTTGTTCAAAATGGCAAATCTAATGACTTCTTGGCAGCTAATAATTTAGAGAAAATCCTTGAATTTAACTTCTTGATGTGACTGGTGTGTCTCGGACTTTTATTGCAATATTGAGACATTGAGTTGTTTGACTGAGGCAGAACATCTTCGCTAACTTCTGTCTTTGTTGCATTGCCCTGTGTAATGCATTCACAGCACAAAGCATCTGCAGTATTAAAGAATCCCATTGCAATACAGTCACCCTAAATTGCTTTTATTAAAAAGCTAGGGCTTAATGCACCCGACCGACATGAGGCATTTGAGTAAACGCATTGACTGACAGTCCTCACAGGACTGAATGTAACTGATAAGAGAATCCATTAACTCTATTTTCCTTCTGTTTTATTCTCTTTCTCTTCCTTGCTCCTGTCCCGTTCTTTTTTTTTTTCTCCGGCCAATGGAATATTATTTGATTTCAGCACATGAAGAAAGTATTCGAAGAGTCCAACAATTTGTTAATTTAATGCTGCTGCCATAGTCTGAAATAGAGGATGAGTGAAATGCAATAGGAGGGTCTGCATGTGTAATTCTGACCAGGAGCACAGGGGATGAGGATTTTTCCATTAATGAGTTATCAAAGCGCAGCAGATGGGCTGGGATGAACAGTCTTCCTTGTTAATTGAGCGACTTTTTTAAAAGACCCAATGACCCAAACTGAGTGTGCAAAGTAGCAAGATATAGCATCTATGAGATTAGAGTGATTATTTGTGTGTGTGTGTGTGTGTGTTTGTGTGGCTTTGTGTACGGGTGTATCTGTCCACTTTGGAGCCCATGTGATATTTCGAAAGCTTGCTAATTCCTTCACAATATGACAAATTATCATAATCATGGTGATAATGCTGACGGTGATTCTGTGGCTGTGGAACTCCCCCCACCTTCTTGCTGAATCACTGTCATGTTTCTTCAGTATTTTCACTCAGACCAGCATGACACAGTCGTAAAAGTCATTGCACCAGATTTTGGAGGTCACCTATCAATATGGGAATACAGCTATACCGCAGAGCAGAAGTCTCACAATCTGTAACCTATAACTTCTTGAAGCCATTTCCCCCCACATCCTGGCACACAGTGTAACAGATGGCTAATAAACACATTTGCTGCTAAAAGCCCAGGCGCTGTAGTGTTTGTAAAATTCAAATGAGATATAGCAGTGACACTGTGTGAGATCACTGGTGCAAGTTGAGCAGTTGGAAATACTCATTGCTCCCTCATTGGACTGGCAAACTTGTATGCATGGGAGGGAAGCCATGCTGTGGGAGATGTATTGTGTTGTGCGGGGTCAAGGAAGAACAGCAAACACATTTCATGAATTATTAAAAAAACAGACCTGGAAAGGGAAAATGCTGCCTGGCCCTTGTTGGTAGATTGGACCTCTGGGTTGCACAGCATTCAGTTTTACAGCCGGTTATAGAAAAGAAGTACTTATAATCTCTGTCTTAGACACACCGGAGGCCGTGAGAAAAAGTTAAGTTTATGTCACACTTATGGCCTCTGGTGTGTCTAAGATGAACTGGCTTCTGTGCTCATAAAGCCCGAATGTGTCAGCTCAATTGTGATGTTATCAATCCCACCTAGCAAAAAGGTGAAACCGCTCATTGTGTTTGGTCTTTTCAAGAAGATTCTTACCTGAGCAAAATATACAGAACCTGCACCGCATTTTCCTACTTTACATCTGAGGGGTTCAGGACACAAAGCCAGTCATAGACATGAAATTGAATTATTTATTTTGCTAACAAAATCCTCTGCCTTGCAGCCAATAGCAATTAAATAAAAACAAATCTTAATCTTTTTCTTTCTACTTCCCAACATTTCTTATACTTGAAGCAAAAATGTCAGCCTTGTTAACTAAGGCACATTAATAAATACAGTTAAAACCAGACTGAAGTTCCAAGTTCTATTTACTAAAGGCCATGCGATATGGTCGAAATCTAAAAACTTGTAAGTGATTATTGTGTTTAATGTATAAATATCCATGCTCTAATTCACACAGCTGTATGTTTTTAAACTAAATATTTGACATAAACAGTGATAATACATACACTCACCTAAAGGATTATTAGGAACAGGTGATTTAAGCAATTTTGAGCGTGGCATGGTTGTTGGTGCCAGACGGGCCGGTCTGAGTATTTCACAATCTGCTCAGTTACTGGGATTTTCTAGGGTTTACAAAGAATGGCGTGAAAAGGGAAAAACATCCATGCGGCAATCCTGTGGGCGGAAATACCTTGTTGATGCTAGAGGTCAGAGGAGAATGGGCCGACTCATTCAAGCTGATAGAAGAGCAACTTTGACTGAAATAACCACTCGTTACAACCGAGGTATGCAGCAAAGCATTTGTGAAGCCACAACACGCACAACCTTGAGGCGGATGGGCTACAACAGCAGAAGACCCCACCGAGTACCACTCATCTCCACTACAAATAGGAAAAGAGGCTACAATATGCAAGAGCTCACCAAAATTGGACAGTTGAAGACTGGAAAAATGTTGCCTGGTCTGATGAGTCTCGATTTCTGTTGAGACATTCAGATGGTAGAGTCAGAATTTGGCGTAAACAGAATGAGAACATGGATCCATCATGCCTTGTTACCACTGTGCAGGCTGGTGATGGTGGTGTAATGGTGTGGGGGATGTTTTCTTGGCACACTTTAGGCCCCTTAGTGCCAATTGGGCATGGTTTAAATGCCACGGCCTACCTGAGCATTGTTTCTGACCATGTCCATCCCTTTATGGCCACCATGTATCCATCCTCTGATGGCTACTTCCAGCAGGATAATGCACCATGTCACAAAGCTCCAATCATTTCAAATTGGTTTCTTGAACATGACAATGAGTTCACTGTACTAAAATGGCCCCCACAGTCACCAGATCTAAACCCAATAGAGCATCTTTGGGATGTGGTGGAACGGGAGCTTCGTGCCCTGGATGTGCATCCCACAAATCTCCATCAACTGCAAGATGCTATCCTATCAATATGGGCCAACATTTCTAAAGAATGCTTTCAGCACCTTGTTGAATCAATGCCACGTAGAATTAAAGCAGTTCTGAAGGCGAAAGAGGGTCAAACACAGTATTAGTATGGTGTTCCTAATAATCCTATAGGTGAGTGTACAATGTATTTGAATAAGCCTTGCTGCGCCTAGGCGTCCCTGTGAATGGGAGTTAATGTGTGTCTCGTTTATATATTTTTACATTGCTGAATTAGAAGATCAAAGTTATTGTAGGTTGTTTTCATTTCATTTAAAAAATAATTAAGCTCACATTAGGTTGCACTATAACTATAGTGATGATCTTCAACAAGGGTCTAAAAATAACTTGTTTTCTTGGTGACATCAAATCATATTTTAATTGAGTAAATAAAACTTCTCAAGAGACAAAACAAGATGCATGGGACTTTTTTTTAACATAATTTTTAACATTTATACAGAATATTTGAGAGGAACCACATCTTTTGTCTCATGTCCCGGTGAGGTTTAAATGTGGTTCTCTGCACTGAGGATTATTTTTGAACACAACATACTGTATGCATATCTCTCGCACATATCTCATGAGGATTGTTTATCTCTTGTATGTTCTCCTACAATATACAGAGTTGGCAAGAAAATGAGACCTGATACAATCAGTTTTTGCAAACAGCTAAATAGAGGCTGTCAAAGAGAATGCTAAAGGGAAAAATAAGAGATCAGTGAAAACATATTTGTTGCTATGGCAATTAGTAGTGCTGTGTGATTAGAGCAACATAATTGCATTGCACAATCATGTTTACAGTCAGAATTAGTTGTTTAAAATAAGTTTCGCAGGATTTTGTTTGTAATCTGCATAATTTATCTTATCTTATGCTGTAGTTGTTGAGCAATGCAGTGATATTACTTCCAAAATGAATTGAGTCCTGTCAGTGAATGAGGACAGAAATAAATTTGCCAGTGCTGCCCATCACAAAATACTGTTTCATTACTGAATGTACAGCACATCTGTCATCCATTCTAATTCAAAACAATAGCAAAGTGCACACAGTCAATAGCCATTTTAGAGTGTAACTGTATAATTTACATAACCTCGATGTGGTGATAAAATGTAGGTGGATTTTTGAGTGCTTGCCGGCTTGTAGCGGCTGACGAAGCAAAACATCTCAACCGTATTCATAATGCATATGATACAAAAACACACTCTGTCCTTATTATTCTGCTTTCTCTCTCTCTCTGTCCTCTCTCTTTCTCTCATTGCCCTTGTCATCTAACAAGGAGACAGTGACAATGAGGGCTTGTGTCCTTGGATATGGAGCAAAGCTCTACTATTGACTGGCATCATGAGCTGCTCTTTCCTTGTTCCTTCCCCACAATCCCTGTAATCCCTCTGTCTTAGCTGCCAACACGGCACACACATCAGGACCACAGGGGCATTAGATGGGGGGGCCTACTGTCGCCACTTATTATATCAGTGCACAGTCAGAGCCATGCCTTAACTTACTGAGACACACACACACACATCATGCATATATAAGGGGTGACACAACAGATGAACAGAAGTACAAAGGGGCCAATGGACAGCATATTCACACAGAGATATATGTATAGGTGTTGTATCCAATAATTGATGCATCGCATCACGGACATGGACGAGGCTGCATCGATAATCAACCTTTCAACATTTCTGTTTACGTATTCTGTTACGTTTTCCACATTCAGGAAGTGCCATGTGATCAGTGTTGCAAATTTATTTATCCAATTTATTTAATATTAGGGCACTTCAGACTGTTTTCTTTTTGAAGCTTGAAAAGCTATGAATTAAATATCCTATATGGCTTTATCAGAAAAATGTATTTGATGCATTGTGATGCATCAAGATATTGAATCAAATCGCTGACATGATAAACGTAATCAAATCGGGAGATCAGTGAAAATTCACACCGCTAGATATATGCATGCATACACATGCAGCATGAACTTTCACAGCACCTATGATGGGTCCTGTCAAGGGCTCTGCCACAGGCCTGGGATGAGAGAACATGTTGTTGTCTCCAAAGGTCACATGGTTGCATCTTACTCTCTGTTGGCAAAAGAACAAACTGACACATTTGTAAAGGCTGAATCCGTACCGTTGATTATCTGTCTTTCTCTGACTCCTTCCTGACATTTTAGCCGGTCAAGAAGGAGGAGAAGGATGATATCGCTGTCTCTGTCCTTAGAGACTGGCACGTTAAGAAAAAAAAATAAAAAATAACCTTTATATTTAGTTGCTGCTACACTTTTCTTTTCTCATGCTATGGCACCCCCATATTGAGAAAGTACTAGCATGATGCATATATGATGATCATCTAGCCTTTTTTATTGCCATATTGATGTATTATTGACAACCAATCAGCTCTGTCTGTTATTGAAAATATGTGAAGCAGTTCAGAGTCCTTGTAGACAAATATGCTTGTATCAAAAAGCCCATACACAAGGCATGATATATTGTTTATTCCAGCAGTGTATCTCTAACTATCAAACCATTTTTGAATAAGAATTTGCTGATGGCATGCTGCAGCTTCTGAAAACTATACAGTATACTAAAAGAGTGGTGGTGGCAGGAGCCAGATTCTGATTGTATCTCTGTGTGTGTGTGTGTGTGTGTGTGTGTGTGTGTGTGTGTGTGTGTGTGTGTGTGTGTGTGTGTGTGTGTGTGTGTGTGTGTGTGTCTGCCTCATCAGGAAGCAGTGAAGGAGAACCACAAGAAGAAGGAGATGGAGGAGAAGATCAAGAGAGCCAAGCTGGCGAAGGAGAAAGCAGAGCGGGAGAAACAGGAGCGCCAGCAGAAGAAGAAGCAGCTGATTGACATGAACAAAGGTATGCCACTTCTCCCTGCGCTACCGCAGAAACAGAGACAGGGAGGCAGGTGGGGAGTAAGGACGAGGAGAACAGGAGGATAGAAAGGGGGTTTCATGGAATTGTGCCTAACACAGATTTGAACTCTAATGGAAGAGGATAATGTGTAGGAGTGGGGGAGTCATCTTTTTTAGCTGTGAAGGAATCCTATACTTACTCCCAATGCAATGCTTCCAAACAACAGACAGATTATGCTACTTTTAGCTTGTTTTTTTCCCCATAGTACATTTGCTCACATAGAAAGAAACCTTTTTTCCTGCAGAATATGCACATGTATTTCTAAACATTTAACACATGTAAAGTCATAGTGTTTTAATTCTTGAGTAGTGCTAGTTGTTGGAACATAGTCATTTATAATTACAAAGACTTTGTTTAAGCCCTTTTAGAACTGACAGTTGCACACAACATGTAGGTCACATGTATGGACAGGAATCTGTGGTCCACTTAAATAAGAGACGGAAATTGGCTCTAGATTGCTTTCAACACAATCATGCATCGTTTTGTCATGTGCAAGCAACACAACTGAAAAGTTATCATTCCTCCAGTCTGACACTGTTTGCGGGCAGCATGCTATTTTTATTGTTGTGAATCATTGGAATTACTCTATTGTCCTTCAGCGATGCCAGTAAACCACATATTGATCAGTCTACAGTAAGTTGCAGTTTTTCAGACATGAAAAAGGAGAGTGACTGAGCTGGATGCTTGTGTCTAGTTATGCCAATGACACTGAGAAAAAATCTCAAGCCTGAAGGGGCTTTGCAAACAGTCAGTGTGGTCTTTTGTCCATGTCTTTGACAAACGGACTGGGATTTCCACAGTTCACCAGCGTCTAAATGTCATCGTCCACTAAGGACCTCACTGGAGCTCAACCACATTGGGAAATGTGACAAGACAGTCTTCAGTATGCCACAAACTCTCCAAGATAATTGATGCATGCTGCAGCTTTTTCTTTTTTTCTTTTTTTCCCTGAGCAGTGACCTCTTTGAAAGCTTCACTTTTAATAATCCAACATCGCTGAGCTTAAGAAGTCTGTCTACCCCTCTCTCTCATGCTGGCTAACCAGATGGAGAAGGGTTGAGAAGTAGGTATGATATAAAATATTTCTGCCAGAGCAGATTTTGATCTCAGTTTCTGAATGCCATAATATGACCTGCATGAATAAAACATGAGGATGACATGGGTAACGTTGCCTGCAGCCTTGGAGATAGTGGGGATTGTCCTCCAAACCAACACCTAGCTCGTTGGACTGTCACAATGACCTTGGCAGTACATTTCTAAATTCAAAATGTGCTAAACCCAGGCGTTTTTTTTTTACTGTCAAGGTTCTTACCTGCATTGAATGCACATTTTCATTAAACCTTGAATAGTTCCTTTCTATGGACAAACTTGAGATGCAGTCAGAGAAAGGACAATTAAATGCGGATGTCTTTAAATGGATCCTGTGAATGGTAATCTGAACGTGAGCTAGTTTGGAGCAGTTTGGAGGTTATAGCAGCTTGGTGTTTTGCTCTTGTATATCCTTTATTTTTTTATGGTTCTATTTAAGCTGTTTGGTTGGAACACACATAGCAGAATAGTCAGCATCTTTCTTTTATTTGCCTCTACTCCTCTCCAGTTGACAGGTATGAGACTCTTGGCTTTTCTCTCCCATTCTTTTCTGAAATTCTATGTGTGCTTCACATGCTGTTATTTGAGAATCCTTTTCACATCAATAGTTTACTCTGAGTGTCAGCTGTGTTTTCTGTGAATGTTGATGAAAATAAGGTAATGTTCGGCACAAAGAGGCCTTGTTAATTCCTCTTACCATTGTTACAAAGCTAAGCTAACCTGGACTTGTAACACAAAGGAACACTAAAGGCTAACCTAACCAGTAACATTAATCCCCTTGTCTCCTTTTCCCTGCATGTTGCTTTTAACGTGAGAATGAGATTAAATTTATGTGGATGAGTGTATGTCTTTCCTACTTGTGGAGGGATTGTGCTGTGTTAAACTAACTCACCCAGACACGGCATGTTTTCGCGTCTAAAGATGGCTTCTTGTTTGGTGACCACGCCGTGGCTCCAGGTCCACTGCCCTGCACGCTCCATTGGCGTCCTTGACTTGCTTGCCCCGCTCCTCCTTGTTGTTGTAGTTCAACTTTTATAAAGTGTATTTATAAAAGTTGTGTTGTGGGAAAACGAGAACAGTCTTTCAGTGTCTTTGTTTTCAATAGTGTTCTTTGTGTAGTAAGCGTGTCGTTTGCAGCTGTCAGCGTGCCGTTTCCGTGATATTCTCCAGCTGTAACGGCTATGGTTACACAAACACGCCCCCAAGGGTCACGTGTCAGCACATTCCCTATCAGCTAACTAGTTATAAAACACTAAACTGAAATGAATCATGTTCAAACATTTCCACATTAATTTAGCATTTTTAAAGCTAAAAGGCTAATTGACGCTCTAAAATAGAATAGATAGAGTTTAATATAACTATTGGTGTCTTTATTTTGATCCTAACCTTGGATGGATGGATGGATGGATGGATGGATGGATGGATGGATGGATGGATGGATAGATGGATAGATAGATAGATAGATAGATAGATAGATAGATAGATAGATAGATAGATAGATAGATAGATAGATAGATAGATAGATAGATAGATAGATAGATAGATAGATATTTTGCATGTGTACAAATCTATTAGGATGAACAGATGGAGGAAACATAAGGACATTGTGTTATGAGAATTATGTACAGGTCAATATCTATTTAATGGATTTACTGATTTACTCATTTTATTGCTTAAAAGACTGTTAGATGGATCATACTGTTGTGTTTAATGCAATTTCAAGAGGCTATTTTTGAGAAGGGATAGATTTTATGTAATTTCACAAATTGCGACCTAATCCTCTTTGCTTGCAAATGATTAACAATGAAATGCATATTTAATGGGAGTTTAATTCATTTAGCTTTTGCCAGAATGGCACCAGGGTGGGGGATGGGAAACCGACAAAAGCATTTAGGAAACTGATTATTAAAAGAAGATTTCAGCATATGCCCTCTGCAAGTGCATTTATATGTGCACTTCTTCAACAAGCATGATTGTTAGATGAGACAAGTACAGAGCAAAATGTGTTTTCCTTACAAAGTATTAGAAATCCTAATGTAGGAAATTGCTTATGAACTCATTACCCAGTCACCCCATTTGTTTTAATTTGCTTAAAGTGGATTTCCATATTCTCTTGAACTGACCAGATGTTCAACATTTACCAAATTGTTTTACTTCACTGAATATAACTGTTAAACACTGCAGAATAAACCCAACTGATTATTCTGTCTAAAACAGAGGAAGATGGTTTACCACAGCAGGATTCTTTTTATTTTTATTGTGGCATATGAAACAATGTCGCAAGCAGCATGCTGAGTGGGTCAAGAACCGGAGCATGGTAGAGCATCTGGACTCTGTTTCTCTAAGGCATTTGTGAGGAGTAGCGAGCCCCTCTGGCCACCTACTCGGCTGGCATCACCGGGGTCATTGCTCCCGTCTGGGGCAAGTGTCTGCACCCACATGTCAACTGTGTACCCCAGTCAAATCCACTAAGCTTTGAACAGAGCCGGAAAGCGCACATGCCGCTTTGAGCACAATGCATCTTGGCATAAAGCCCATAAGAATAAACAAACAACCAGGACAAAAAAAAGTTATTTGAGCATTGTATTTAGTCCAGGCATTTCTCTCAGGTTCTACAGATATAGTAAAGAACTTTGTGATTAACATGTTTACTGTCCACTTTCTCAGACTTACTTCATACGGTATCATATTTTCAGTATGTGAATAGTAGTAGTAGCTAGTGTAACAGCCCCCTTCACCATATGAACTTCTGAAAAACATTTTTATTGTCAACCTGAGGAATATCAAGTTTAGGAGCATATTGATTGTAGCCTATAAGTTTTACAACAACTTTTATGGGTGTACCAACTGTCTGCTATCTTACTTGACTAAACACATTATAAGTAATCCAACTGGATTTATGTATTTTTAAATGACATAATTTTCTTAACTAATCTTACATCTCAAAATATGATTATTTGATTGGAAAAAAAAACTTTTGTAACAAACTATGTACAATGAATTATTAAAACGGTCCTAAACAGTATTATTGAAACACTAAAATGCATTAAGAGGCTCCACAGATGCTGTTTTTATGATTAACTTTTACCTGCAAAGTGATCATTTTTTACTGTATGAATTAGAGCCCACTCAGTCGCTTCAATCCATTGTTGCTTGCAGACACCAGCAGAATGCAGACCTATACATTGGGTTGCTCTGAGGGAATATTATAGTGGAAAAATGTGTTTGTGTTAATATAAATATTAAACACTTTATTATCGCCCTTAATGCGGTTGTCCTTCTGCACACAACAACTGGAAGTTGTGTGTACCTCATACTCTTTCACTGTGTTTAAAAATGAGCACATTAATAGAAATCACAGCTTATTATGTTAAACTTCTCAAAAGGGACCCAGTCACAGATATTTAAAAATAAAAAATAAATGTATGTAATGTAAGATCCTGCTTGCAGTTTATGGGTTGTTTTTCCATTGTAAGTGAATCCTTAAATGGTGATTATTTTTTGATTCTAATACATTTTACAATTAATTTTGCATCTTCCTTTTCTCACCAAAAGCTTTTTTTATATGCTTGTAATAGTCGTCTCTCTGCCGTTTTTCCCATTCAGCAAAGGCCTGCTAGAATAAGGTCTCCATGTCTCTATGATTCTCTGCAGAGAGCCGTTGGCATGTTGACAATGATGGGCCTGCAGCTTCTATTTATGCATCCTCCTTGTCAACCTTTCACACTTTGAGAATGAAGTGGTGTATGTTTACATAAATAAAAGTGGGCTCCTCTCAAAAAAGCATTCTGTTTACTAAATACAAATTCTAAATACAAGCAAAATAAGTTAGTGTAGGCTTTGACTGCATTTCCGACTACAGTGCCTGTATGTTACAATTATGTGTACATTTCAGTATTATCCAGACTTTTAAATGTAGATTTAAAAAGATCGATGTTTGACATTTGTTAGATTATATGCAGTTAACATCCCGACCATACACTATCCATACACACAACATATACTATTCTTAGAGGCTGATGGAGTCTATTAAGATCACTTGTATTGATTCTATAAAGCTAACATGTCTTCCTCTGAGTGTATTTTCTCTTTTTCCTGTGTTTTTTCCTGTTTGTGCATTTTTTCTGAAAGATACAGTTGTGGAAGTAATTGTTTTTTCTTTTGTTTACCAAAGCACATTTTTTCAAATTCAGGTGTCTATTAGTGTGTTATGCTAAACTAAATTGACATATTTCTATGCAGCTGGCTGACTGGCTCTAGCTGGCATAGCCTTGTCAGGAATGACAATGGCAGAGATGTGGATTGATGGCCTAGTGTGACAGTGACAGCTGCCGCTAGGCCAGTGCATACCTGCATCGCAGCCATGCCAGCTAGGTGATCATAGACAAGCGCTGACAGGCGGAGGTGGGGTGGACAGGGTTGCTCTCTAAGTTTGCATAGTGTCTCCGCAGCATAGCCGACATGGCAAACAATATCACCAGGGGAGATAGGCTTATAGAGACATGAAGGTCAGAAACCTAAGTAGATAAAGGAAATTTTCACTCACCATTCCTCAGCTTAGCTTAGGAAATGGAGCTAGTATTAGGAAGCTAAGCTGACCTTCATGTTTTCTACAGAATATAACAAACAAGGACATACCTTTCTAGAACATAATGATGATGATATATGGCACAATGCCTCTACATTTGCTGTCTGTTTAGTCCCCAAATTGTAATTTCTTTGTCATGCTACTGATAGCTTTCTTGTCTGGTTTTACATTTGTAGTATCTGATGAGTTATAAGAATGAGGGATCTTCTACTACATCTGCATATGGATGCTTCAACAGTGGAATGCCAAACTCTGAACAAATTGCTTTTTTTTTTGTCTTGGCATTTGAGCTGTGTCGATCCAGAGTGCAAGATGTGCAAGGCATGCTCTGAAACTCCCAAGTATAGATTGGTGAATTCCATCATTACCTTGAAAGATGGGAACAAGGGCACCAGGATTATCTGCTGTCATACACACATTCTAATAAATAACAGCATATTAGTTTGTGCCAGATCTCCAGTTGAAATCTACCTCAAGGCAATGATGCCGCACATAATATGGCTGACTGCATCTCAACTAAGGCCCGTAAGAGCAAGCAGCATGGATAGAAACATGTAGAAAAGAGAATTATTCACAAACAAATGACATGCAAGGATTAAATCTGATTGACTGACAAAATTACGTTTTGTAAGTGAATAATAAAATACTTACCCAATACTCATCCTCCCAGATTAGAACATTTTCAATGCCTTTCCATAAATAAATGTCAGCATGAGGAAAACAAGCCTGGCTTCATAGGAAGCCTTTTAATAATATATCTTAAATACCATAGTTCATTAGTAATTAAAAGCAACACCAGGGAATAGTCTCTTTCACATTTTTGTCTTCCTCATGCAGTAAATTGTCAAGTTGAATATGTATTGTTTCACATTTTGTATCTTGTGACACTTTCTTTTGTATCGAGGGGAAGACAAAGAACACTAATTAAATTACAGCTTAAAGCTTTTAATCACTTTTATCTTTTATCTTTAACTTTACTTAGTTAAGGTCACAATTGAGGAAGTGAGATATGCATCAGATATCTCTGCCTTTCCGGTTTTCTCTCTCTTATTCCCACCGAGTCTGTGTGTCTCTTTTTTTGCATCTCACACTCACTATACTCATCCCGCCATGTTCTTTTCTCTCATCCCGTTTCTTTTGTAAATGTTCTCTTTTTTCTTGGTGAAATCAGCTCAGGCACAGTTGAATCTCATTAATTTGTGGGTGCTTCAAGTGCCTGATGATTTCCCCTCCCAAATCTGGACCTCACTAGTCACTTTACAGTCAATCAAACCTAATTACCCTCACTACAAAGACCATCAAATCCATTTAGCTTCCCCGGACAGCACCGCCTTTCAGTGATGCAAACAGCCCATGTGTGGTTTGGTTCAGATGTTACAATGATCAGGATTCCAAAACTCAAATGTGTCCCTTGTGTAAAATTGGTAATATACACTGCCCTGGTTAGATGAAACCCAAAAATATTCATAGCAATATAATAACAAAACTTTGTTTATATAGCACATTTTCAAGACAAGGTCCTTTACAGAGTAAAATCAACAAACAGAATAAGTGTTAATCATAAAAACAATAGGAACAATAACACCATCAATAAAACAATAAGTGAAATAACCAATAAGATATAAAACATAATAATAAAACATAATTAACATCAAATTGAATAGAAACCTTCTAGTGCTTAGCATGTTAAAACTAATTTTAATGTGAATAAGTAGCAAAACATGTGATTGCATTGAAGCTCCTGTGTAGGATTTGAAAATTCCTCCCAGTAGTATTATTCAAAAAGACACTGTGCTAGGTAGCAATGCTCATTAAAGCACCAAGCCCCTTCTAAGGATTTAACCTGAGGAAACTAGAACGAAAGTAAAATTATCAACACAGACTACACCAACTTTCTCTGGGATTGTCTTATTTTCCTACAAACAAAAACTGAGTTTATGCTAACAGAAGGATTTGAAAGATGCTATAACACCAACAAATTAGAGCAGATTTCACAACTGCTCTGATATCATGGCAAAGAGCAGATCAGAAAACAAAGACACTGGAATCTATTAGATGAGATAACAAAAAAAAGAGAATACAACCGAACGTTGAACAGAGTGTGCCTTATAGAAGTTGGGCTTTCTACCTAGTCGCCTGTGAGACCACACATTTTGATCAGTTTACAGTGACAGCTGTAAGGAAATGGTTAAGAGCAGACACCATCAGCGTTGATATTCTGTTGTGAGGCAACTGTGAAAACGCATATGGTTTGTGTTATACCATATTGCATCTAAATGTAGCAGTACCTAGCCTATAGAACAGTGGTGCTAGGGGGTCTACTCTGCTGTGATGACCAGCTCCTGTGGCCCTGCTGGCACCCTGACATGATGACCCCATGTGGCTTAGAGAAAGTGTGTCAACTTAACATCTGTCAGTGCTGGGTTGGAGCTCTCCCTTGTGTGTTGGTGGTGTAGCCACCAACCACAGCAGTAGGCAGGAGCAGTGGATAGAATATGGTAGCTGGGGGGGCCCGCAGGCAGTAGAAGTAAATTATAGCAGAGGAAGCAGAGTGTGGTGACTACTACTTTGCAAGCATCTCTCTCTCTCTCCCCCTCTTCCCATCTCCCAACCTCCCCTTCCTACTGTTTCTCACTTGGGGCCTGGCAGCATCCATCCAGATGGAGGGTTTATTTTTGTTTTTGTTTGTTTACTTATTCATGCATCCAGCTATTCGGGGCATCGCATGGGCTTTCGTTCCACCACAGAATGCAAATCGCCACGGCGGCTAATCCACTTTCATCCTTCCCTTGTCGACATCCAACTTCTCTCCACGTTTCCTCCTAGTCTCTTGCAGTCAGGACATCTCCATTTCTTTTAGGGTATAGGATCAGGCCTGCGGTGACCAGGCCAGCCCAGCTCCAACACTCTCTACTTCATGCATGTCAAGCACAATACACCTCTCACCTCCCACCCACCTTTCCCTTCTTCAAGACATTCTTTCCTCCCTCCACATTTTCCCTTCCTCTCTCCCCTCTTGACCCTGGCGCCACACAGGCTCATATCAAGAGGAAAGTAGATGCTGCACTGCCATTCCCCATGGAATGGAGGGTTGTGGGAGCATCCTTAATTTAGTTAGGGAGGACATGAGTGGGTTAGCTCATCAAGTTGTTACAGTAAAACAATCCATATGAATGAGCAAGCAAATCTACCTTTTTATTAGCTATTTTACCCTTCCTTTCTCCTTTTTCATCCTGTCTTTTTCACTGAAGTAGACTAGGAACATGCACACATGCGTGCGCCGCACACACACACATACGCGCACGCACACACATACACACACATACATACACACACACACCACATTAAACACAAATTACAAAATAAGGGACTGTATGAAAAGTTTATTGGCTCATTGTGTCAAGGCTTTTGTCAGAGTTGGGTCGTTGGACAGCAGGGAGATGGAAAAAAGGGTGCATGACTTCAGTCCTTTGCGCATGTGTTTTCTGTGGGAGTAATGGTCTCCGTCTGCCTGGGTCTTAGAAGCTACTGGGACTACAGATAAGGAGGGCGAAGGGAGGCGGGTGACTCCACTCAGTAAATGAGTAAACAGCAGAACGGTAAGAGGAGAGGGATATTGAGTAATGCAGGTGGTTGTGTATATCTAGGTGGCTGAGCCTGAATTCAGATGTAAAAGTAACACAAACCAGGTGCATACAAGTGAGAGTAGAGAGAGGGAAACAAGATTAAAAGAAAGTGTGGTTGATGCCTCTCCACCTGGTCATAACGCAATACTCCCCTCCCTCCACCGAAGCCTTTGTTTCACGGCTAATGGTCCGGGTTAATTGCACAGGTGACTCTCTGTGGGGGAACAGATGGGCTCAAATGTGTTCAAAAACAATCCTCAGCAAGCAAAAAAAAAATGGGAACAACTTGTTCCTCTCCTCTTCGTTCTCTCTTTTCTTTCTCATCTTCTCTACTGGACTCATGGAGGGCAATTGGGGTGAGGTTAAACTCTCACTGTGTTCCTCTCTCACAGTGGTTTCAATTCATCAAGCACAAGGCCTGTAAGCACTCATTAGCTCTCATTACAGTGCAAATTAGACTCAGGGATTGGCTACTGGAAGGATAGTGGATAGTAGTAGAAAATAGACATCTCTCCCATGCCCTCTATTCCTCATGTCAAACACTTCAATTTGTTTATAGAGGAGAGTGCTATGCTTTTATAAATACCAAGGATATGTAGCTTGATTGATTAAAATATGTGACTTTGACAAATGTTATTATTTTGTGTTGTTACGCTGTTATTTATCTTTTCAATTAACATGCCACTCTTGCTACCAGTTTAACTCGTGGCATAAAGGATGTCATAATTTGCCATTATATTGGAAACCCACACGTACCAGACAAAAGCTTTTTAGAATTCTATGATTTATTTGTCTCTCTTTTCCCCCATGAATCATGAAGGCTGCATGTGAGCCATCAGAAATTGAAGTCTCAATCGATCCACAGTGTTTTTTCTCCCCAGCACAACATGCAGGAGATGACAGATAGCAAATTGAATTTATGAACATGCTTTGTTGACAATGCTGCATAATTATAGGAATGCAATGCCTTTGGTGTTTGAAAAAAAAGCCCCGCATTTCATTCAAATACATACAATGTTTTCTGCTTGAATGATTGAGTGAAAGACTTTGTCACGTTTTTGAAGCGACAGCTGTTACTGTTACTCTGTAGTTATATCCATATTCTGATTATTGTAGATGGCTGATTTTAATTGGCAGAAATAAACAAATTAGATGTCAGGTTTTGCATAATTTTAGCTTGTTTGTTTGATTTCTAATTGGTTCCTTGACTGAGTTTAAGAGTTTGTGTGGAGGCTTTGGATGATGCATTGGTTTTTCTGAAAGACTTGGCTAGAGTCCTGTGTATCCTCTAACTGATCTTGCCATGAGCATCCATGGGTATAGGTCATTCTGCTGACATTAGGCCTACTAGACTCTCTATCTGCCTCTTTCTCACTATCTTTTCATCCCTCACTGTCTTTGTCAAACTAATTTGTCAGCTGAGAAATCTGCCTCATACATTTAGGTTAGTTAAGTGGAGCCAATAGTCTTGCAAGTATACAACATACATTTGTGTCACTAAAAATGAGTAGGCAGGTTTTTTAAGTGTAGGTGAAGGTCTATGTGCCTGTGCTTGCATACTGCAGTGTAAGTTTTAGAAATAATTAAATGTCACGGGGCTCAGGCCGTCAAGTAGCAAGGAAGGTGTTTTACTGCCTTGTGTCAAGGCTTGCTCTGCGACTCCCTCTCAATAACCCACTCCACCACACGCACTTCCCTTTTCTTCCCAGCTGCCACTCTACGCTGTCTGTCTCTCATCTTTCTACCTGTATTATGCCTCTGCTCTCATTCTCTCCCTTTACATGTTTCTTCCTCAATTGTAACACTTACTATCTGTGCTTACACTTTTCCTAGCCCTCCCTTTTCTCCCTCTCAACTGTTGACACTTGACTTTGTGTTCAGCTCCTGGCATTGGTGAATAGTACATCACAGCTGCTTTCTTTCACTTTTACTGTAGGTACTTTTTTTTTCCTTCGGTAAAAACTAATCTGATGTGTGAAGTTTTTGTGCCAATCCTGCTGAGAGCACATTGATATTGTCATCCCTTCTAATTAGAAAATGTGATAGTGCCACTTGTAAATATATTGCAGAGCGAGCCAATCCCCAGGGCTCACTGTTACATTTGGCACAGCCTCTGGGTATTAACTGATACAGGTGTGTGTGTGTGTGTGTGTGTGTGTGTGTGTGTGTGTGTGTGTGTGTGGTGGGGTGGGGGGATATGGAACAGGTACACCATCTCTCTCTGGGAGGTAGAGTTTTCTGTTACAGATTTCTGATGTTTTTAGCTGTTTAAAAAAGTACGTAAAAGTGCAAAAGCCACAACCATGTTCCACACTTCAGCAAGCTTTAATAAGATCATTAAAGGACCCCAGGGCTGCCTGTTGGGGGTGCCCAGCAAGGTGTTTCATAACTGGAAGGGTTTGTCAATGTCTTGGGTCTTAGCCCATCTTAACCCATTTAGAAAGCAATTTCCTGTGAGCAGAGGGGATCTTTCCTCTTGAGAAAGATCTTTGGGCATAAAAGGTTAGCTTTTCTGTAATTCCTCCGCATGCAATCTACCACTGCTGCTAATGAGAAGCGAAAGAATATTTGCCCTAGGTTTAACAGCTCAAAAATAAGACAAGAGTGAACCGTAAGAACGAGGCAGAAATGTCTGTTAAAGTGGGCAGTGTTACAATAAGTGATGAAAAACGTTTGCTCCGGGGATTACTGGAATAAGTGTAGTCAAATAATATTCAGTTTTATTTCTTTTTCTAATAAGGGCTTACCTTGTCTTTGTTAAATATATACACACAAATACATATATATGTTAATATGTTGGATGGCTCATTTATGTCAAGCTCTTGCTAAGAGTAAGGCTGCTCAAGTTTAAGCTGTGGTTCAGTAGGACATAGTTAATTGAGCACTGTAGGGTGACTGGGGAGTATGTTTCCCATTTTAGTCATTTTGGTTCTTTGTGTCTGCAGTCCTCCTGCTGAACCTCAGTCTACTAGGGCTCCCAAGTCCTGGTCATTACAAATGATGAATTGTGCTACAGTTAAGCTGGAAGTAGGACAAATTGATCAAAGTGTCAGGTGCCCCCCGTGATGTCTCGGTCTCCATGAAGAAGGCAGGGAAGAAGAAGCTGTCAAAAAGTTTCTTGTGCCAAGGTGGTTGTAGATGCATGTTTACCTGCCACTTAACACTTTCTTCTGTCAGACTCACATTGTGTCCTTGCTAGCCTACATAAGAAGAAAGAGTAGCTAAAGATCATTGGAGTTGATACAGTTACAGTAGCTGCAAGTTGTTCACCGTATTGTTCTTTAGGTCCACAGCTGACAAAACCCATGCTCCCCCTTTTTAACAAATGAGCTTGCTATCTGAGGTGTAGTGCTGCAATTTGAGATAAGCACTACTTGGCTCGGCTTTGGTTTTGTTCTGATAAAGCTGGTCTAATTAAGCTTGATTTAATCGGAATTGCTTTTAAGCACAGCACACAGCCGGAACAGATACTTTGATTTCAAAGTAGCCATTGGAAAGGACTTGAGGAAGAAAGAGAAGGAATAAGATAGAGAGCAAAATTAGTGTGAGTACGAGTTAAGAGTTGCATTTTTTTTTTTAATTTAAAAAAAGACATGTTTCTATTCTTAGTTGTGCTATCTTCGTTTACTTGCATGACTGCTTGCAGGTTGGGTGGTTTGTTGCTGGAGGAGAAGAGGAAAACGTGCATTTCTCTGGTAATGGCAAAATATGTGCCATTTCCTTTAAATTAATCATGTAGTGTTCATAACTGTAAGCGCAGCAGAGAAACAAGATGCTTAGACCCTGATGGTAAACATTGGGGATGAGCTAGTTCACTCATGTATGGAAAGGAATTGATGACCAAGTCTCCAGCTCCACAATAAGTCACCCTAATGATCCTGGTTTAAAATAATGTCTGTTCTGGACCAGAATGATAAAAAGGGTACCCCTCTGACTCATTAGTATTGGGGTGTAAAGATAGATGACCCAGATATAGAACCCAAGCTTATTTTGAACCCTGTTTTCATTGAGCAGTATGCTGCATGTGCACAGTGTGGGCAGAACATTTTATGCTGTCGGTTTCATAGCATTTTAAGTGGCTCCTACCTGTCTCTTCAGCCATGCCAACTGCCTCCAGTTGTCTAGTTTCATGGATCCACACAACAGTTGGAATAGTGGGCTGGGGGGATGTTTTTTCGAAGGCCGGACCCAGTGTCATTGACTGAACAATGATAGAGCGCCCTGGTATTGAGCGGCTCCACACTAAATCTTTGTAAAGAGCACTTAGCTCCCATGCGTTAGCCACAGAAAGAATATCTGTCAATGACCATCAGTGGATGCTTTCATCCTGAGGCTCCTCTGCCTGTATTAGTTGCTAAGCACTATATATATTTTTCTTCCTCCCCAGCTGTAAAAAAAAAAATACAGGCCTGAGTGACAGGCCTCTGTCTTACTCATACGCTCTATGAAAACTTTTTTATATCTCACTCGGCTCTCTTCCTGTCATAAAAGGTGATTGTAAATGCACCTTTAGTTCAAGGGCATCTATTGCTTCCACACCAGAATACCTCAAGTTAGACCTTGAAGTAGTAATGTAAAAAGGTGTGTGCTTAGGCCTGTACCTGTACAGACCAAAATGCATGTGGTATTATATACTGTATCCAGTTTTAATGTATGTTTCATTCTATAAAACATTTTGCCCTGATTTTCTGTTCTCTTACAGAGGGAGATGAAACCGGTGTGATGGATAGCTTAATGGAAGCTCTACAATCTGGAGCAGCCTTCCGTGATCGACGAAAACGAACCCGCGCAATGGTAAGGCAGTGAAAAACTTTATTTAATTTTTTAATTAATTTATAATTTTAATTTATAATTTCATTTTATTTCTGACAGTCCTATCTGTCTGTGGAAAATAATACCGCCTGCCCCCTTTAGTTGTTACATGTTTGCATGCTGTCTATCATATGAAAGAAGCTTTGTTCTCCAGTTTGTATGTAATTAGTGTGTTTTCCAGTGCTGGTGTCCTTTTGACTATAGTTTCAGATTTGTGAGTAACAAGCACATAAAACATGGACACGTATAGGAACATATGTACTGTATATACAGAAAAATGGCATAGAAACAACCACACATATGGCCCAGTGCAGATTATTAGCGATTTATTGTCCCTTTGCTATTCATAAAGCACATATTATAATGTAGCCATGGTGGCAGCAGTTGGACCAAGGCTGATTTAGTGTAATCCTGGTGTTACCACCTTCCATTATGCCATGATGAATGGCTCATACCCAGGGGAGTACCACCTAATACAGGTGCCAGGATCAATTCATATGCAAGTCAGAGTTCTACAGAAGAGCTACAGGTGCTGCCATTTCTACACTGCCAATCGTAGTAGGATAAAGGAAGGGAAAATAATATCTGACCAATGGCTGGATTCGATGAGTCTGCAGTAGACAGGATACACACAAAGCAAGCAGTAGAAATAAGCATACAGTTTTAAAGGCTGTCTAAATTTCTGTCTAAACTATCTTTTTAGATTTTTCTGGCCAATATTTAAAATACATTTTAAGGACATTGTGAAATAGACAGCTGTTTACTCTTTACCTATTTAATGCATTTTGTGTTCAAGTGTTTCAAGTCATTGCAGATTCACCAGCTATTGTTATTCATAGCAGAATTAATAATAAGATATTTTTATATATTGACGCAATTTATATTATGCTAGTAGGCACTGTGACTCTGATATCTCATCTTTAGTGGTGCATGTGTGTGTGTGTGTGTGTATTAAAAGCAGTAGAAAAATTGTATTCCCCTCCAAAAATTCTTATACAATAAAAAGGCTGTCTGCTATGATATTGCACAATACAGTGAAAGTTATTATACACAATTGTATTTTAATGCTGTTTGTAAATCAAAAACAATTTCAAAATATTAATATACAATGCATGAATGATAATTTAGCTATGATTAAATATTTGAAAAACCATACACAAGCAAATAACTACTAACACACACACATGCACACATACATGTACTTTGCTTATTTCAACATCTTTAATGCTGCTTATCAATAGACATAACTTCTTCACTTGCAGCTTTTTCGTACCATATTTCTGTATTTGGGTTTAATGTGAGCCTGTGTTTGTGTCCACATGTGCGTGCAGGTGTCTTAGCAAACATAAAGGGTTTTTGCCAGGCTCTGGGAGTGGTTCATTCTTGCCAAATATCTGAGATGAGTCACCTCTGATGCACATTTCTCTTTTCCCTTTTCACCATCCTTCCCCTCTGCTCTTTTTATTTTCTTTTTATTTTATTTATGTTTTTTATCACCAACATTGTTACAGGTGATCAAAGCCCTTCCAGTCCATCGTCTCGGTGGCCGGGTGCTAACTATGGCAACAGAACCCTAGGTGTGTGTATTTAACTATCTTTTTAACCCAGGCCCAGCAACACCCTGTCTCCTACTGCACTCCTCCTGGCTGCATAACTCACATGTCCGTCCTGTCAGAACACTCAAGCTGAGCTGGTCTACAACATGCAGAGTCCTGTGCTGAGTTACTGAATTTGACTTAACAAAGCATGAAAAATTATGTAAGATTTACTGTAAAAAAGCAAAACACATAATACAAAAGAACAACAACATGCAATTTTAAGTCCTTGCTACTATGGACATGTAGCATACAGGGAAATGATCCCAGTTACTGTGGAACACCATTTTACAGCAACTGTACTTTTGGCTAATGGCCATAAGGCAGAAATTCGCAGACTAAATGGTTCCCTGTGTTTATTGGAATAAGAGCTAGTAAAACTAACACTAGTGGAGGTCACATCAAATGTATGTCAATTGTAGGATTCGTTATTAACACGTCTACCTACATTAAAAAAATAAAAAAATACATATACCTTAAATAATGCATCATTTTGTGTTTCAGTTATTCATATGCAGCAGTGGAGAAGCAAAATCTAGACTGGAGAGACTATAATTGCCAATTATGCTAGTACTTCTGAGTGGCATAATGTAAATCTTACATTGCATATCATTTTTCATTTTAAATTACCTTTAATATCCAATACAGTAAGGTTAACTCGCATTGAAGTTGCCTTTGTGTTGGTCCCTTGATCCTAAATGTTTAATCTTACAACACTAATACAATCCAATCCTAATAGCGGTCACGCTATCATTTTTAATTCATTCGGCATAATTTCTGTCTTGTAGAGCAGCTCCAATTATTATCGAATTGTCTTGCTCTTCCTGTTAGCCTATGAGCATGATATCACTTCTTGTCTTGTGGAAGTGTTCTGCTGGGGAGGTCCTCCATGCTTTGGTCACTCATAATTGTGTTGTGTAATACCTTTCTTTTCCCTTATACGTTTGTTAAATGGCAAACTAATGTGCAACAGAACCCCAGATATGCCTCATTTTGAAAGGATTATTGTATGCCATACTGTGAAAGCTTACTTTGAGGCAACTTTGGGTAAAAATGAATTGTCTGCAACTCTCGAGAGATTGGTGCTCTGTGTCTTGCAAAAATGTCTCTATCGCTCTAATATGTTTAAGTTGTTTTGATTGCATGTCCAAGTACCTGACAATGCGGGTGTATTCATGAGTGTGATGCTAAAACAATTTATTTATTTATTTTGAAAAGTAATGTTCACTTCAGAAGAAGAAAGAAATGTGTTAATATTTAATTAACCGGAAGCTTTTAAAGTAATTTTAAGTAAGCCAAGGAGAGGACCTTGGCAAGCTGACACCTGGCGATAAAAACCGTCTCTAAAGACATGGAATGTTAGCTCTTTAGTGGGAAGAAGCTGTTCCTAGTACGCAAGGCGTGGTAGTAGTAATTAAATATAGCTACGTTTAACTCTTTGCATAACACTATTTCTAGGACCAAACTCCTGGATAAGAGCTGAACAGCTTTTTCACAGCTGTGGAAATACAGAATGACAAGTGTTGGGTGGGTGTGCTAATACTCATGAACCCCAGATTAGCACTGCTATGTTCAATATTTCAGTGAACATGAGAATATAGAAAGGCTCTGGCTGTCTGTGCCTGTGTAGCAGCTGTTTGGACTGCCAGGCTCTCTAGTAGTCTAGGTGGGTCCTGGAGATGGCACCATCTAGTACACCATAATTCTGCAGAAGAAGGAATGATTAGGTGGATTGATGAGAAGGAACGGCATGCCTAAAAAATCAGGGTTCTGCTTTGGTGGTTTGCAGCCAAATGTGAAGTGGAATGGATAAGAGTCAGCACATCCATGCCTAAGGACATGGTTCATGAAAAATTATGTAGTGACCTTTTGGGTTTGGAGCAAATGGTTGCTTCTGAGTGAAGGAGTTCAAGTATCTCAGGGTCTTGTTTATGATAGTCTATATACACAACATTACACTTCCGGGAAATTCTGCTGGATGTCCCTCATTTGGGCAGGATGTCAATAACTTTGGGCAGTCTTTGTGTTGGTATTCTACTCCAGTCAATTTATCAGGACTATAGTTAACTGCTCCTCAGATCTCTGCAAGGTAAATCAAGATGGCTAGCTAGACTATCTGTCCAAAAACAACTTTTGAACGTACTCATGTTCCACCAAAACAAGTTACTTCCCGAAGATATTTTGCAGAAGTGCCGTTGCTCCGTACGGCAATTAGTGCCGCCCAAGACGATTGTGATTGGTTTAAAGAACTGCCAAGAACCCAGATAACACTTTTCTCCCATCCCGGAATGCTGTGTGGACAAGCCAGACCCTCCTGCGCAGCATTGTGGAGGAAGGTCTGGCAATGCAAGACTATGTTCATGACAGAGGGTAAGATGGAGCATACGGTGGGGTCTGTAGTTTGCAGCTTCAGCAGTTTTGCAAGCATTGTACTGTACTGTCTTGGTAAGGATAAAACTAACCATGAAGGTATAGCTCCCAATTTACAAATTGGAGTTTTGACCCTCACTTATGGTAAAGAACTCTGGCTAGTGACTTAAAAAAATAGATCATGGGTAGGAATGCCAGGTTTTGTTTTGCTGGCTGTCTGGGTTCCTCACAAAGAAAAGATCCCTCTGTAAGTAATGTTCAACTCTTTTGTGCTGAAGAAGTCAGTGGAGGTTGTCTGGGCATCTGATCAGGATACTTGACCTGATCACCATCCTGATTTTTTTATGTATTCTTGACGTGTCCAACTGGGAGGAGACCCAGATCATGAACATGCTGGTAGGATATACCCTGCCTGGATGATGTTGCTGGGTGGATGCTACCTGGACCATGACAAATATCGGCAAATATGGATGGCCATGCCGTGCCATGTGATCATTGTAAAACTAAACACTGCCTCTCTTGTTTAGGAATATGCTTGATGATATTCTGTATGTATGTGACCTATTTTCCTATTCTTGCAAGACAGCCAAGATAACTGTGGTTCTTATGATGACTCTCTCTCCTGCATGGCATTGTGCATCAGACCCTTCTCAGTTCACTTTTTTTCGTAGTGCATACCACTATGCTACCAGAATGTATTATGCACTGACGGGTCCGTGTTTATTAATATGGAACCCGGTTTGATAAACAGCTGCATGGATTCCCTACCCTGAAGTGATGAGAGGGGGAAATCCTTTTGACATGCCGGCTCCATGGATTTTTTTCTAAATGGAATCTGGAAATGAGTTTAGTTGCCATAGCACATTGGGGGAATTTGTGCGTAAGGATTTGTGTTTGTCCCCTTTCATAAGATGAGATCATTTCCCCCAATGCTCTATAGCAACTTAACACATTTCCAGATCACTTTTAGTAAAAAATGGAAGGGGACATACAAAAATCTTTACGCACAGTTTGAGGGAATTTTTTCCAAGTACTCTCCGTAAAGAGAAACAATTAAGTTCTCCAGTGACGGACAATTTGGTGAAATAGGCATCTTAGTCACTGAAAGCTGTCTTTGGGTTGTCACTTCTTAGTGCATGGTGGGAGCTGTCAATGTTTTAGTTATTATTTAAAGTACAGCAACTTTAATGTTTCTGTACTTCTGTTGCGTACATATTTGATTTCTCTCTGACTCGGGGACTAACGGCATTTTAGTCTCTGAATTTCCTGGTGGAGAAGGTTCTTTAAGCAGTTCTATCAGACAGTGTGCCAAATCTATTCAGTCCTGCTTGTCATGTCTGTTGTAATCTCATGCTTTAAAGCTTGATTAACCTCCTGTCATCCTTAAACAAGCAGCGTGTACCAGAGAGAGTCTCTCAGTTTCACAAGAATCTTCGCTAATGTCAAAGGAGTTCATTTAAACCCAGCATGTTGCTTTTTGTTGTCCTTCCGGCTAAACTACATCCAGCAGACTACCTCAAGTGTCAGGCTGAACACAATTCTAGATGCCGCCAGTCACAATTACACCCAATTCCAGAAGCATTTCCTATTTCCTTGTCTCCACTTTGTGTAAGATGGAAAACCTAACCCGGGAGGCCATACTCATGTGTTATGCAATTACACCCGCCAGTCCTAATTTAACACACAGAAGCTGGATGGATTGATGGAGACCAGAAAAGCCACATTTCTGTTGTGGGTTCAGTCTCATTTCAGGAAGATAATATGTCAAGTAGATTGTGTTATTGAATGTGGTTGGTTTCACACTATATATTACTCTTTTTTTTGCAGACAGTGTACTTTAAAATTAGGTTTTACTTAAATTAGGATTAGAAATAACTTGAGTTAGCCAACACCTTTTCTATCTCCTATTCCTTTTCTGGTGAGACAGTTACCTGGGTATCTTGCAGGAGATTGGTGGGTAGTGAGCACGAGCCTCTCATACTTCCTGGCTCATCGATTTTCAGTCAGGGATGAAAGCCACAGACTCAGTAGGTCTTTCATACTGGGGGGCATCCCAAAAGACACATCGATCAGAGTTCAAAGAGAACCACGCCAATCTTATTTATTTACTGCCTTTTCAACATCATTACAATCCCCAACCAGGGCCTTCCCTCTCTCTGCCCCAACTCTCTTGCTTCACCTTCACAGGTCAGTCCATCAAAAGTTCCCTCCTATGTTCTATATAGTAAGCCTCTTAAGGACTTACAGTGGTGCTCAAAAGTTTACATACACATGCTTAAGTTGACTAAAAAGAGGAATAAAAAAATCATGTTTTGGAAATTTATTTTAATACCTAAATTAAAATGAAAATATTTTCTTTGTGAATGAATAACGCATTGTAAATAAATAAATGTTCTTATTTAAAATACAGGGTCATAAGTATACTGTTAAATTCCCATAGAGGCAGGCAGATTTTTATTAAAAGCCAGTTATTTCCTGATTCAGGATATTATGCATCCTGATAAAGTTCCCTTGGCCTTTAGAATTAAAATAGCCCCACATCATCACATACTTTCACCATGCTTAGAGATAGGCATGGTTTTATTTCAGTTAGACTAATACCTGGTTTGATTTGCATTGAGAGATGATTTTATAGAAAGTATCCCATGCCTATCTCTAAGCATGGTGAAGAGTATGTGATGATGTGGGGCTATTTTAATTCTAAAAAGGGAACTTTATCAGGCATAATATCCTGAATCCAGGAAATAACTGGCCTTTAATAATAAAAATCTGCCTGCTCTATGGGAATTTAAGGGTATGTATACTTATGACCCTGTATTTTAAATAAGAACATTTATTTATTTACAATACGTTATTCATTCACAAAGAAAATTGGTGTCCTTAAAGGTTGGATTTTACTCATTTTTTAATTTAGGTATTAAAATAAATTTCCAAAACATGATTTTTTTATTCCTCTTTTTAGTCAACTTAAGCATGTGTATGTAAACTTTTGAGCACCACTGTATTTGACATTGAACAGGGAGGGATCATCTCATTCCCATTAAAAAATAGAGATGCAGTGATATAATGCTTGTCAGGGTTACAGAATTTCAGTCCAACTGTCTAATCCCCTGAAGCCTAGCAGTTAATTTAGCTGCTCAGGCCAGAGAGTGTGCCCCCTGTAAGTTTAATGAAGATTAAATTACCTATTTTCTCTCATGAAATTTTAAAGGAAGAAAGGGGATGAATTTGCAAGGAGGCAAATGAAAAGACCAAAGGAAAGTGTCTGTAAAAAGGAGATGTTGGCAAAGATAAAGAATTTCCCCTTGTTCTCTTATAACACACAATGTCATTTGTGACACAAATCTTCCTTAAGTACTTGATGAGTGATCGTAATTCCCTTAGCAATTAATATGTTCACACATATGTTGCACCCATCGCTTTATCTCTCTCTCTTGTTCTCCTGTCTTGTTTCACACGCACACATGTGCAAGCTTATGTCACATACCGGATAAGGTTTGTTGCTTAGGGTGACTCTGAGTTGATGGCTAAAGCCCTTTGCCTTCACAAGCTCCTGGCTTCCACTTCAGGGTGTTGATAGATGTTATTCATTGGGGCGACCCTAGAGGCGATCCTGCAGGAAGTGGAGCTAACATGATTTGGGACGAAGAGACCCAGAGGGTGTCTGTGCCTCTTGCTATAGCCTGGATCGCTTAGTAGATGTGAGATATCAATAGAGTAGATGAGAGCAGTGCGCTGTAGAGATGTGCTGCTTGAAATCTATCACCTGCTTCTTATAGATAAGAACATTTACCAAGCCAAAGGGAAAGGCAGATGGGAAGGAACTGAGGCATGGACAGCCACTCTAACATTTGACGTCCTATGACATAGACAAAGCCATTGTCCCTCCCATTGACCCATAGGGCCTTTCTCAGGACCTGATCATTTTTCATCCACAGCAGAAAACCCATCATGAAAATATAGATGGAGATTTTATGTACCATTTGAGTACCCTTGGCGCATAACTGATTCGTTGTTTGACTCTGCCAAGAGAGGACGTAAAGTAAGTGAAGTGTGACATGCAGCCATTTTGAGAGGATAAATCAAATCTTAATAAAAGGCAGTCTCTCCGAGTGGAAACCAGGGGTCCCTCACCCCTGTCCCTGCTGTTAAGTACACCCTAAACCCTCTGCTTTTTAAATTATACAGAAGGTACAGTATCTACTTGAGTACAGGGTGCCTACAGGGGGCTGTCTACATGCCCTTTTGATGCCATTATGCCCTTTTACAACTCCCTGTCTATGGAAACTTATCATGTGGAGCCTAGCTCCCTTTGGTAACACTTACTTTTTCTTTTCTTTTTTAAATAAAGTCAATGACCTAGTGCTATAATGGACTCAGAGCTTTCAACACCTTTGTCCAATATTGTTTTACTTCATTGGCACAGGGCCTCATTGATGAAGAAAGTACTCAGCCCTCCCGCCTAGTGGACCATCAGCGAACAACTGCAGAGAAAAAATGTCTACTAGCTTATCATATTCAATAATATCCCAGAGCGTTTGCAGTGGGCTGCTCTTTTTTTTTCTTGCTCACTCTCCAAACAATATTGGCTTTCAAGTATGTGGACAGTTATGAAAGGTCACCCTAAGTGTAAATTGTCAATGCTGGATCAATTTTGGAGGGCAAATAAGCTTTGGAGGCCCCATAATGGAAGGTTTCATCTTATTTTTACCCAGGGCACACTCACACAATAAGATTGATATCGTTCATTGTTTGATGAATTCCTAATAGACCTATAAACTTGCAGAGCTTAAAGCCAAAGGAATGCCTGTGAAAGTCGGACCATCCCACTTGCTGAAAGATTGCCCTCATATAATTCCAATGGAATCTCGCCCAAGCCATCATGCTTAGTGTTGAAGGATGGGTGACTTATGTTGGTTGAATTAAACCATATTTATAACTCATTAGGCACACAGCAGGGCAAACTGATGACTGGCTAGAAAACAAATAATGTGCGGTGGAATAGGATGCCATCCTGTGTGGTTATGTGTTCCACTGACAATAAGTGGCAGTGCTAGATTCAAATGCTTCTTCCTCTGCTGTCATATTTATGTTTGTTTTTTTACCTCCTTAATATGATGTGGCTATATAGAAGCATGGGATATAATGTTCAGGCTGATGTTTGCATTTTAAGTGTCAGTCACTAACTAAAATCTGTCAGCCTCAATGAGGTGGAATTAATATTTTACTTTCCCATTAGGTGGGCTTGATGTCTGTAATAGGGAGGTATATAGGAGGTATATATAAAAGTAATGGCAGTCCGGGCGATGAGTGATAATAGTAATTCCCAATTGATACAGACAAAGACAGAATGTGTCAAAGAATGTTAAATGTTCCATAATAGTAAAGGTTATGTTGGGAACAAGGATATTATATTATATAGGAAATTACAATTTATGTGATGCTGTCAGCTTGAATTATCTAGCAACATTGCTTTCCTGACTTGAATAAATTCAACATGGTTTTGGTGGTGTTAATTAAGTCATAGCTTCCTTTTGTGAAGTACAGGAAAGCTGCAGTTCCATAGGCTACTAATTTTTATGAGTATGCTTTGATGCATATTTGGTTAACAATGTGTCTTTTTTTAAGAATATTTTTGGGGCTTTTTCCCTTTATTAGAGTTGATAGGCATGAAAGGGGGAGAGAGATGGGGGTTGACACGCAGAAAGGGGCTGCAGGTCATACTCGAACCCTGGCCGCTGCAGAATTAAGTCTTCATGGGGCAAATGCTCTTACTGCAAGCAAGTGAAATTAACACTAGCATCATCACTTTACATGGTTCCCTGTGATACAATGTAAAACGTAAAGCAGGAGACACACGGCTTTCACAGACCATTCCCTAATAGTGAAACACATGTTTTGTTTTTAACACACACACAGACGGAGTGCGACTTTATTCTCTGCTCAGGACACCATTACTCCACTATAGCTATACATAACAAATATGTGTTTGCTGCTATATTCATTTTCTTAATGTTGAGTAGAGCATTATAAAGCCTGACAGACTTTTTTTCTGCCACATTTGAAGATTGTAAGCAACAAAATTTAAGTTAAGTTTACACAATTATGTCTAAAACTATGTTAGAAAACTTTAATTAGATTAGTGTGCACACCTTTCAATTAACACTAAGGAAAAGAGTGTTTGGCAATTTTGATAACAGCATTAAGCCTCCCACACCTTTTGTAAGAATTGCACATTTTCACTACCAAAGTGTTTTGTTTACTTCATGTGAATTCATGCAGTAGACCATCTATTTTGAACAACAAAAAGTGAAAGCTTAATAATATATATATTATTATATTATTATTATTATTATATATCGCTTAAAGACACTGACCTGAAAGTTTGACATCCGGGCCCAAAAGAAATCTGTACTTTATGAGATGTGATGGTCCCTACGACATCTGTGAAAACATCAAGTGAATCTTAATCAGAAGAGCAATGTTTTCATCATAATACATGCTCAAAGATAAATGCCCCCACCTGATCAGACTTATAACTGAGAAAATTATTTATAATGTAGGTTGTCAAATTAGTTGTGAGACACAAAGAGCGACAGATGACAAAACAGTTTAGAAAGGTAAAGAAAAAGGCTGTTTGAGACTTTCAACCCAGTTGACAAATACAGTGTCAGAATTGAACGAAACTGAACTTATTCAGTTATCTCTCAAGTTATAGTGGAAAGAGGTGCGTACATGACAGGGAGAAAGTAGAAGAGAGAAGCACGGGATTAGATGAAATGCGGTGGATGTATTGTGCAGTGATAGACACATGTATTCATAGTGATAGCTATAAAGAGTTAAAGAGGGCAAGAGAGACTGAGTGAGTTAAATAAAGTTAAAACGAGGAATAACAGAATGAATACTATCCTTTACTTTACACACACACACACACACACACACACACAGACACGCATACTTGGTGTGCAATCAGCAAGAATGCTCCCCACTCTCATTCACTCCCCCTCCAGTCAAGCATGATTGTGCTTGACATGGTTCCATCACTAATGCTGACTGATGCCCATTTGCAAGGCTCTTCACATTTATTTATTTATCTGTTTATTTGCGTCAAGTTTATTTATTGATGGGCCTCAAGGATATGGCGGAAAATCTCCATTTGCTCATATAGGGAAGTAAGAAACGGAAGGCTATAAGGGTGTGCAACATTTACACGTGAATGAACAAAAGACAGCAGCAGGACAAAGTTCACCTTTTCTATTTAGATTCCAGCAGTTGAAATAGCTATTCCTTTCTGGTAATGGAAAAGTGATATGGCCCATTTAGTTACTTAGCACTAATCCCAATGGTTTAGCCGCATTTCTATTTTTTCTTTCCTTTTATCTCTGTCTTTCTTCATTGGTTCTTTTGACTTCTATTTGGTTAGTGTCTGATGGAAGGATTTGAGTGGGGTCAAATTACTCCCTAGCCTGTAAGAATTTTCCCAAGCTTCAGCAGCACTCTCAGCCACATTATGTTACTGTTGTAGTTGACCACCAAATACCCATGATGGTTTTAAATGCATGATTTATGTAATGCCCAGTGTTCACATAAACTCCTATTTTTGCGGAAATCAATATATGAAGTTTTTGGACTATGGTGTTTTATTTTTCCATGGCTTTACAGATTTTGACGTAGCTGTTTTAATACGATGTCCCTTTCCATGTCATTATTACATAGAATGATGCAATTAGAGCGTAATGAGTGTAAGCGTAATTGTTGTTTATTTTTACAATGACATATTTGAGGGAACAGCAATGCTTAATTACCCACATGTGTACAATTTGAGATCATTAGCTTTGGAAGCCAATATGTTTGGCCATAGGCCTGCCAGAGGACCTTTGGTCCAATGTTGTAGTGGTAAAAAGAATGGCAAGTTGAAAACTGCTTAGGGACTTTTGTTTTAACATCCTAAATGTAGTTCTTTCCACATGATTCTCATTTTTAAATTTCTGGAAATCAGTTGCATTTATCTACAATTTTGATTAACTTCTTCAAGGGTAAATCTTAGAGCAACTGCAGCAAAAATATAAATGAGGATAGAAGCTCCTTTAAAAATTGATAATGTCCAATAAAGGTGGGTTAAGGGGAACCAAACAGAGCTGGGGTCTTCTTTAAAGAGGGGATCAGTTGTCGGATTTGAGACTCACTTCGTAGGATTATTAGGAGAGGATAAACGAGACAGGGAAACCATAATACAGAGATTTTTGCTTGTGCACCTGTGTATCTATGATCAATTGTATCCCTCCATCGGGGGCTGAAGAGGAAACAAATTAGTTACAATTCTTTATATATTCTACCACACGCCCAAAATTATATGAAAAGCTACCATGCTTCCTCTTCAGCAGGAGATGATGGCAACTGTGTTCTTATGGAGTCACAAATCCTACTCAACGTAAACAAGAAGGGAACACAACAGCTCGGTATTCATGAATTACATAAATTACAATGTCAGTCCCCTAAGACATGACTAATATGTCAAGTTTAAAAATAGACAGTTTGCCACAGTTCAGACCCTTGGCCTCCAGTGGACAAGGATTAAGCAGATAGACGGTAAAGGGTAGAGATTTGTAATTTGGTGTGTGTGTGTGTGTGTGTATGTGTGTGTGTGTGTGTGTGTGTGTGTGTTGGTGTGGTGTCTGAGTTTTTTTCTTCATCCATGTCAAAGTCAAGATCTCGCAAATGTGTTTGTCCCAGTATATGTTTTTTTATATTTTAATTTTTTTTTTTTTATTTCTTTCTCCATGTCAAAGTCAAGATCTCGCAAATAAAACTTGAGATCTCGCAAAACAAAGTCAAGATCATGCAAAAGTCTTTGTCCCCAGTACATGTAATTGTTTGTTTTGTTTGTTTTTTTTTCGGTTCCCCCCCCCCCCCCTCCATGTCACCACCGGGGCTCCTTAGTATACGTATGTGTCTATGTGTGCAGTTATACTGTATGTAAACCGACCTGGGTTTCCATGAAAAGTTCATTACCTTAGTTATGGTGGCAGTATGAGGGCCTAAGAAGTAGCTGGACAGTATAGGGGACAGTATTAGTGGTAAACCAGTGGAGGTTGCTGAGTTTGTAATATCTGCACCCTGAAGGCATTGACAACTAAGTAAAGGATGAGGCTGCACACTGCATTACCTTTACTATATTTTTCCTTCCACTCTAGATGAGTTTCCTCCAGTGGCTCAGGTCACTGTTGCCCCAGGGCGGATTATGGCAGATGGGAACTGTAATGTTTCTTAAGATTTCCGACAAGTCAGGAGGGAGTGTGTGTCTATATGTTTGATCTTTTTGTGTGTTTGCATGCATGCTTTGGTGTGATTGTGTGTGCTGTTTATTTGTGGGAATGCTTACTGAAGCTTAGCGTTCCTTGGCAGGCCAGCGGTTGACCTGATTTCTGTGTCAGAACGTGACTCACACAAGTTAGCTTTTTAGGGAGACCGTAAGGTCAGCGTGAAAACTAAATCCACAGCTATGTCGCCTAAATCTTATCCCATACAGACTCCAGCTCTGGCATAGCTGAATATGCATAAATATTCTGTATTGGCTAAAAACAGCATTCCATCATTGTAAATATTCAGCCACTATGCATTATGATTAGTGAGAGAGCATGTAAAATCATTTATGGTCTGCATTATTAAAGCCTCATACATGCTAGGGCTCTTTCTTCACTCCTAATACCACCATTAATATGTTTACGGGGGTGGCTACAGTCTGTCTAAGAAATTGATTTTTCTTTTGCCAATTGTAAAAGTTTCATGACAGTCAATATGGCTGAAGAAGCAGGCCTTTTATTATTTTACTGGATCTGCTGCTAGCTGAATATATGGTTCCTGCTTATAAAGCTTAAATAATTGAACAGGGGAATCAGTCAATGAGAGGAGGAGGCACAAGGTCTTGATGGCTAGATGGCTAAGATGACAGCTTGTAAAGGAAAAAGACAGTAGACTGATTAGCCAATGTGTCATATTGCTTTACCACTGTCTGTAAACTATGCTCTCTCATCTCTTTTTGCCCTCTCCTTCTAACTCATCCCCTTTCTTAGCCTGTTACTCTCCTTTCTTACTCTTTCACTTCCACCTTTACATTTGTACTCTCTGTATTACTCCTATTTGTTCCTTATCAACCTTACTTTGCCACATTTCTCACCCCTCCTCAAACTAATGCCCTGTTTTCTTTAAATGTTTTATTTATCGTCACATCCTATCTCCATCCATCCATCCCAATGACCCCATGTCACGCCAGGCAGAATTATTACTCTTGGATGGAACATCGGCTCAGTGGCGCCGTACTCTGCTCACTCCACATTATCCATTTATGGAGTATCCCCTTTTGTGGTGAGCCATCTTCCCATAGCCCTGTAATGATAGGAGTCTTGGCGACCCTGTGCATTTGCACTGTAATATAAGACATTCTCATTAGTCCATGGATTGTGCTCTCTTTCATGTCCATTACATTAATTGCTACACATCACTGCCTGCCAGGCCTCTCAGTATTCTGTTACACTGTTGGCATTCTCTGTCCAGCATCTCCTAACTGTGGGCCACAATCTCTTTGCCTAGGAAGGTGACAAAGGTAATAAAGAATTGGAAAAGATGTTTTTAGTTTTCAGATTTAAAAAAATCTCAAGGTGATAATGTGGCCAGTTTGTTTGTGTTTTGTTACATGAGTGAATAGAGAAAAAAAATTCAGATCAAATACATTGAAGCCAAGTGCCCTTTCACCCTTGCACCATCTCTCTATTGTCAGTCATCTCTCCTCATAATAGGAAAGCAGGCCGCTACCATAATTGCTTTGATGGTCCAGCCTGAACAAATCACTTCTGGGCATAAAGAGAGGCCTTGGAGATGGCAGCCAGAGAGAAAAGGTGCGAATGAATTAAAGCACTTTGCGTTCCTCTGGGGCATGTGGCCCAGATTTTTCTTAAAAAAGAAAAAAAATCTAAAGAGAGGGAGGAGTGTGGGGGTGGGGTGTGCCTCGTTTCTTCAAGACTAAATGGCAGTAAAAGCAATAATACACATCCAGCCTCCATTAAGCCAAAATGGAGAGCTTTTTCAGGGAAAACACAATGGCACTGACATAGTTCACTGGCAGGTGAAGAAAGAAGGATTTCACTGGAAATAATCTGATTTTGAACGGGGCTTCCATCTATGGGAGAACCTCTGGTCATGCCTTTTGTGGAGGAACAAAAGTTTGGCCCTTTAGAAGCAAAGCTTTGAATGTTTCAGTAGAGCTAAATGAATGGGCCATGAGGATGGCAACAGGCAGAGGTCAGACAGAACCTTTTGCAGCAACCCTATGCTTCCTGACAATGTCAGACCCTCCGTTTTTTCTCCCTATTTTCCTTTATTGTTCTTCAACCTTGACCCAAACAGAAAGGTTATACTTGTTTGCTCTTATTAGACACTTGTACAGTTGGGATTGTATTCATACTGAGGCTGGTAATTAGAGTGTAAGTTAGTGTACTAACAGTTCACATCTCAAAAAGGTGTGTCACATTCTTTTGATATTGTATTTCACTGGCAAACACAAATCTGGTAGATGTAAGACTACATTTATTTTTGCCTGTGACTAACTGACATGTGCATGATTCAGATATTTTTTGGGGGGGGTAGATAGATGGTGCCTTTAGCTGGTGGGTGAGTGAGGAAAATCTGCTGTTTTCAGTAAAAGTTTAATTATGACTACAAGCTGCACAGGGTGAGTTGTCATGAGTATGACACAAAAGCATTGGGGCCATTTGACTAATCCTCCTACAACTCCACATAACCTCCAGGGGTCACGAGCCCCCAAAACAAGACTCCATGGGTGTCTGGAACATTATTCTTTCCCAATGGCCTTGTCTATTTTCCCCATGCAGGCAAAGGCACGCCCCTTGTTAGTTCCACCCTGATCCTTTTGCTTCTCTTTAAGTCAACCCACCAACCTGCCAGCCCATCTGCATCCCCCATCTCCTTGCTATCTAACCAAATCTTTGACCCCCTTTTTGGAGGGCATTGCTTTTGTTTGGAGTTGACAGCCCATTCAATCCATCAGAGCTCCAGGTGCAGCTCTCTTGCAAATGACTCATTCGTCCACATAAATGCATCCAGTTGATCATCAAACAGATAACAGTTATAACTTGAAAACGAGAAATATTAAACCTGTCAAATATTTGGGTGTCATCTGCCAAAAAGTACATCTAAAAACAAAGATAATGAAAGTGTATGTTTTCCCCAAAAAGAAAGTTTTGACACAAGTCAACTTCAATGCCTTATTCTCTCCTTTAATGGCTTTCTTTTATGTCTGTCTTGACTATCACTTTCCACGTCAGCCTATAAGGATGAGCAGTGGCTATAATTGCTTTTCATATAATAATTTTGCTGCTTTATTGTCGACACAAGCACAGTTTCCTTGTCAACTGTAGTTAAGCACCTCCATCTCATGCACTCATTTGAAGAGTGTTCTTTAACAAAAATGAGGTTGAATACATCCACACGCAACAAAGACCAACCATTATCAGTGCCGACTAGGTAATTAGGGAGTCTCTCTGACTTGTTACTTGCCAAGGAGTGTGCAGTGGGTCCGTAGCCATGTATCCAACCATGTGTTTCCGGGAAATGTCTAAGGCATCACTTCTGCCCTCCCTGCATACATAATTAACCTCCCTTTATTCATAATTCAGATGTGTTCTTCACACATCTTCTGGTGATATGACATTATTTTTCAGTCGCTAAACAGACATTGTGACGCCCCTGGTGCATGGGCATGTGTGCGTCTGCCTGACACACTTTTGACTGTTGAGTCTCCACCCCAGCCTCAAGTGCACAGTGAAAGACAAAGCTGCCACCACTTTCTTTGTTGTTTTACAACTGCACGATATATTTGTCAGCTTATTCTTTTACTCTCAAGGTTTATAATTTTTATTTCAGGTGGTACTTGACATAAAAGACACCTGTGCTACCAGCTACAGCTTAATAAATTGCTACACATGTCATCAGTTAATCAGTGCTCAATGGTATTATTCACTTCTGTAGCTACTGAAACAGTCAAAGTACATCAATAATACATAGTTTAAATGGTTAATCTGTATGCTAAATTAAATGCATTTGATAAATTGCTAGAACTCATAACTTTCTTTTCATAGCATATCATGCGTAAAAGGAAGAAATGGATGCATGATGGCATCAGGTGACGCAGAAAGGTCATATGAGAGAAGAGCAAAGACTTAGAGAGAGAGAGGGGCCATGAAGGAGAGTAGGCAGTCATCCCATTGCCAAAGAAGCACTCAATATTGTGCCCAGTCCTGAAGGATGTGACATATTTCTCCAGTCTTTGTTGGCTGTTTTAATCAGCTTACATATGTCCTGGATGGAAATTGAATTTGTCTGGAAGAGAGGAAGATACTATTGGCTCTACCACTGTGTGTGCGTGCGTGCGTGCGTGCCTGTATGCGTGCGTGCGCGTGCGTGCGTGCTTGCGTGAAAGCATTGTCTGCACCAGAGCCAACCAATTCATAACAACAATGGATCGTGCTTCTCCCATACATCATTGTCAATGCAGCTCACCTCTGCAGCACCAGCTTATTTAATGGCAAAGACCTAAACTCATAGTGCACAAAAGACCCCACTCCCCTTTTCTACCCGTTTGCCCTCTGGCATTTCAAAGTGTTTGTGTTGGTAACATGTGTGTGTGTGTGTGTGTGTGTGTGTGTGTGTGTCTGTGTGTGTGTGTTTTATTTTTGTTTTGTAAATGCAGGGTTTATAGAAAATGTTTTACTGTATTGTTGAATGTGTATACAATCAAGTATATGTCAGTTTACACATTGAAGCAACCCACCTGTAATTGAACACTCACCAAATGCTGCCTTACTGTGTTGTTGAGACAGTTGAGGATTGCACCTGACGTCATCTGGGGTTTAAGATGACTACTGTAAATGAAGGCCCACTCCATTAATCTGTCCGTCTTCTGGGGCTTATGAACTGTGTGCCTGGCACAGCTAGACTTTCCTCAGAGGAGTTCATCTCTCAACAGATCGCCACTTTATGGATAGCATCTTTTTTATTATTTTGAGCCAGCAGTCTTTTGTCACAGTCATGATTGATCACAAATATCATACAGTATGTTCCTGACTTGCAGCAGAGATTTTAAATAGGGAAGTCTTGAACCTTCACATTGCAGAGGGTACTGAAGTGAGTCAAGCATTCTCTGAAAAGGAAGGCCAAGATTATTCCTCGTTTTCTATGATGCACTCTTGCCCTGTCTTTTGTTCATGGAAGTAGGGCATGTCAGTAGAAAAAAATGCAGCACAAGATACAGTACAGATACAGACATCCTGTGAAAAAGTCCTGCGGAGCAAAAATAAATAAATAGAAACCACTTTTATCAATGATCATTTTAAAATTGCATCCAGATATGTGATACATGCAAGGATCCTAATACTGTCTACCTATCCTGCTGCCAAATAACACAATCCTCTGAGTAGGTCACAGTTTCTCACAAATAACTAAATACAGTACCTGCTCTTTTTAGGTCACTACATTTTCATGGGGGTTGTGCTTTTGGGTGGAAGGTTATAAGGCATTCTTGATTCAGATGCAAATGGGACAGTTATCAGCAGCCAGGACCTGATGAATAATGGGTTGTACAAAACGCACGGCCCTGTATAAGGAAATGAAAGAGCGCCTCTTTTCTGCTCCACTGATTTCATTATAGACACTATTATTGGCTTAGAATGGCAACATCTATTATCTAGAGTCACAATGTGACCATATTTTTTTTTTTTTTTTTATGCGAACAGTCTTTTACTACTGTTAAACCTTTTCAAATATTGCTGCCCCAGATAGAGCAACAGGCACAATGTTGAGAGTGGGAGCCTTCAGGCAGTGGTCAGATATAGGAACTGCTATTAATTCTTTAGCCTTGAGATGGAGCTCTGCCCTGATGACTGTAACTTATGTCTCCAATTTGTTTTTTTAGTATGCAGCAGCTATATGAAGGACATTTGGGTTTGTCTCTTTGGCCACTGAAAGCAGATTGTACTGCTTAAAAACGTAATTTTTAATTAACATATTTATGCAGTTTATATGGCAAGAATGTGGTAACATACTAAAACTGGTAACCAAAATGTTAAGTAGGGGGATGGGTCACATTTTTTCCTGTACCGTTAAGTAAATGCAATTTTTGAAAGCTGACTTGTTGTTGGACCTTTCATTCTTTTAGACCACTGAACAACAATGACAAGATAAACATGACATTGCGTTCGTTGTCCATTTTGTATTCCCTCTTTCAAGTGCAGTGTGGTACCTGACAAACTGAATTGCCTCTAATATGGCGACAAAAAAGTAGATCATTTGGAGTGGAGGATCTAAGAATAGAAAAGAGCCCGTGGCAGAGGGCAGGGGGAACAAGAAGGCAGAGAGATTGGCTGTGAATAAGAATCACTGATAATGTGATAACACTGTTACTAACCTCTTGGGATTTGTAATATGTTTCTTTACCTTAGCTAATGCTACCCTCTGACTTTACTACTGAATAATCATACATTTTCAAAAAGTCTTTCTTTTCGGAGCATTTTATGGTGAATAACCACAAATTAGGTGTTTACTGAATGTTGCAGTGTGTATTGCAGAGACACAATTGATGCATGTTCATTCTGCCTATCCCTTGATACGAGAGAATAATTTGTTACTAAAATATTAAAAATGATATTGGTGAAGTAGGTTCCTCCTGGACTTGAGGAATATTACCAACATGCATGCAAAAATAAAACCAGCTGAGCCTAAAAAGGTTTTGAGGACACTCCTAATCTGCCACTTTACATATTTTTTGCTGGATCAGTACAGGCACAAATGTATGCTGGTACCATGAAAAAACAAATTCTTAATTTTTGGACTTGGTCGGAGGATTTCTAAGAAGCCTTGTTTTAGATAACAGACAAAAGGCAAATCTTGGACAGTCTTGCCATCCTATATCTAAAATGACTCTCTTACTACCCCAGAAACATGTGATTACAATACACCTCCGGTCTAATCTCTAAATTACCCCTACGACGATTGCTATCTGTCTTGCAAAAATTGAGTAAGCTGGCAGAGGAACAAAGTGGATAACAATGTCCTCCCCAGCCACAGCATAGGACAGACACTTTTATCAGAGTGCCCCTGCATGTTCTGAAGTTAAGCAAATTGGTTCTGCTTTCAGTGAAGCACTGTGTAGTTTAGGTACCTTATAAAAGGGTTTACGGCACATCTTGCCAACCGGATAGAAACATTCTTTTCTTCACAAAAATATCTGGCTTTGGTTAGATTATGTCTGTTTCTATTCCTGGGCTTGGTGTGTTGGGGCTCAATTCGCCAGGCCCTTCACCTCTCAGAGCTTAGCCTTAATCTGCATTTAACGGAGGCCCGGAAAAGACAGAAGTGATTATCACAACGTTGTATGCTCAAAAGCCTTTATTTCATTATTTGTTTTAATGTCTTTGACTCTTTTCAATGTATCATCTTGATGACAAAGTCAGAGGTTAGTTTTTTTTTCTTTCTTAAGAGGATAAACAAATGATCTGAGAGTATGAGTAGACAGCAGCTAAATTTAGTTTTTGAGAATTCCCCATTTAATTGTGTTGTATTATTCATGTTGTATTCATGTTTTTTAAAGTCAAGTTGCATGCAAAATTGGTTGGGTTTCTATGCAAGAGTTTGATATAAATTAGACATAATTCAGTGAAAAAAGCTGTTAACGGGATCATCATAGGGAAGCCAGGGTTCAATTAATTGATACATTTTTATAATTCCAAACAAACTAATCAGGCAGCGGTGCATGTTTTATACTGCACTTTCTTGTTTCCCATGACAGTTATGCCTCTTTTTTTTATTTGTTAAAACAATGTTGAGCTTTTTGTAGATTAATTACACTTCTTGTTGTAGCCTTGTTCTCCTCACTTCCCCTTTCGTTTACTGTCAGGAAACCTTCAGGCACTTTCTCCCCAGCACACGCACAGACACATACCATCCCCTCTCCTCTGGTCTCGTATGTAGTTGAAGTGATTGGATGAATAAGTTGTGCCATCCCATATGGTGGGCTGTCCTGCTGGATCTGATCACAGTAGTGAATGAAGGAGCCCATGAGTCACCACCGGTTTGTTCTGCCGCACTTGTCACGCTCCGCTGTCGTATATTTCCCTCTCTCCCTCCGTCCATCCTGCCAGCCAACAGACGCCATGCCTTTTAAACTCTCTCGCCCTGTCGTTCACTGTCTGCCTCTCTCATGCACATCATAACTGCAATCTTCTGCATGCCCCCTCGTGCTCCTCCTTCTTTTTCTTCTTCCCTTTTCTTTTTCTCTATCTCCCTAGATGAGGTAAAGTCTGTGCCCTGTTCTCTGACAGCCTAAACATCAGTATGTTCCCCAAGCTCCACACTTCCTTCCCAGTCAGCGCCAACACCATTGTCATTTATAAACATTTTATGCCAGCTCTATAGGGTAATGGCTAATTTCTTCCACCACACGGCTCTTCATTAAAAGTTGATTTTCTGTCAAAATGTATCCCAATCATATTAGCTGCAGCTACTTGGACAACTTTGGTTTACCTCAGGATTGTGTCTAAGTTGCTCACTCTGATGCATCCATGGTTATATTTTTAATCAGTAAAGATGTTCATGTTATGCTTGAACAGAGCTGATTTGATTTAAGGAAACATGTGGTTGAATAAGCGATAAAGCATGAAGAGATGTCTGGATATAAGACAATGACGAGACTGAGGTGACAACTTTCACAACGCATTAAGGAGTTTCCTTCAACAATTCATTCACATTATTTTCCTGGATCAGGACACCTCAGAGGTCATTATTGTGACAAACCACTGCCATTTACCAAAGAACATAAAAGAGTAGGTTGTGTTTAATTAACTGGGGACAAACAAAAGGTTTGAAAAGAGACATTATTTAAAGAGCATGCCTGTTTGACTTTGACAAGTCTTAAGTGCTGCCCACAAAGACTCAGTTGAATAGACAATTGAAGAGGGCAACACCAGATGTCTTAAAGTTATAGTCTGTAAGATCTGAATTAGATTTTTGGTGATAAGATGTAATTGCAGGCGTGCCTCTGGGACTTAATTTCCCAGAGTTACTTTCAAAAACAAACAGCAACTGAATGACATCAGTAAATTGCAGTTCTTACCACTTTTCCTTTATTTGACTTACCCGGAAAGGAAAGGGCCAAACATCCCCTCAGACCCAAGTGGGCCCGGGCGCTATACATTGCTAATGTTATTAAGAGCCTGTTGGGTGCGAACTCTAGCAGGAGGATAACACGGTGTAGGCAGCACCGATTGTTTTTGTTTTTCTCTCTACTGACAGCACTCCAAATTTTTACAAAGAATTACTGTGGCTAAGCTAATGGATGAGTGTTTAAAAAAATGTCCAGGGATGTAGCATTTTGAATATCTGCTGGGAGGGTGTTACAGAAGGATGGGGCTGCAACACTAAAGGCTCTGTCTCCAAAGGTATAGAGTCTGGTGTGGGTCTGAGGACTGCAGGTTTCGGGGTGGGGTGTATGGATGGAGGAGGTCGGAGAGGTACTGTGGGGTCAGGGCATGGAGGGATTTGTAGGTGAGAAGGAGGATTTTATATGTGATGCAGGACTTAATTGGGAGCCAGTTAAGGTGGATGAGGTTTGGGGTGATGTGTTGCCAGGTCTTGGTGTGGATAAGGACCCTGGCCCGGATCTAGGTCTGTCCACAGCTGGCTGCACTTCAGTCTGATATAGAGGCATCTGTATTCAATTAAGATTGTTTCACTTTGTTTTGTGACACCTCGTTGTTAATCACTGTATTTCCATGTATCTTCATCTTGCACTATTGGACTACGTTGTTATTATTCTATAATTTGTTCAACTGCAGCTTTACACATACAATTCAACGTATGCACATAAACGAACTTCTATTCCCGGACGAAAAGGTTCAATGAAGATATATAAGCACAAGGAAGAATGGTGAGATTCTTTAATTTGGGTGCAGGGTGTTTGTGATGGTCAACTACAGGAGGCCAGCGCTCAAGCTGCTATGATGCTGGTGTATCGTTCAATAGTAAGGAAATCAATACATATCCAACAGGTTCATCGCTCCATGAGCGCTGGGTGTGAAAATAGCTTCTTGTTTCAAGAGTTTGTACTTCTTTTCTCTACTGTTTCCCAATAACATTAAAAAGCCTTTTTCATGTTTGGCAATGCCTTCTCTTCCTTGATGCCTTCCTCACTCCCTCCTCTTCTCCATAACATTCTCCAGTTTTCTTGCTTTTATTTATGTTCCTTTCTTCTTCAGTATTATTTTTCTGAAAGGGAAAATCAATATACACTCATCCGTGAGAAACAGCTGAGAAAGTAAACACTTGCAATAAGTCTAGAGTGATTTTTTTTTTTTTTTTTTTAGAGTGAAAGTTTTTTTTTTGTGTGTGTGTGTGTGCATGTGCACACATGCTCTTTTTCTAATTGTCTATTTTTGTCATGTTGCCACAAAGAAACCACTGGGTGCTGGAGTGGCTTATATCAGGAGCATATCATCACCTTGGAATGTCTGCACTGGCGATAGTGTTAGCATTGTCTAAATTACTGCTCTCTGAAGCTCTGGACACCACCATTACGTAGATTGGTGAAGGAAGATTGCTGAGGCCCTGGCAGGAGACCAGCTGAGTGTTCCTCAGGCTGGCAGGGTCATTTAGGAAGTGTAGTCTTCACCCACAATGTCTCCATTGAGGCCTGGCTGAGATTAGCTGTATGTGTTTGTGTCCATGTACTCTTAGTTTCATTGGACAGGACAGAATGAGGACTTCTACCAAGTTGATTTGTTTGGTTATACCGTATCTGGAGAATGAGTTGAGAAAGGTTGAGAATTTTAGGTTGTAGGATTGTAAATGAAACATTTGAATTTAAAATGCATTTGTGGTCCTCACAGACATAGCACAAATGTGTGTGTGTGTGTGTGTGTGTGTGTGTGTGTGTGTGTGTGTGTGTGTGTGTGTGTGTAAGGAAGTGAAAGAGAAGGAAGGGAGTGAAGGGAGGTTGGAGTCATTAGTCCAAAATCTCGCCTAGGGCGCCAAATGCCAGGCCCGGAGGCATTGAGCAATCATTCTAGTAAGACTGCTGCCACTTCTATCAAGTAACTTAACCTTTCATGAAAGAATAGGGTGTCACTCTTCGTGTGTCTTCTGTTACACAACCACACACTCGCGGTAATGTGACCTCTGCCTATAACATTACTTAGCTAAGGAACAGTTAATTGACGCTGTGTTCCATCCACTGCTGCCGCGATGACATTTCACTGAAGCTCAGCAGAGCTATGAGTGATGACTTTAAGCACATGTGTTTGTGTACGTAAGTGACATAGCGAGAAAGATAAAATAAGACATGGCTCTGTATTTAGTCGATTACAGGGTGGATATGGGAGTGAGCCAGCACATATCCATGCAAAAGCTACATCAAGAACAGGGTTGGAGTGGGGAGGGTTCACCTTGCCAATAACATGACATTTTCCACCAGCAATAATGCAGGCTTAATTCGGCTCTGAAGAGCATCTGGTGAAAATTGGACATAGTTGCTCTTTAGCATCATCCCATGAATGATACCTCTCACCACTGTGATAATGGTGTCTGTTGATGTGATTGACCGTTATTTATGTGAGATAACAATAAATGTGGATTCAAAGTAATAACTGTATTGATTTATACATATTGGTAGCACTTTTTTCAACAGGCTTACAAGTGCTTCACAAATAGTAAAAGATATTACCACTTTAGTTCTAAGTCTAGCTCAAGGGACTGTTAGCACAGTTTTTGTTTTTATATACTGTACATTGGAAGTATGTGACAAAAATAGCCAGGAAAGGAGACTGAGTGTGTCTTTGTTCATAGCTAAACTTATGTACATTAGGGCTGTAACCATACACCAGGAGAGTTATACTCAGTAAACGTAATATAACTTTCTTTCTGCCACATGGCATCATTTTGGCATTGATTACATGCCACTTTGCAACACAGTAATACAACAGAGACCTTATATATTGCTACTGATTGATTTCAATATTGGTCAATCCAACACCAAAGATTCTTTTGTAACTTAAAATAATGTTTACAAAATCATTACAATGGTTCATTTACTCGTTTGAATGAGACATAGGAATAATGTTAATGGTAACTGTAATGGACAATTCTGCTTCCAACCTGTAGGAGGACTGAAGAGTAAAAGTGCTTTGGTGCTAACTGTAAAGGTGCTGGTTGACAAGCAAGTAGCTAATGCTAGGTCTATAATGTTAACTAATTCTTGGTGGGTAACATAAGATTACGACATCGTTTAACACGCTCAGTTATATTTAGTATGATTGTTTTAACCATGGTTAAGAACTCTGGGCTAACCCACGAATTCATGGTAATGGTAATGGCAATGGTCATTTAGCCAACTAGCACACCCCTGTCTGTCTGCCTCACTCTCCCGGCACTGCAAGGCTTCAGTCGGGATGAGAGCTGACGACAGTTAGCATTGGAGTATTGGATCTGGACGGGAAGGATAGCTCTGGGAGTTCAAAGGGGTGTGTTGCGATTTTGCCTTCTCACTCCGCGACACAGGTTCGTGGATCTGAGTGTCGCTATTTCAGTTTCATATTGCATATCGTTACAGCCCTAATGTACAGGGATCTGACTTTGTTTGTGTCTATATGTATGTGTGTGCATCTGCATGTGCATGTGTGTGCATGTGTACCTGGGTGTGTGTCGTCGGGGCCACTGAGGAGGAGCATGTTAACCAGAGGAGCAGCCGGTCCACCAGATGTTCCTATTCCCACTAGGCTTGTCACAAGTGGACCTTTACTTCTCTCTCTGCAGTACACACACACACACACACACACACACACACACACACACACACACACACACACACACACACACATTTCTTTGTGATTTCTTCAGCAGACTATACATAGTACATGCACAGCAACACAATATGGAAAGCTACTGTATGCTGTTGCCACTGTAGATTTGAATACAATGAGGATCTCGTTCAAAGCATGCTAAAGTGAAGAACGTATAAGCCCACCTGGCCACACTGATAAGGCTTTTTCAGTATTTAAGATTTTGTCCTTAGAAAATCTAAAGCATTTCTTCACAGAATTAGGTCTGTATTGTAAATATGTTTGACTGACTATTTTTAAAGTCAAAAGCATTCTTTACAATCTTACGATATGTGAGGAATACGCTGGGTTATCAGTGAGAAACTGTGCAGTGTGCACCCAGAAAACAACTTTTGACAATCAAGGCCAATTCCCAGAACCATTTAATGTCACTGGTTTGCTCCTCAGTGCTTGGTGCACTGGGCTCATTCTCATCTTCATATACCATGGTTGGGTGCCTTCCATGATGCCATGATTTTAGGTAGGGGATGGGGCCATTTGGAAATGTCATGAGAAAGGTCGAGACCATCATTGTGGCCCAGTTCAAAAGGCTGATTTATCAGGTTCTAGAAAATGAAATATAGTAAGGGGCAAGTAGAACCAGCAAGCCCCAATAGGCACACCAAAGGTCACCTAACTTAATTTCAATTAGGCCTAGGGGAGGCCATGACAATATGTCACTGTTGGAATGAGTGCTGAGGAAATGGATTTACTTGTAATGACATTGTGTTTATGGGGATTAAGATAAGTCTAATTAGTTAAAGAAGGTGGCTATGTTAGTACAGGACTGATTGACGAGTTTAGGAAAGAGATGCCAAATTAAATAATCATTCTACTGAATTCCACACAGTGGCACAAGTGCCATATATTGTTTATTATTTACAGAGGGAGAAAAATGCAAGTCTCAGTGCTTCCTTCACTCCCTATCAATCACACTGAATTGTGCCGCACAGAATCCCATCAATTACTGCTTTGTGTTTGACACATACGACACCAGTTCTGATTTGCCAACAATATCTGGAAATAGCAGCATTGTAAAGAACAAATGGCTTGACATTTTAAATATTTAAGTCAAAGTTTACCACCATACCACACTGCATTCAACCCAACTCCCTATCACTACATGTGTCAAAAGCACCCCCACAGAAAACGCTTTGAAATGAGTCACAAATTGCCAGCAAATGATTTCCTGCTCAGGGCGAATAACAGGGTCCACACTCTTTGATTCAGGCTCTTTTTTCGTCCCCTCTTTGTTTACCCATGCTGTCTAGCAGCCACTCTTTTGGAATCCCTATTGATAGCTGTCTGACAGCGGGCTTGGGTGGCTACGTTGCCCAGAGGGGGTAGTTTGGTGTGCAGTATGTGGTTGCACACCATTTTGAATGTGGCATTTTATGTACAGTATATCTCAATATATAGGTATAGATGTTGTGTTTCCATATATGCCAGTGAGTTACCAGTTGTGTTTGTTTATCTGTCTGTCTGTGTTTGCTGCTCGTATGTTTGTGTGTAGGCAATGGTTTGTGTGTCTTGCGAGTGTGATGTGGCATGGAGGTCACTTCTGTCAGATCCAACGTCCAGGCCCATGCTGTGATGTGAAGGGCACTGTCAAGAGACAACCACGAGGCAGCACAGGTACAGCTGGCCCCAGTGCTCTTTTTCCTTTGTGGCACACATACACATAGGCGGGGACAGATAAACACATCCATGCTTTGTGTAAAGTGACACACGGTGGTGGGAAAACCCCCCCAGGGAAAAAGCCCCAGTATTGTACAGTCTCTTCAAAACAAACACTACCACCTACTTGTTCACTATCTGTTTGCTGGTGACTAACTATGTGACACTTCGTGTAACTGGGAGGATAGAATCTCATACAGAAGATGTTTAAAGCTACAAACTAAACTTTTGTAGAGTAAAGGTTGAAAACAAACTATAACCAGTGGGTGGATAAGTCCGAATTTTAAATATAGATACTGCAAGTTCAAACGGATGACATCCTTAGAGTCCAGTTGTATTTGTAAGACTTAAAAAACTGCCAAAAAAGATGTTGATCTTTTTTTAAACAAATAATAACAATGTGAGTCTGTGAGTGGAATAACAAAATGTAAGATGTTAAGAACACATCTGTTGACAATTGCATTTCTTTTTTAAAAAGGTAGATAGGTACTAGAAACAAAACATTCTTCATAATAAAAATGGAAAGTACAGATACCCACAATAAAGTCACACTTTCTCACACCAGTACTTTATTTAAGAATGTGATTTGGCTTCATTTCCTAGAGGAGAAAAACTCTCTACTTTTCTATCATATTTCAAAATTAGAATCTAACTGAAACTGTTCTGCATTTCTACACGAGTAAATTACATTGTCAAAGTTCAATCAGCTTGTTTAAGTGTGTAAGAAATAAAGCATTTGGGTGAGATAAATTCAGTGTAACAGAGGAGAAAGAGTGATCATTAAAAGCAGGTACAGCCCAGCAGAATATAAAACGCATGTTCAGGTCCTTGTAGACATACAGTTGTTGGTCAGTATGTGTGTGTGAATGAGTCTTTGGAAGTTTTATAAGTGTGCAGTGAAAATATTTCTGTGATAGGTGGTGATTTGTTTGTTAGGGTTAGAGAAATGAGAAACACCCAGAAGTATTGAACTGGACCCAGAAATACAGCAATTGGTATAGGATTAACAGCAGAGGAATGATTGTGTATGTGTCTTTCAGATACTGTGGCGTGTGTCTACAAATCTATCTCACCCTTCACGTTTCTGTCAGTCTGTGGATGTTCTCTGGCTGTACCCCTCCAGTGTACACTATGTCCACACTGCAGGAGAGCAGCTCTGAAACTTTAATGCTAATTGATCCCAGTGAAGAAGTGTGGACACAGGTGTGTTGCCGCAGGCCCTGTCTCTGACATGGATGCCAAGGGATTCTGGGTAACCGAGGGGCTTATAGGGCCAAAGCAGAAAGTGCCACTAGCCAGGCACAAGTGACCCAGTTATTTTCTAATCAGCACACGTTTGAGTTGCTGTGTGTTTGCGTGTGTGCGTGTGCGTGCGTGTGTGTGTGTGTGTGTGTGTGTGTGTGTGCGTGCGCACAAGTTTGAGTCTTGTACTATATGTGTGTTAGTTTTGGAACAAGTATGATAATTGTGAGCCTTTGAGCCCTGGGAAAACCCACATCTAAATCAGACTCAAGTTTGCAGATTGTGTGGGTGTTGGTGGGTGGTTTCGTGTATCGGCGCGCATGTGTGTTGGTTTGGTTAGGAAAGAGACTTAGCGTACTGCCAAGACGCAGGTGTGTGGATTATGTGTGATCCCTTCATATTCTCTGTAGTATATCTTTTGATGGCGTTTCTGCCATGTAAATCTTATCAAAAACTAGCTAACAATAGAACAGCGCTGACAGACGCCCAAGCATCTGGCGAGCCCACACTCTGAATGTTCAAACTGCTGTGAACAACCTGTCTCCAGAAAGAGAGAAAGTAACTGGGAAAGAAACTCAAGTGTGTGCTTGCGTGTAAGTGTTTATGTTTGTGTGTGAAAGAGATGAGAGAGAGGGAGAAAAAAAGAGGGATAGAGGGAGGAAAGAGCTGTTGATAGCCTCATAAATCATAAAACAGATGTGCAGTATCTTAACCAGTGTTGAGCCAGGTGATGGCATGATGATATCTGAATATGACTCTGCTTCTTCTATTTCGTCTACCTCCATTGACTTTGTTCCCGCACTCTGCTCAAAGATAGAGAAAGATAGAAAGGAGAGAGAGCGAGAAGAGGAATAACTTTGGCCGGTATAGGTCCCTATTAAAGTGTGATGAGTGGCCTCAGTGAGGGGCTCTGTGTACAGCACTTTATTCAGGAACGATCACTTATTTATAGCTGTTGGAATTGTGTTGTTTGCTTGTTTTATTGAAAACCTAAAGTGGCGGCGGGTCGCCTGGCATGTGAGCGCCACATCTCCAGAGGGCATCCCTGCAGAAAAATCTTCCTTCTTAATGAATAAGTGAAGGGGACACATACATTTTTCATTCACACAACATCTTATGTCGCCTGAGATGTCTGGTCTGTGGGTATGTGTAGTCATCCTGCAGGCGGTTAAAAAAGCCACAAAACTTCCCTTGGACAATAGCAGACATGCGTAAAAGCACACAATGGATATAAATGCAGAAACATAGACACCACAAAGCTCTGATAGACAGTGACTGTCAGATGTTGTTAGGGAAGATAAATCCATTTGTGTTGACTCCCACATGACTACAAGTGAGGTTATCAGTCAAGGCACGGACACATTAACAACCTTAATAAATTGGTACCGTTTTCTTGCAAGAGGGACAATGACAAAAAAATGTCTAAAATAACTGACAGGATTATATTTTGTTTTAGTAATTCATTTGAAAAAAATTGTATTTAAAAAAATGGATTTAGAGGTTCCAAGAAGAAACAGTGTGTCTGCATGTTCGGCATCTACCACCTCTACTTTAAGTTGTGTACACAGCAACTCACATTGACAGTCACACACGCGATGGACAAGCAAAAACACGAGGGTAGCAAAGTGTAGTCCATTGCAGTAAGAGTTGTGGTGTTTTGTGTACACAAGGGAGCATCTCTCAGTATAAATGATTTATATTAAAACAGAAAGTGAAAAGTCTTTCTGGAAGCACAGTCCCCCACGTGAACAGAATGGAGCATCTTCACATGAAGTCCAAATGGGTCTGATGGTGATGGCATGGAGGAAAGAGCAAGGCTGCTGGCTTGCAAAGCCTTCTATGATCTCCACCACTACTCTCACTGCGCACTGGGACACATCAAAAGGGGAATTAATAAATAAATAACACACAACACCATGTTTTATTAACTTGGGTAAGGCATCAGTGGTTAGGGGTCCTAGAGAATCCTGAGATTGGATGGCGGCTTGGATTGTTGTTGGAAAACTTGTAGCAGCTGTCTAACCAGTTGCAGATTCTTTGAGGAAGAACTCATTGAACTCACCCATCAATGACAAAAATGTCACTTTGTAGTAAACTGTTTAAAATACATTTTGTGTGTGTGTGAGCGTGTGTGCACGTGCATGTGTGTGCATGTGCTATGGTACAGCATGTTATTGAGAAGCAGATGCAGAAGTAGTCATTTATTAATGTGATATGTATGACAGTAACTCAGTGACTGTACCTGTTTTTCATTATTCATTCATTCAGTTAGATTAAAAGTCTGTCAAAAACACCTACAGTAAATATTTAAATTACTAGATTATTGTTTTACAATACAATACAGAAGGGCTGCAACTAATTATTTTCATTATTGATTAATTTGTCAATTTCAATTAACCGATAAATTGTATGGACTTTCAAAATTGTAATCATTTGAATAATGCAGGTATGCTACATTTTCATTTCCATTATATACTAAAAACAAATGGATTTAATTGAAAGCCAAGAAAAATGTAAACAAAAAAGTTTCTAGAGCCCAAACTAACATCATTGCTAATTTCGTAAGACTCTAAAACAGTCATGATATTCAATTTGGTGTTTTATAAAAGAGAGATGAGCAGCAAATCTGCAGATTTGAGAAGCTAGAACCATCAAATGTTTGTCTCAACAATTGACTCAAATGATTCAATTTTCTTCAATTAACCATTACAGCCATACACTCCCGTTTCTTTCCCTGGTTTCTCCCGTTATTTAGCTTTATCTCCCGGGCCCCTCTCGGTTTGATATTTCTCCCAAGAAACTCCCATAATGTGCATGGCCCAAACTCCTTTATAAATAATCAGACCAATATGTTTGTCTAATGTTGACCAGTTGCCAGATCTTCATACAATCCACACACCACAATGTTCAACCCGTTTTTCACCTCAACCTAGCAACCTGTAACCCATTTGCGCAGTTGATCTCTGCGCAAGCTTTGCGGAAAGTTCAGACCCAAAAGCGAAGGATGTGTTCCCGCAAATTAATTTAAATTTAGCTGTAAATTTCAACAGTGTGGGCACAACAATATACATGCATCTTACCTACTCATATTGACAACCTCCACGCTTTTTGTAAGGTGTGTCGCATTGATTTTAATGTAGCGCACGGCGGGAAAAAAATGACATTACCCAGACCATTAAAACAAAGTGGCACCATTGCACAGAAGAGGCAGATAAGGGCACACAGGCCATTTCATCCTTCAAAATAAACCACACCAGTTTTGCTTCAAAGTACACTCCGCCAAGAGGGCACTGAGAGCAGCTAAATCTGCCACATACAACTACAACACACAAAAAGTGAGCTCATATCCATGTTTACAAAACACACTGATGTTTACCAAAGAGAGACAATTATTGATGCTCAAGGAATGATGAAAAATGATTTAATGTGTTAAATTCATTTTTGCCTTATGTTTTCATTTATATTGCAATATAAATAATACACTTAACACTTACGGTACACTTAACAGTACTTCGTCAAACAACCACTTCTGGTTACTAATCTTCTTCACCTTATACATGGTTTTGACAAGAAGTCAACACTATTCCTAGAAATGTGGCTTTAGCTATATTTTTGTTTACAGTGAGGGAGTTGTTCTGCTTTCTTAACATGGCACAGATGTTTGTTTCCATAACCCCCATTTTGGAGTGAATGCAGGATGTTTTTTATAGCCTGGCTTATTTTATAAATATTAATACTGTCAGGATGATGCTGAGATTCAACTTATTTATCTACACATCGCAGAAAGATTAGTGTAGGTGTGTGCATTGCAGGCATTGTGTTTATGTATGTTTGGGTGTAATTGTGCGTGTGTGCTGCCAACGTATTTGTGTTTCGGAGACTGTGTGTCTGAGCATTATGCACCTGTGTCATCTTGATAGCACTGTGAAGGTGTCATTGTGCAGCCTAGGCCCTGTAAGCTGTCAGACAGTGAGAGATGCTGCACCTCTAAAGGGCATGCTTTCTGGGCCTTTCCTGTCTATTATAAGCCTGCAACACTCATCAAGGATGTTGAAGTGCACCCCCATGTCCCTCAAGCAGCCACAGAGAAAAGCCACCTTTCTAACTAGGAGAGCCCTTGCCTCTAAACTTCACATACCCTTGTCTTCCATTTTGACATGATAAACGCAAGCAGCAGTAATGAGGCATCGGATTGTCATGGCATCCATTTTGTTTTTCTCAAATCTGAGTAGAAGCAAAGAATCCTACCCTTTCTCCATTTTGAGACACCCAAACCTGATTCTCTCCCAGCTACAGCTCCTTGCCAGTACCAGGGGTTAACACCTTATGGCATCGTTACTTTACCTGGTGATATGAAATCCTGTGTGAGGGTTGGAATTTATAGGAAATGATACATTGAACACTCAGAAGTGATGACACCGAAGGTGGAGCAAGCACTACAGCAAAGATAGACTGCACTGATCCAGCTAGCCAAAGATTGAGATGTGTCACTATCCCGCCATCTGTAACTGTCATGCCTGGCATCGTCAGAAGCAGATCTCCTTGATACCAATCACATCAAATCTCCAGTTTACCAAGAAATAGTATAAAACCACCTATCGATCTTGCCCCACCTCCCTGTGTATCAACACAATCCATCTGTGTTCATCAGACTATCTGGCTTTCTATCTTTTGTTGTCTGCAGGCAGGCAGGCGTTCTTTTCTTTTCTTCTCTTTTATTTTCTTCCTTCCTCCTCCCCCATTTGTTTTGTGATCCATCAGCCTATTTACCTTATCATGCTGCCAAACCATCCATTTACGCTCCCATCTGTCTGTCAAACTATATCTTAGCTTCCATTTGTCTAACTATCTCTCTGTTTACTCGTTCACCTGTCAATCATGTGGCTTGCCTTGGCTGCTGCAGGTTCCAGCCGCTCGTCTAGCTGATGCTGTCTCTGACCCCATCGGATCAGAAGACTGTTGGATAAAGTAATTAGATTCCTATCACATCATCTTAACTTTTACACTGTATTAACTAAAGCCCAATGTAATTATAGAAGCTGAGTAATGCCAGTTTCAGGGTTGACAGGAGTTGACAATTTATAGACAAGTTGTGTATTCTTTAAGTTGACCTATTTTGAGATATGAAGTGTTTTTAGTTAAGTAAAAAAATTAAACTTTAGACTGTAGACAACATGTTTTTGCAGAACATTATCTGTGATCTAGATACATAGTTCCCTCCACAGAATCTAAACAGAAGCAGGTCACTGCTTTGGCTCAGTCCAGTTCAAATCAAGTCTCAATGGAGCAAGCCAGACACTGATGTCCATGTTGTCAGGGGGTCTGGCCTCCCACAGAGGTCCAATCAATCTTATAGGGTCAGTGACTGGCCCCCCTAGGCACCAGAGTGCCTTTGCCTGATAGATTACTCTCTCTCCTGGCTCAGGCCTGTGAAACACAGGCCTCTGCTACAGGCCCCATCTGTGCTCTCCATGGTGCCGGCATGCATTGTGGTCAAAGTCTCAGGCTGCTGGTGAAGCCCCAAATCAAAAGCTTCAATCTAGTGTACTTGTTCTGGCACTGCTTATATACTCGAGCAAATGAAGCCATTTATTAGCGCTGCAATGAATACTCTATTATGGAAAAATGATCTGCAACTATTGTGAAAAAATTTTTTCAAGCGTGGTTCCAGGATGTCAAATGTAATAATTTTATGATTTTCTTGGTCTAAATTAAATATTTTGAGATTTGTAACTGTTGGTTGGACAAAAAAAGACATTTGTTGATGCAACCTTGCACTTTGGGATATAGGGATATAATCTAATAATATCTGATGTTTTATAGAGCAAGCAATTAATAAAAAATAAAGAACAGGTTAATCAATTACAAAAACAGTCGTCATTTGCTGCCATAGAGTTTAGTGGAAATGCTCCTGTTTCCTGCACAACACATCATGTATGGACACATCTTTGTATCACCAGAGTGTTGTGCCAAAGTAAGGAGATGATGTCAAAACTGAAAAGTTAACTCAAACAGCAGGCAAACGGGTGGGCAGTGCTTAGCAGTTTCATGAATTTACTCTCTGGGATATTTGTTTTCTTTCATGATTATACTTAGGTTGAAGCCTGACTCCTGAAACTTGACTGCTGAGATGACAATCATGAATGGGAGTTTTGCTCCAGGCACCAATCGATTGCAAAAGTGTTTTTATATAACTGTTTATTTGGGCTGGGTGTACCTCTGCTGCATCCCAGAATGCAAAGAGGCATTGTTCCGTGACTGAGGAATCAAGTCAAGCAGAGATATTATAAGGAGATTTCTGAACCTTAGGGGCCCGATGAGGATTCTGTGTTACCAGTAGTATGTCAGGCTTGTTGTTTTCAATCAAAACTCTAACAAATGTTAGCCAAGCTTCAAAAAGAACGACACAGGTAGATTCATACAGATCTTAAAGTGCATATAGTACATACAGGTTTTACCTGCACCAACACGCACAAAACCTCTTTTCTTCTCTCCTGCTGTTTTGTCCATGGTAGAGACCCGTCAAAGCTTATCCCTTGAGTAGATCAACTCCTTTTTTTTTCAACTTCCCGCGCATTTGTGAACATGTGCAGTGATTTCTTACTTTCTTGAAACATTTTTTTTGCCGAGCGGAGAGAAGATTTTACTCAGACCAAGCTCTTTTCAGTGGTGTTGTTAAAGGGTAGAAGGTGAATGTGTGCACATTGTCATGCACTGTACACGTAGAGGCATGACAGAGAAATAGGCTGCATTTATGCACAGTATATCTGATAATAAAAAGCCTTACAAGGACAGATGGTGCTTGTTGCAGTAAGCGGGGTGGGGGGAAGGGGGGCAGTGCTAAGCATGGCGGTAGCAACAAAATTAGCCCTGATGCCAGTTTTTTATGTTTTCAAAACATTTGGTCTAAGAAAGTCTTGAACTTAAATGGAATCCCAGGGATAAAGAGTTGGGGGTGAATGGCTGTATTCACTATCTGGGTCAGTCACCAGTATTACCAAGCATGCACATCGCAGTACCCACTGAGATAGAGTGGTGATAATAGCATGGAAAAATTAACCACATCCCTGTGCTGTCAAAAGCGATTGCATGTGTTATGACCACCCTGCTCTCTGCAAACCTATCCTCATTACTGTTTATCTCAACAGTCAGCTAAACTCACTTTTCCTCCATATGCTGTATACAAACTGTCAAGCAGGAATGTGAACTTGTATACATGCATGCCTGATCTGAAAATTATAAGATTTAGTGCCCATTTCAGGTTTAAATGTGTTGTCAGTGTGATTGTGATTGTTTTCTGTGCTTCCTGGCTGTTAAGAAGCGGTCGGCTTTTTGTTGTAAACATTGGAGGTAATGTCAGCAATAAGGAGGATTAAAAAGAGAAAAGTAAGAGAGGGCAAAAGAAAGAAATTAAATGAGAAAATGTGAGACATTGTGGCATATGGGAGTGAGAAACATAGAGAGTGGGAAAATTTCAGTATCTTGCCTCAGCATGTTCATCCATTCCTGTCTTAGGCATTTCCCTCTTTTAGGTGATACCTACTAAAAACAACACTAGGTCAAAACCTACTATATGGCTGTATGGTCAGTGTGCTTAATTGTGGCCAAATCTTTAGAGGGATAGTCAGCAGTGGAGTCTATAATGTGAATGTAGATATTAAATGTTCTTCTGTAGTAGGGATGGGCGGTAATACGGTACACCACGGGGTCTTAAAAATAGCATCAAGAATTAAATATTAAATATAATTTATTTAATGCCTAAAAATGCTTATATGTGGTTGTCATCATGGGATAGTGTGGAAGTGACCTGGTCTCGAAGGTTACTCGGTGCGTCATTAGGTCGGGTTCCTCCCTAATGAGAAGGGAGAGGTTAGTGTTTTGGTGTTCAGTTTTCTGAACGGTGAAGACCCAAGCCAACAGTTTGGTGACGCCGTCTGAGCCTTACGTCATAATTTTTAATTAGTCACGGTAATACTGTATTATAAAACAGGGAGGAGGTTTGACAGTATCAAAATTTGGATACCGCCCTACTTTAATCTGTAGTGGTCCCGGTAATATTTGTTTGTTGTGTATTAAGTAAGTAGCATCACATGACATGGTAAAGATTTGTTTGAGACGAATATTTGAGGACAGCTTTTCAGTGTAATCATATTTTCACCAAGTGATTGTTCTGGATTACTCAAAATTAGTTACTTTGTTAAACAAACCAGACCCCATGACACTTGATGAGCTGCAGCATTTATTCGGGGGTAAAATGAAACCTACACTGTACTGTACTATCTCACACTCACTTTACTGTTTCATTTTTCTCCGTTCTGTTTCGGTGTCTCATCTGTTTTTTTCTGTGGGCCATGAGCAAATTTTGCAAGAAAACACACTGCTAATCCATTATAATTTATAAAGAAAACATACAGTATTATATATGATATAAATGGTCTCATTCTGATAAATTATCAAATATGCCTCCCCTGCTTGCCAACCCGTTTCATTGCCCCAATTTTTATATCATGATGAAAATATCAAAACATGTCCATCCACTATATATTTATTCACAAATTGCTGAGTGTCAGTGCTGTTTGTGATTTTTCTATGGTGTCACGATTTTGACTTTTAATCAAAAATCAATGGAAATGAGCTTTCGGTTTGGCTTATTGAAATCAAAAACAGTATTGGTTATTCCCCTAGATTTTTCTTTGTCTCTCTCTACCCCCACCTACTTGCGCAGATCCAGAAAAAACAACAACACACACAACATAGCGTACCGAGCGGTAGCATGCAGCTTAAGTGAAAAAAAGCAGTAAAGCCTGTTGGCTCTGACGGGACTTTGTGCATTCAGGTGCCCCTCGTCAAACTCATGGTGCATCCAATTGCACTTTGTTAACTCTGAGAAACTCAAACTCTTGTAAAGTATCCTTCTGGCATCTAGTGTAAAGTGAAAATTGAAAATTTAATCAAATTGTGAAATCGAAAGTTCACACTTCATCACTTAGTGACAGAGTTTTGAAGTTATGGGGCTGGTCCTATGGTCCAGCCAAAAAAAAAACTAGCTACAGGTAATATACAGTTAAACAAGGGAGAGAATTCAAAGAGAACAGTTTATCCATAAACCCCCACATATTGTAATACAATGCAGCCATAAACCATGTTTTGTTTTGACAATGAGGATCACAAATGCATCCTTGTATTCACAGACAGTTTTGCTAGCTAAATATATATCTATAAGCCACGTACAGTTGTCTTTGAAAGTAATGTTTATTACCCGGGGAATTTGTAAAAGTCATTCTAGGACATGAAGGGAATCAATACGTGAAAATGTTGTTGAGGGAGAATGAGAGAAACTAAGATACATCAATATAGTAAATTTGATAAAAATCAAATATTAAAAGTCAACCCTCCCCAAACTGGAACACATCAGCGGAAACACTGAAAAGCTCTGTGGACATCCTTCATGTGAGACAAAGTAAATATTGTAGTGTGTGTAAGCCTGCACCTTCCTTGTGAGTGGAAATGCAAGGCATTAATAAATCCCAACAATGGCAATACTACATGTTTGTAAGCAGCAACATTTAAAATATTTCCCACATTAATGTGGGACACTAAGGTATAATTACAATATATATTTCAAACAGATGAAGGGCGGCTGTGGCTCAGTGGTAGAGCGGTTGCCTGCCAATTGGAAGGTTGGTGGTTCAATCCCAAGTCGAAGTGTCCTTGGGCAAGACACTGAATCCCGAGTTGCCCCTGATGCTGTGCATCGAAGTGTGAATGTGTGTGCATGTTTATCTGATGAGCAGGTGGCACCTTGTACGGCAGCCTCGGCCACAGTGTATGAATGTGTGTGAATGGTGAATGTATCCTGTAAAAGCGCTTTGAGTAGTCGTTAAGACTAGAAAAGCGCTTTATAAATACAGTACATTTACACATGAAAATAAGATTTGTTCATTAGTAAAAAATACCACTTGAAATTCAGCCATTAACATAGTTCAATTCATCACAGTTCATTACTATTACATTTTTTTTGTGTGCTTAGAAAACCAACCTCTCTCCTCTCCCTTCTTTCCTCTCTGTTTTTTTTTTTTTTTCCTGGGACACGTTCTCATGTCTCAGCATATTGTTTGTAATTGTTTGTAATCTTTAAATAAAAACATTTGATCACAAAAAAAGAAACTACCTCAAAATCATACTTAGTAGAGTTCTCAGAGTTTTAATCCTCTGGTTTGTATACATTTGAGATGCGTGTGTGTGTGTGTGTGTGTGTGTGTGTGTGTGTGTGTGTGTGTGTGTGTGTGTGTGTGTGTGTGTGTGTGTGTGTGTGTGTGTGTGTGTGTGTGTGTGTGTGTGTGTGTGTAAAATTAAATTGAACAGGGTCACAGACACCCTTTTTTCCAGCTCTCCACAACTGAACTCACCTTTTCTTCAGTTGCTCTATTTTCCCCCACCCTGCTTCTTGTGTGGGGTGATTACTCTTACCAATGAACGAGGGGCTGTGTTTGCCACGACTGTAGTTTTGCGATACCCAGCCCATAACTTTCAGTAGAAAGAAATAGCTTCTCTCCCTCTGCATCCCATTTATACTTCATATCTTTTTTCTGCGTAGGGAGTTCCATTACTCTGTAGCTTGGAGGCTGGCAGAGGGGAAGGCAAAAGGGAGGTGCAGGAGATGAAAAGAGGTGATAGAAGGTTGCGGCTGTTGCTGTTGCTAGAGCTGCAGACACTCTCCTTTTCAGACAGAGAAGCAACAATATGTTGATGCGCAGCGAGCAGAGATTTGATCACCTTTATTATGTCTTATCTCATCAAAATATAAAGTGCAGAGCAACTCTAAGAGAGACAAAAGCAGTGACATGTCAGAGAAATAATGTTCCTCACTTGTTTAGCACAAAAGACAGTGAATGCATGATTGCAAAGATATTCTGAAATAGATGCAGCTCCAGTCATGCCTTGTGATGCATCCTGTTTGCCTGCTGCAGCTATTTACACACATAATGGGTGATTATGTGAGCCTGACCTTGTTATTGTGGCCTTGATGAATGTGACTACCATGTTTAGATGTCGGCCCATGGTCTGATGCTACCCAGACGATATTTAACTAACAATGCATAATCCCTCCAAAAGTCTTCTTGTGTACCCTGGCCATTGGGAGACAATTCTTCAAAGTGTCCCATGCTGAAAGCGTTTGATGGATGACTGGCAGCTTTTCCTTCTTTTGCGGATCATAGAGCCTTATCATGATGTAATTCCACGTAATTAGCCAAAGATGACAGTAACACAACAGTCATTATGATATTTAATCTCTTTTGGGGAATCCACTGGGAAACCTCTATCATAACATGAAATTAAATCTCTCTGGAGGCCCTCAAAACAGTCAGGAGAAGGTTGGAGTTGACTGCGCCGGCTTAAGGCCTCTGCTTTAGCTGCTCAGTAATCTTGGCATCCTCTCCTCCTATTACCCTTGTCTTATTCAGAGCCTGTGTGTGTGCGTGTGTGTGCGTGCGTGCGTGCGTGCATGCCTGCCAGCATTTAATTGAGTTCTGGTATGCAAAGCAAACATCTCCCTGCTGTAACATGGAATACATGCTCTTCTTTTGTCAATTTCTTCTCCTGTTCTTGTGCTCCTCTGTGTCGTGCCTACTGTAACTCGGAAAGATGTTGCCGCTGGGAGAAGCAGGTAAAGAAGTCATCAAAGCCAATGCAAGTAAAAAGAGTTGCAATCAGTGCTCCACATAACTGTAGAGTTTGTCTTTTGTGTAGATCTCTCCTCCTATCCCCCCAGTCTCTGTATGTGTGTGCGTGCACACTTTTAAAGCATTCAATTCAGTAGAGGCTAGTAGTAATGTTTCTCTCCCAGTAGAAATCGCTGCTGTTTGTTCAATTGTTGTGGTAGATTGATGTGGGGTTGGAAAAGATGGGCTTTTATGCACCTGAAGATAGAAACAGAAAAGTCTTTATGAGAAGCCAATAGATTTCCATTCAAGGATTCTCTGATGGGAGATGCATTTTGCTGGAAGTTTTTGTGAAGTGATTGACAAAAGCTTTCCCATGTATTTAGGCAGCCCCCAAAAGGGCACTTTACGTTTGTTAGTACACAAAAAGCAGCCTGCTATACATGTTTATGTGGGGTTAAATCAAGTGGTCTGCATTGTTTTCAGTTTACACTGCACACAAATGGCTGCCTCTTCAAATAACAAAGCCAACTCTGTGATCTTGTTTAATGCACAGTATTAGTGCATAGGGCTGATAGCAAAATGTGGGCCGGTTATAGTTTACGGTAATTAAATCACTTGATACAAACCACAGAGTGTTTTATTTCAATAAAACTGTTTTAAAAGGTTGTTTTAGTGGTGGGTATTCTGTACATAATGTGTTTATATTTGAAAAAATATTATTAGTGCAGCCCTTATTAAAACCCTAAGTAGTTCTGTTTGTGGATTGTTCCAGTTCTTCTTTTATGATTTTTATTTCTCTCCCAATTCATTTATGGTCATTCTTTTTGTATGGTTTTCTTTTTTATCCTTTCTTCCCCTCCCATTTACAGTAATCGATGTAGCCCAAGAAAACCCAGCATTAGCGACAGAGGGTCTGTATTCTCCCAGCCCTGTTTTTTTATACTGAGGGTTAAAGGAGACAGCTTGCCCAAAAATGAGGTTACAGCAATTGGGCTTGCAAATGATTGGCAGGGATGAATAGCGTATGATCTACTTTTTTTCTTTTCAATTCTGTCCCCTTTTTTCTTTTTTTGTACTATGTTTGTTTTGAAAAGAAAAAGACTGTATAAGTCCTGTTTACAGGATATTAAAATTTGTGCATGGATAAGTAGTGATGATGTTTTTGGATATGCTGCTGGCTTTAACGATTACCTGTTTCATATGAATATATGTTAAACTGAAGGAAGCAGAATCTTTATTTTTATTTTTATTTTTTTACATCTCAATCTGTCTTCCTTTCGCTCTTTCTGTTCCTTCCCTCCCTCTTTACTTCCTTTCTCACTCTCACCTCCTGTGCACCATCTGCATGATGCTTTGTATCCAATCCGAAGGAGTGTTTCTCTGTTCTCTACTGTGATTGTGTATGTGTGTGTGTGTGTGTGCGTGCGTGTTCATGCGTGCGCACTTGCACATGCTTGTGAATGTGTTCCTAGCCATCACAGTCACTCTCAGCTCATTACCTGACATGATGGATGGAGCAAGTGCCATTAAACAACACCCAGCCCGGGACGCCTGGCACCCTACAGCTGGCACTGAGTAATGGGCATAGTGGTGGCGCCATGCTTGGAAACACCAGGGAGTCCCGTGTGGGTGTGCTTGCAGTCATCTCCATGGCTATGCTTCCTGGTTCTGTCCAGCCCCACCTGCCACCTGGCTGCCCGGCGGTTGCCATGGTCATTTCTGGGCAGACATGGTTGGATAGCATGGGAGGCAGTGTTTGTATGACTCTGTCATAGAACTGGCAACTGAGAGAACCAAAAGAGCTCTTCACTGTTGCTAATCACCAGGTGTATAGCAACCACTTTAAACTTTTATTGTTTACTTATGATTTAATTAAATCTGCTTTTTGTTCATATTAGCATTTTCAAATCTTAACTTGGTATCTAAAGCCTAGTTCTGACTTTTTCAGGCTGTTTTGTAGCTTGTAATTTGTAGCGTCTTAAAATATGAATGGGGATAGTGAGAAACTTGCTACAGTTTCTAGTAGTGATGAAATAGCCAAAACTACTCTTTATTTCTCTGGCTTTTGTTGTAACGCTGCAGTCCTTGTTCTTTAACTGTCTGTGCTTTATACTGTACCATATTTGACGTCTTATTAGTCTTCAGTCCCCAATTGTTTAACTGTGTGTGCCTGCATGTGTGCATTTACATTGTCCTTTGTGCATATGCTGCTTCTGAGAGGAGTTGAGGGGTTCTTGAGTGGAAGCCTGGATCAGGAGCTGAATGGAGTTACTATGACACCAGACACAAGCACCTTAACTCCAGCAGTTTCTTCTGTTTCTCCGTCGTCCCCTGCTGCTCCGCTCTCAATCAGCCTGGATTTGTCTCATGTTGTTTCCTCTCTCCTACTCCATCTTCTTTCTCCACCTCCCATAGTTTCTCTATACAGTGTTTCATTTAGTTGAGCTCCTGCGTGCCAGTATGGATCAATGTAACAACGCTTTCTTGTTCTTTCTCAGTCTTACTCTGTTTCTGATTCCTTGTTGTTTCTTTTTTTCTGAACAGACAACCGCCGCGCAGTCCTGGAAAGGTCTCGTTCACGCCACAACACAAACCACCAAGCTCGATGATCAGCCGCGCCTACCACAAGACGCTAGATAAGTGCCAAAGAGGCCTGCGAGGTGGAGACCTGGAAGACATCTGAAGGATGGACAGACCACCAATCACTGTAGCGCGCGTGCACACACACACACACACACACACACACACACACACACACACACACACACACACACACACACACACACACACACACACACACACAGCAACAAGTATGGAACAAAAACGCATAAAGAATCCACACAGAACTGAAGCATCTACAGTACATCACACAGAGACATTTAATTTTCATGCTGTTCATCTGACGCCTTACATATTTATTCAACATTTTCCCATCACTCTAAATGTCCTCTTTAGATGGTTTTGATTTATGAAATGGAAAAAAAAGGCTGCTGCTGTTTTTAAAGAAAGTGTTTTTTTGCTTGGAAATCCACTTTGATATGGCTATAGGTTTAAGACTTCTGTTAATCCTTTTTGAAATCAAAGTTCCCATTCAGTTTTGACACAAAGCATGCAGTGTTTTGATAAAAGACATTTTGCCACACACAGTAGATTCAGCAAAGGGGCAGCAGACCAGCTGTCCTTAATATGCAAGAAGGGATTCAACACCCATGTTGGCAAGCCAACAACCTGCTGACATTTTCTTCAATAAGTCTTTGAAATTTTCACGGAAAAAGAAAGGGTTGCTTAAAATGTTTGTTTTTTTCTGTCAATCCCTCCTTCAACCAACATCAAGACAATTTTTACGAGTAAATGTACAAAGAGTCCAGATGAATCATTTCACTTCATTACATACCCCACAAAGCAACAAGACCCTGGCCCCTGTCTGCGCCGATATATCAGAGCATCTGACTCATGGATTTAGAAACTGTAATCTTCATTTTGACAGGATGCATTTTATTTTTAGTTGTGTAATAGCTAACCAATGCCTTCGGGTGCTGATCTCTGTCCCAAGGTCGCTTTTGCTGTTAACGTGAAAGACTGACACATTTCTAAATGCATATAACTGCCGAGAGGCGCTAACACGGCCCTCTGACCTTTTCTGCAGTCACACAGGTTTTCAGTGGGGGAAGGTTGATAGTACAAAGGTATAACCATATTCTAATATTAATCTATCTCAATCTGTGTATTTGATTTTCTTTATATAAAGGCCAGCAATGAACTCTGTTTGGAGACCAATGGTTAAAAGGTCACTCTACTTAGAATTCCCACAGCAATTCTTTAAATTGTTTCCCCCATTTTCTGAAATATTTAACAAAAATAAACTCTGTCAAAAAAATAAAACATGTTAAACATAGTGTCATATTAACATATTTTAATCAAACCATTCAATCAGACGTAATTAATATAAACAGGACTAAGTTGAGTTTTTAATGGGTGAATATATATTGTAGAACAAAGGCATAATGTTTTCAGACTTATGTGAAACGCAGGACGTATTTTGTTTATACTGTTCAGCATCAAAACAAACACCTAATCTTTGGCGTTTGTGTAAAAAATGGTTAAAACTTTGCTTTAAGCTTTGTTTCTCGGGACCCACTGTCACATTTTCTTCACGTGAACTACTTATTCATATATTCATGCCTAGGGCAGCCCTGTTCCCTCACTGCCCTAAACTGTAAGCAGATGCTACTAAAAACAACCATTGAATCCACATGGAGTGAGCACTACAGTAATAGACTAAGGGGCACAGAAGACAAAAATGATGCTTGTCTTAGTAAGTGAGTCTCCAAACGCCCTCCAATTCACCAGCACTAAAAGCATAAGTGACCCTTTTTACCATAGCACAAGTTACTTTAGTAATACCATAGCTCTGCTTTAGTGTGCGTGCCTGCGTGCGTACGTGTACGTGTGCATGTGCGTGTGTGCGTGCGTGCGCCATGCTAACTCAGTCATCGGAACAGGAACCCAGGCGGCATAGGACTCAGCGTGCTTGACTCCTGTGCTGTATAAATGGAGATTTTTCATTTAAACAATCTGCCAGTGCTGCTTGTGATGTGTCTGTTTCATGATGCCTCCTCTCCCTGCCTGCATGCTTCTAAAAATGCAATTTTACACATCATCTCGGCTCAAGGTGATTCCGCAATGCTCCAAGAAGTCTGCATATTTAAGAAGACAATAATTCTTCTACGAACATAAGGTTTGATCAGTCGCACAGAGAGCATAGAGATGAGGTTTCCGCATAAGGGATTCTGCGTAGATAGGAGTTTTAAGGGTGTTGTATACAGCAGAAATAAAGATGTGCCATCAAAGGCAGTGATTTCCTTTTTCTAATCGCAACTTGTCCTATGTCCTCAACACCAGTACACCTGTACAGTTTAGTAAAGTATTAATTATCAGTTCTCCCAGAAAACCATTGTCTGCTGTGACATTAGTTGTTGTTTTTCTGATTGGATACTGTACATGCCAAACCAAAAACATTGATTTTGGTTGACAATTTGACTTAAAACGTTATCTTGATAAAATTCAAATCAGATTTCTTTTAATGTGCCAACAGTTCTCCACAAAAAAATGAAAGAAAATCATGTTTTTTTTCTGTATATCAAAAAGAGTGCAAATTTTGTCAAGGTATGAGAAAGATTGTACAGCCATAAAAACTAGATTTTTATTTGAATTATTTTTTATTATACTGATCCAGTTAAGAACTGTCATTCAAGGTAGATTTTGATGCGATTACAAATTTATGGTCATGTGGTATTTCTTATCAAAAACCCTCAAATTTATTTGGAGTGAAAAACACATTTTGTGACGTTGCCTTTGTAGAATGTAATAAGATAAGAGCTAGGGTGTTAGCAATTGTAGAAGTTTCCTGCAACAGTGATCACTATTAACACTATGAATTGATACAAACCACAACTGAATAGGAAAAATGCATCATAAAACTTATGGTTTGTTGCCATTTCAATAGATAAAATGGCTGGAAAGCAGTGACTGAAAAAAACATTAACGGTCAAATTATTTATCTTAATTAAAGCAGAGCAGACAATTTCAATTATAAGAGAAACTTCTACAATGACAACACTCTTTATCATCCCTGTAAATGATTGTTGTACCCCACCTTCCCCATACCATATTTTAGAATACTCATAATTATGTATTTATATAGAAAAATAGCAGTGTTTTGGGTCAAAGAACCTGAATTGTTCCATCATTTTAGTGTGGAAAAAAAGCCTCTATGTGTTTTGGCCAATAATCCCATTGTTTTTGAGTTTGTGACTAACTAACCTGAACCGGTTATATGACTTTGTAACTTGTAAGAATGAGGAGGCAGGGTATGAAATATTTATCAAAAAAACTGTAAAAGGTGCCATTTTGGTGTTGATTGGTGGCAAGCGCTTTAATTAAAAGAAACGTTTGCAATCTAACTTACACTTAATGACTGCACTTTACCTCACAAGATATTTCGGTAACACTTTACTTGAAGTTTTCTACATAAGAGTGACATGACACTGTCATGACACATGAACCCTAACCATAACTTGTCATGACAAAACCAAATGACACTTACTAAAAGAAGCGTTATGTCATAAATGTGTACGACTTCTTTAGAATGTTTTATGACACATTCTTATATAGATACCTTCACGTGAAGTATAACGGATATTTCGGCTCAGGCAGCGAAAGAGTTGTTTGAGATGTTTGAATATGACATTGCCACTAACAGAGTGAACTATTTGCAAAGTATTTATTTTGGTAAATAGTTTCAGCTGCCACATATCCAGTTCTTTCCTACTTTGTGAGTGCTTACTATTGATTTGTTGAAGACCAATTGTGGCTGAATCAACAAACAACGCTCATAACTGTTGACAAATCCTGTCCGACGATGATGTGTTAGCTGCCATATCCCTGCCTACCCTCTTTGTTGTCATTGAGTATGTTTTATTGTCTTAAGAAACATTTATATTTGTAACATTTTAAGTTTATTTGTATCCTTAATAACAAGAAAAAAAAACTAAATGGTTATGCACACTGTCCTTCCATAGAACATGTAATGGAATATGATACTAAATAATAACCACTTTGTTATATAAACTGATTTCTGAAAGATACTGTGTCTTTTTGTCTTGCATTTATGTCTTTATGCAGTTACTAGGGGTGGCTGTGGCTCAGTGGTAGAGAGGTTCGATCCCTGGCCCTGCAGTCCCATGTCAAAAGTGTCCTCGGGCAAGACACTGAACCCCAAGTTACCCCTGATGCTGCGGCATCGGAGTGTAAATGTGTGTGAGTGTGTATCTGATGAGCAGCTGGCACCTTGTACGGCAGCCTCGGCCACAGTGTATGAATGTGTGTGAATGGTGAAGGGTTCCTGTACTATGTAAAAAGTGCTTGAGTAGTTGTTGAGACTAGAAAAGTGCTATATAAGAACAGTCAATCTACATTTACTTATTCACACGTCAGAAGTATTTCTTTATGAATCAAAGTCCCCACCTTTTGTTTTTTTCTAAATATTCAGGTCTAAAATTACATCTTCAGTTTACTTTGTGGCAGTGCAGAAGATACCTGCCCCTTGCTGACTTATGGACAGGAATTACAGAGGGCTGTATTACAGAGGTGTAAGCATATGATGAATGGGACAGCTCCTACCTATAAAAGCAACATATTTCGACCTTGGTGCCCCCACTGCTTTATCTTGCACAGTGTCAATGGCAAAGTGATAATGCTGTCATGTCCAATGGCAGGTTTGGCAAATTATTACAGTCTGAAACTACATATCCAGATAAATTGCCCTTTTTAATGATTTTTCAGACCTTAACATCTCCTGTCACTAAACATTTCCTCTGTCCAAGTTGGAGGACAAAGAAAGAAAGAATAGAAATGTAATAATTGGTTTATTATTTGGTACTGAAGGATATAAACAACCAGGGAAACATTTTCCATGGATTTCATTTCTTGTACACAGTCAAAAAAACTTGGTGCCAGATTCTATTGTAAGCAATCTGAGTTTCTTTTTTTGTATTTTAGTGTGGCAAATGTGGGAAAATTGAACTCTGTGTATGTGTGTCCTTCACTATGTTAGATGTATTGACTCTCCTGCTTCCACACTTATGTGTCCCTTCCTGTCTGGCAGCCTGAGTCCCAGGAGTGAGTGTCAAATGGCAGGGAAGAGCTGTTCCTGTCCTACCCCCTTAGCGTTACAATTCCCCTCAAAAAAAAAGAAATGGCCTGCATGTGCCATGTCCCACTTCCTTGCTGCATCATGATGTCATAAAGGCCGACATGGGGATGTAACCCTGTGGCCACACAGACCTGCTTCACTCTCTTCCTGCACGTGCACACAAAGAAACACACAAAGCTTCGTCCTGCGAATCTTGGGACTGATCTTCTCTGACTCCCTCCTCCTCCCAGTGTGCAGCCAGACAGATGGAGATTCATCTCTCAACAAGCTGTGATCTGTGTTTAGAGATGTGTGCTGCAGAATACAACTCTAATTAGGTTTATTGTTGATCTTGGGAGGTTAATTTGTACTTGGCTGCAAGTAAACATGCTGAAAGAGGCCAACCTAGTTCCTCACAAGGCACCAGCATTGGAGCTATAAGGAGGGGTGGCTTTTTTCTTCTTGACTTTCCAGGTGATTCTGAAAGATTATACCTCCATGCTATATTTGTCTGGTCTGTTGTAATTAAGGTGAAAGATCTGTCTTGGTTGGAATGATAGAACTAGGAATAAGATACGGAAAGTGTGTTCACCTAATGAGCTTTGGGGTGCAGTTGTGTGTATTTTGCAGGTATTAATTAATTATTTATTTTACAAGTAGCCTTGTCAGAGTCCGAGAGATGAGCCAGACCCACACAAGTTATGTTTCTCTTCCCACCCTCTGTCTTCACGCTATACACAAACGTGTTTCTAATGCGCCTGGTGACAGATCAGTTGTCAGTAGGAGTACAACATCATTTTATTTTGCATTTCCACCTACTTGAGAAAACGCAAAAATTATGGAGATGAGACAAGGCAGACAGTAACGATTCCCTCCTTACCTGAGCTAATTCTGTCTGAGGAGAAAGTCTTATTCAGGTAGCACTTTGCGCTTGAACATAAGAGTTTGATAAATGCACATGTGTGTATTCAGAGCAAATGGGTCTCAAAATAATTTGTCTGTGAAAAACAAATGATTGTCTAATGTTTTGCAGGTTAGTGTGCCATGAACAGCTAAGTGTTGTCTGTATTAAAGTATGTCAACTAAGCTGATCATCTCCTGCAATGCAGCATCAGTTGTCCCTGGCTTTGCAAGATAAGACACCTTTATTTAGTCAAACACTGCTAATACATTCATGACACAAAGCAAATACTTAATGTAAACAGACCTGGATACTGTGTCACAGCATTATTCTTGTGGTACTACAACAAAGAACATATGTAAAACATTGCTATTCAATTCCAGTGCATCTTCTACAGTTTCTCAAAATGCTTCCCATAGAAATGTCATAAAAAGTTATAGTATGTCAAAAAAGTCATAGTGTTGTATGCCATCAAAAATGTCACAAAAAAAGAGTATACAATGTCACAAAAAATGTCAAGAACGTCTGTCAAATATGTCAAACAATTATATGAATATAGAATGTCTTAAAAAATCATAAAAAGTCACAGTATTGTCACTATACTATGAATTTTTAAGACATTCTGTGACATAGAAAAGTCATAGTATAGTATGTCTTTAAAAATGTCATGAAAAGTAATTAGTATGTCATAAAAAGACAGTATTTTATGAAATAAAAGTTCATAGTATAGTATGTCATAAAAAATGTCACAAAAGCATAGTATACACTGTCACAAAAAAAGTTATAAAAAGTTATATTAAAAATGTCATGAAAAGTCATAGTAAAGTATGCCATAAAAATGTCACAACAGTATGTTGAAAAAGTCATGGTGTACAATGTTGAAAAAAGTAAAAATATAGTACGTGAAAAATGTGAAATAAATCAGGATAGTATGTTGTATAGGTCATAAAAAGTCTTAGTATAATATGTTGAAAAAAGGTCATAAAATAGTAATAGTATAAGTAGTCGAAAAAAGTCATAACAAGTCAAAGTATAGCATGTTGAAAAACGTTGTATGCTAGAATGTCAAAAAAAGTCATAGTATAGTAAGTTGGGGAAAAAAGTAATAGTATAATAATAATAATAATAACAGTAATAGTTGTTGAAAAAAGTCATAGTATAGTATGCGGAAAAAACGTCATAGTATAGTATGTGGAAAAGAAGTCATAGTATGTTGTTAAAAACTCATAGTATAGTATGCAAAAAAAACGTAATAGTATATTATGCAGAAAAAAGTCATAACGTAGTATGTCATGAAAATTCATAGTATAGTATGTCGAAAAAGTGACATGATAGTGAACTCTGTGGAAAAAAGTAATAAATATATATATAATATAGTAAATTGAAATAAAATTCCTAAAAAAGTCACATATTATTTACAAAAAGTGATAAAAAGTTATAGTATGTTGTAAAAAAAAAAAGTCATAATATTGTTAAGGTTTGGTTCTCAGAATCAAAAATACTTTATGACCCAGAACGCAGAGATAACCAAGCAGGACTAGTAATTCAGTTTTAAAGGAGTCTTTAATTAACTTTCTTTTAGAAGTAACAATGACGGTTGAGTCAGGGCATGCTTCAGGGCTGGTCCGAGGCTTGAGGCGGGTCAACACTGGAGAGTCCAGACGGGACTGGAACACGAGGCGAGGGGGCAGAGGTGAGTACACTCTAGCTCCCACAGAGGAATCCCAGCGAGGACGACGAGACTGGATGGTTTGGAAGCACAGCAGGTACAGCGGAAAAGGCAGGAGGTCTACAGCGGAATCTAGATTGAGAAAACAAGGGAAGAAAGAGTACTAAGTTAACAAGATACTTCAGACTGACAGGAACACTGATGTTTCCACATGGATTGTTTTAACGAACTGGCGCAAATGAGGTGATCAGCCCTGTAAGTACTGCTGGGTTGAATCATGGGATGCGCTGCAGCTGAGCAGGTAGCTGTGCAGAGATGAGCGGCCACGCCCCTTGACCTACTTTCCTCAAACGCCTCCAGCAAACTCCAGGTGGGAACCAACAAAGAGCAGACAGACACAGGGAAACAGGAAGAGAACAGCTGACCCATAACAAGTATAGTATGTCGAAAAAATTACAGTTAAACTATACGTTGGAAAAAATAAAAAAAGTCACAGTATAGTACGTCAAAAAAATGATAGTATAGTAAGTTGAAAAAAGTCATAGTACATATTATGGCAGTATGTTGAAAAAAGTCATAAAAAGTCAAAGTATAATATGTTGAAAAAGTACGGAGGTAACATGGAGGAAATTAAATAAAGAAATAATAATAAAGAAAAACAAAAAAACATGTACTGGGACAAACACTTTTGCAAGATCTTGACTTTATTTTGCGATATCTCCAGGTTTATTTTTGCTTTGTTTTACGAGATATCGAGTTTTATTCGCGAGATTTCGCAAATCCAACAAACAATAAGGCTAACCTAGCTAGCTAGTAGCGCGCTAGCTCGTAGCATTAATACATTAATACATGCCAAAGTGAAGTGTTATTATGGACATTGTTGTTGACTGTTGATGTCAATGACTGCAGGTTAACCTTAGTAACTAGTATTCAAAAAAATTCATAAAAATTCATAATATAGTATGTCAAAAAAATAATAAAAAGTCATAGTATAGTATGTCATAAAATTAATATAACGTCATAGTATAGTATGTCGAAAAATTCATAAAAAATCATAGTATAGTATGTCATAAAATTAATATAACGTCATAGTATAGTATGTCGAAAAATTCATAAAAAGTCATAGTATAGTATGTCAAAAAAAATCATGAAAAGTCATTAAAGGTCATAGTATAGTATGTTGAAAAATTTATAAAAGTCATAGTATGTCAAAAATTAATAAAAAGTCATAGTATAGTATGTAAAAAAATCTCAAAATCATAAAAAGTCATAGTATAGTATGTTGAAAAATTCATAAAAAGTCATAGTATAGTATGTCAAAAATTCATAAAACGTCATAGTATAGTATGTCAAAAATTCATAAAAAGTCATAGTATAGTATGTTGAAAAATTCACAAAAAGTCATAGTATAGTATGTCAAAAATTCATAAAATGTCATAGTATAGTATGTCAAAAATTCACAAAAAGTCATAGTATAGTATGTCAAAAATTCATAAAAGTCATAGTATAGTATGTCAAAAATTCACAAAAAGTCATAGTATAGTATGTCAAAAATTCATAAAATGTCATAGTATAGTATGTCAAAATTCATAAAAATCATAAAACACCATAGTATAGTATGTAAAAATTAATAAAAATCATAAAACACCATAGTATAGTATGTCAAAAATTAATAAAAATCATAAAACACCATGGTATAGTGTGTCAAAATTCATAAAAATCATAAAACACCATAGTATAGTATGTCAAAAATTCATAAAAGTCATAGTATAGTATGTCAAAATTCACAAAAAGTCATAGTATAGTATGTCAAAAATTCATAAAATGTCATAGTATAGTATGTCAAAAATTAATAAAAATCATAAAACACCATAGTATAGTATGTAAAAAATTAATAAAAATCATAAAACACCATAGTATAGTATGTAAAAAATTAATAAAAAATCATAAAACACCATGGTATAGTGTGTCAAAAATTCATAAAAATCATAAAACACCATAGTATAGTATGTCAAAAATTCATAAAACACCATAGTATAGTATGTCAAAAATTCATAAAAAAATCATAAAACACCATGGTATAGTGAGTCAAAAATTCATAAAAGTCATAAAACGTCATGGTATAGTATGTCGAAAAATTCATAAAAGTCATAGTATAGTATGTCAAAAATTCATAAAAAGTCATAGTATAGTATGTAAAAAAATCTTAAAAATCATAAAAAGTCATAGTATAGTATGTTGAAAAATTCATAAACGTCATAGTATAGTATGTCAAAAATTCATAAAACGTCATAGTATAGTATGTCAAAAATTAATAAAAATCATAAAACACCAAAGTATAGTATGTCAAAAATTAATAAAAGTCATAAAAAGTCATAGTATAGTATGTAAAAAAATCTTAAAAATCATAAAAGTCATAGTATAGTATGTTGAAAAATTCATAAAAGTCATAGTATAGTATGTAAAAATTCATAAAACGTCATAGTATAGTATGTCAAAAATTAATAAAAATCATAAAACACCATAGTATAGTATGTCAAAAATTCATAAAAGTCATAAAACGTCATAGTATAGTATGTCGAAAAATTCATAAAAGTCATAGTATGGTATGTCCAAAAATTCATAAAAGTCATAGTATAGTATGTCAAAAATGAATAAAAAGTCATAGTATAGTATGTAAAAAAATCTTAAAACGTCATAGTATAGTATGTAAAAAAATCTTAAAACGTCATAGTATAGTATGTCAAAATTCATAAAAAGTCATAGTATAGTATGTCAAAAATTCATAAAAATCATAAAACACCATAGTAAAGTATGTCAAAAATTCATAAAATTCATAAAATGTCATAGTATAGTATGTCAAAAATTAATAAAAATCATAAAACACCATAGTATAGTATGTAAAAAATTAATAAAAAATCATAAAACACCATGGTATAGTGTGTCAAAAATTCATAAAAATCATAAAACACCATAGTATAGTATGTCAAAAATTCATAAAACACCATGGTATAGTATGTCAAAAATTCATAAAAAAATCATAAAACACCATGGTATAGTGAGTCAAAAATTCATAAAAGTCATAAAACGTCATGGTATAGTATGTCGAAAAATTCATAAAAGTCATAGTATAGTATGTCAAAATTCATAAAAAGTCATAGTATAGTATGTAAAAATCTTAAAAATCATAAAAAGTCATAGTATAGTATGTTGAAAAATTCATAAACGTCATAGTATAGTATGTCAAAATTCATAAAACGTCATAGTATAGTATGTCAAAAATTAATAAAAATCATAAAACACCAAAGTATAGTATGTCAAAAATTAATAAAAGTCATAGTATAGTATGTAAAAATCTTAAAAATCATAAAAAGTCATAGTATAGTATGTTGAAAAATTCATAAAAGTCATAGTATAGTATGTCAAAAATTCATAAAACGTCATAGTATAGTATGTCAAAAATTAATAAAAATCATAAAACACCATAGTATAGTATGTCAAAAATTCATAAAAGTCATAAAACGTCATAGTATAGTATGTCGAAAAATTCATAAAAGTCATAGTATGGTATGTCCAAAAATTCATAAAAGTCATAGTATAGTATGTCGAAAAATTCATAAAAGTCATAGTATGGTATGTCCAAAAATTCATAAAAGTCATAGTATAGTATGTCAAAAATGAATAAAAAGTCATAGTATAGTATGTAAAAAAATCTTAAAACGTCATAGTATAGTATGTAAAAAAATCTTAAAACGTCATAGTATAGTATGTCAAAAATTCATAAAAAGTCATAGTATAGTATGTCAAAAATTCATAAAAATCATAAAACACCATAGTAAAGTATGTCAAAATTCATAAAAGTCATAAAACGTCATAGTATAGTATGTCAACAATTCATAAAACGTCATAGTATAGTATGTCGAAAAAAATTAATAAAACGTCATAGTATAGTATGTCGAAAAATTCATAAAAGTCATAGTATAGTATGTCAAAAATTAATAAAAAGTCATAGTATAGTATGTCAAAAATTCAAAAAAGTCATAGTATAGTATGTCAAAAATTCATAAAAAGTCATAGTATAGTATGTCAAAAATTCATAAAAAGTCATAGTATAGTATGTCAAAGAAAGCCATAAAAAAGTCATAGAATACTATGTTGCAAAAGTCACAAAAAGTCATAGTATAATATGTTGAAAAAGTCATAGTCATAGTCATAGTTTGTCCAAAAAAACGTCATAGTATAGTATTTCATAAAAAGTCATAGCATAGTGTGTTCAATAAAAGTCATCGAAAAAGTCATAGCATAGTATATAAAAAAAAAGTCATAAAGTCATAGTATAATACGTCGAAAAAGTCCTAAAAAAGTCATAGTATAATTTGTTTAAAAAGTGATATGATAGTATGTGGGGAAAAAGTCATAGTATGGCAAAAAAGTTTTAAAAAAGTCATAGTATAGTATGTGAAAAAAAATCATCATAGTATAGTATATCCAAAGAAATCATGAAAAAGTTATAGTACAGCATTTAGAATAAAAGTCAAAAAGTCATAGTATAGTATGCTGAAAAAAGTCATACAAGTCATAGTATTGAAGTAATGTTATTATTATTCCAGCTATAATAAACCACCTTAAATGAGAGAAATGTTCGTCTTCTGTTCTGACTGACCAAATTGGACCACGTCAGACACACGGGCATCCTCCCAAGGTATTCAAACCAATGATCTGCCCTTTTTATCTTGTTTTTCTTGCTCAACCTTAGAGTCACTGGAAGTCACTTGTCACCATGTTTGTCCAGTCTGCCCTGCCGGCATGTTACTGCTTACAAATCAATACGCTTTTTTCAGTACATGGAATTTTAAAATGACCGAGACAGCAGATGTGTCTTCTGTGTCACTATTCTTCAAGTGATGGCTTGTAACACTGTGTTCAATAATGCTACTCGAAACTGAGTGATGGTGGTATTAACCTAACCTGGGAAATTTAATACCAACAGAGAGTTTGTGCTTTGGAGTTTGTGCTCAAATTGATATACTGCATGCTTACTATTGATCACTGCTGGTGCTACTGCATTCAGTATGGCATTTTCATGATCACAGTTCATTGCTCTTTCTTATATCTCCTTTTCTTCATCCTGCATCACACCGCCCACATCCAAGAGACGTGGCTCCCAGCAGGGAGAGGGTCAGCTCAGAGGAGACTTCAACCTGTCAGAAAAAATTCACATCTAACCCCTCATGCCTCCCTTCACCATGCAACCCCTCCGTCTCCCACATCTCCTGTGCTCCTTCCCTGGCACCCATCACTCCTCTTTCCCTCTGCTACCCTCCTCCTCTTGCCATTTGATTCAGATCACTGAGTTAGCCTCCATCTCCTTTGTTTGAGGCTCCATTTTGCAGATGGACAGGAGGAGAAAAGATGGACTCACATTGAGGGGTGTGTGTGTGTGTGTGTGTGTGTGTGTGTGTGTGTGTGTGTGTGTTTGTGAGATGGAAGGAGAGAATAAAAGGGAGGAGGAGAGAGAGAAACTTTTCTGGGAGGCAAAATGTCAAACAGCAATGAAGTGAGGAGACTTTTATCTGTCAAACCTGTATGAGGTCTTGGCTTTCAGGCTACTGAGTGACAAGGCTGCACTTAAAAGAGAGCTGAGATGCAAAAGTGAGGGCGACAGAATGAGTTTATCTCTCATTCAGTTAGCTTGTCATACAGTATTAGCCTTATCCGTATATGCCCTATTTTATCTTAGTCAATGTGGGATATCAAATGATTTTTTTTGGTCTTTTTGAACAATTTTAAAAGTCCAACAGAGACCAATAAACTTTCGCTTCAAAAATAGTCAACATTAGCAATATTAGCAATCAAATATGTTGTCTTTTTTTCTGGTTGTCTTTTAAAGACTAGAACATGGCCAAAAAGTGGTTAGAAATGGCTGACTCACTGTACACTCAGACGTGCCCTACATTGCTCCACTACTAAGCTCATGCTCTAGCCATGGCAATGCCTTGGGCAACACACAACACAGATGCAGCCCTAAGAATAGAGGAGGGATTGATGGATGTAGAATAGGAGGAAGGGAGCTTGGTAATTGAGTAAGTGCCCTTCTGGATGCGGAAGCCTGAATAAAAAGTATTTTTTATAAAAAGCCTTTCTTAGGATCATTTCACTCAAAAGTACATAAAAGCTCTTTCAAAGTTTCCCTGTGTTCTTTGCCCTCAACTGAAATAGTCCCTGCGGAGAATGCAGAAATGCACAAACACTCACGCACTCTCTCCTGAAAGACGAGGATAAAAGGGTTGACCCTACAAATACAAACTTACATGCATGCGCACAAGTACACAAATACACAAAGACACACACACACACAGCAACACAAATGCTCATAAAAAATAGAGGGCATTCCATTCAGGCCATTTTTTTCAGCTCTGCATTTTAACCCAAGATTATTAATAATGCTCTCGTGGAAACCACCGTTTTGCACTGAAAGGTTTAAAGTGTACGAGCAAGCAAACAAACTTTTTATTTTTGTTGCACCCAGCAGCAGAGATGAAGGTGAGAGGGAAATGCATGATTTCACACAGGAGAGACTTTTGTCACTCAGCTGTAGAGGAGCATGAGGGCAGAGAGTGGGCGAACAGCAGCTGCTGTAACCTGGAGATGAACCTGCAGCATGATGTAAAACACCAAAATGCAATGTCAGTGTCAACTAAACAATCTGACAGATATAAGTCATTCATTTAAGGCTCCATGTAGGGTCATGGGTAATGATATTTTTTAATATAAGTTAATCTATCTGTGATTTTTTTTTTTAAATGAATAATATAAAGGTGCCCTGTATAGCTTTTGACCACCAGTAGCCATTTGGACCCCTGATCAACAGGAGTCAGAACGCTGGTTCCAAATCGCATAATTTTTCTTTATGTATTCAGTATGTACTGCAGCTCCCCTTACTAAGTGTGTAGTGTGTCATGTTGTTTGCATTCAATTGTTACATTCTACTTCTTCATAACATTGCACATTGAACATCCTGCTCATATATGCTGTGCTAAGTATTGTGTGTTAGAATAGGTAGAAAAGCATGCTGGCCTGCAAAATCCAACCGGATGCAGTAGGGCATGCTGTTTTTTTAGCATACTGCACTTGACATACAATGTATTGGGACATACTAAATCTTTTTCTGGAGTACTAAATAGTATGTTATGTTAGTATTGATATTGGAACACAGGGATAGTTATTTTATGGCAAGGGCAGAGGAGAAGGCATGAATGTAAAAAAGTGCCGATTAAAAAGAAAAAGTTTTTTAATTGGCTTTGCAAATTTTGAGAGAAAAAGGAAATGCATTAAACAGTTTGCTAGACCTAAAGATTACACAAAGAAAAAATGAACATCGGCTAAGATTCATACTATTCTTTCTTTTTTCTTCTTCTTTCTTCTTTCTTAGTTTCTGACTTAAATCATAACCTTGCCACTTGTGTTGAGATATTTGGCTTCTTTTATATTGTCTTTATTTTAAGGAGTGCGGATTTTTTGTCTTACCCCTCTAGCACTGTTAATAATTACACAAACGCTGTTGACTCATAATAACGCTGCTTCGCTGTGGTCTCTCCCTCCTTCCTGCCTATCAAAGTATTTTGTATTACAGGTAGACTGACATACCGCGTACCCAAACAGAGAGCTGCTGCACAGCTACACTGTGAACAGCTAAAGGGAGTAAGCAAGGTTGGTTGATGGCACTTTGTGTACTGCTCATGTAACAGCCTTGTTGTGGAGTTAATAAACTACTCATTCTGAGTACAAATAAACTTTATCGGCACCCAATGTCGCAGAGAGCTTTCCCTGGCTTAATCAGCATTGTGAGAACTTGTTTGGCAAGGACTAGAATGTAACGGACATTCTGATAGCTTTAAGTTTTTGAAATAGATTTTAGTCAAAAACATCTCTATATTCAACATGTTTTTCTATATTCAACAAGTTTTTCAAAAAAAAAACATTCCTTTGGCATTCGTACCGCAATGCGACAGAGTTCAGCCGGTTGACATGTCCCTCAAAGTGTATCACACCAAGCAAGTATCTCAATGAGCACGTGTGTCTAAGTCGACTCACTCACCCATACAATGAGTGACAACTGTATCTGAGTAATGTACAGTACACACTTCCTCTGACCCCCACTGTGACCAAATATGCAGACAGCGTGTCAGCACACAGGTGACACTGCCAACACCCCCCTGCTCCCTGAAACTGAAACAATGTATGACAACACTTCTTCCCCTCTCGCCCTCCTCCTCTGTGCCTGTCCTGCTGCCAGCCCTCTGTGGTGGCATACCGCCTGCACGTGTCCATTTACCTGCCCATGTCCATTAACCTGGCCGTGCACCATCATGGGATTGTCAGTGTCACTGCATTGTGCCATGTGTTCAAACTCTCTCCATGATGTGTCCTTCCGGGGAGTAGATGGAGTAACACAAGGTGACTGTTGATATTAGGATGTAGCATTTGCTACGCTGTGGTGCCTCCCTCATTGGTATTTCATGTAGAGCGCCGTCGCATTCGTCACGTTTCATAAACTTCCTTATTATTCACTGGCGGGGAGTAATTTTGTTCTGCCGCTCGCAGTTGTGAAAGTGAGATAGCAGGGGAGAGGGAGGGATGACACTCTGAAATCCTTCTAATAATCATTTCCTCTCTCTCATACATGAACTTGTTTATCAGAAGAGCAGGTGGTTGAGTGCCACTCACCTCCCACCACAGCCCAAACACAGGCTCACTTCTGTGAATCCTAGGGGTGATCATCTGTGAATCCCCACCCACTTGCAGTACCGCCACCCAGGGTCTCAGGATAATCAGCGGCCTTTCTGGCGCTTAGGCAAACAGAGTTGTCAGAGGAGTGACACATACAGTCACGCCTAAGGGAAACGTGGACTTGCAGAGGAAAGTAATTCATCAGTGGATTCATGAACCAAGCAGTATCCCTTAGGTCCAATGGTGCTCTGAAAACCACAAGGAGCCAAGGATTTGCTCCCGACGATGCTTATGACACCGATGAATTGCTTAAGTGCACACCATATGCATCAGGCAGCTCTCCATGCACACGTCCTTGTATATCTTTGTTTAGTTGCCGAACGTGCCCATAAAGCCCAGCATAGCAGTGAGGGTTTTACGCCAAACAGGTGGCCATGTTGTACTCAGCCAGAACGCATAAAAAACAGCCTGCCCCCGGCAGCTGCCTGGTCATAAAACACATTTATACCATGATGTCCGTGCCCGTCCCTAAAGTGTGCTTCAGGCTATGGGGCCAGAAAAGTGGAACCTGGTATATGAGATGAACCAGAGTCAACACCAAAGCAGAAAGACAACAAACTTTGACCTTTATAGCAGAATGTATTTTCCTGTAAGACCTGAAGCTGTGAAAATTCCCTCCATTTACAGTTCTATACAGTAAAGTATATAAGTCTACAGTAAGAAAAACTAGTCTTCAAACTTTCACTGTGAATTTTCTTTTACCCATCCTCTATTTTTAAAGAGTTTCTTTGTTCCTGGACCCTGGGCCTACTCCTTTTCTTACTTTGTTCTACAGTAAAGTGCCAGTGAAGTTGTCCCTAAGGCGGTAGATGCGCTGAAGCATTAAGACTGCCACAAGGTGGACTGGCGTATTAATGGAGTCCGGTTAGAGTGGCTGACCTGTGAAGCAGTACGGTCAGCTGCTAGGTGAGTACGCCTCTGCGGTAAATCCCAAACAGGCATCCCCTGTCTCTCCCTTTTTCTCTTTTCCGTCACGCCTATCAGCCAACACTTCCCCTCTGTTCTGCAGCCCCCGCACTGCCGCTAACAGAATGTCAAGTCAAGCTTTGTTACAGAGGGCCGACGTCAATAGGGTTTGATGCTCGAGGTTAAGGTTGTAATTGCCACTGTTTTCCCCCTCCTTTCAGCCCAACAAATAAGAAATAAAAGGATAATTTTAGTGTTGAGGATTACATTTGTGTTCCCAGGCGAAGTTAAGATGTCTCTGTGTCAGATTTATGACCAACATGAAGCTGGTGACTAATGTTATAGCCCGCTGGGATCCTGTGATCTCTCTGTACCTTAGATTTGTGGCCCTGTGAGTTTTTAACCTTTAAACAGTCAGTATTTATGGTTAGTTAATTTTAGGCTGAATAAAATATCCTGTACTGCACAATGACATTATTATACTTTACTGATTAACGCACAGTAAATGTTTTATTTTTGTAAATTGCTATATAAATAAAGTGTTACTATTAAATTGGTCTGGGCTAATTAAAAAAGCTTTCTTTAGTTCCCTCTTTAGTAAAAGTGCTTGTATAGAGAAAAAGTGATCACACAGACATGAGTGTAAATATGTAGTTTATATTTCTGTCACGTTCTTTTCCTGACAAACAGTCTCAGGTCACCTCTATACATGTTATGTATCAGTCCCCGTGCCCATGTCTAAACCCACCTTGCAGAATTTCCTTTCAATAATGTATAAAAGAGGGCACAGACTTTGCATGTATTGTCAGTCCGAGGACATGATCCCTGACATCTGGAGCCTGCACAGAGCTCATACTGAATGATAATGGTCTCTTCCCCCATTTGATGAATTATTAAATTCAAATTGTTTTGCAAACAAACCATATTTGTTAACACAATGAAATCTGGGGTGAAAGCTGGTGCTTTATCAATATTTAATTTTCACTGTAGACAACTATATAGCCTTTGGCCAGTTTCTGGTGCATAATTAATGAAAGGGCACAAGAACTAACAATACATATAAAACAACTGCTGCTGTCATATCAGCACAGGTTTTAACAATAAAAACAGCAGTTGCTACTTTGATACCGTGCTCTAGCATTTACATTTGACACATGGTGATTACTTGAGATTAACAAAAAAACATATAGTTAAAAACAAAAAAACAAAACTGAATTCTGGAAAGTGTTTTAGAGCTCCACTGAAGCATTAATATTCATGGCCCCATTGTCATAATTTACTCTAAACCGTCTATTGTTCTATTATTAATCTCATGGTGATCTGTCCATATTTAGGCTTCTTGATTGATTGGCTATCAATGTGATGTCTATGAAGATATGCCTGTGATTGGACTGATTAACATTTGATTTCCTGTTAAAAGCCCCCCCCCCCCTTTTCCTTTGCTCTCTTTCCCTCTCCCTCTGGCATCAGGCTGAGGGAATGTGAAGTTGGCACAGTGAATATCAAGTGGCTGATTGGGGCTGTCACTGAGGACCCTGTTGGACCCTGGTTGCCAGATGTGCTTGTCCATTATTGTCAGCAGCAGGATTTGTCTCTTGGGTTTGTCTGGGTGGACAGACGGTGCAGAGGAGGTTGCCGAGGAGATTGCTGTCCCTCACTAGGGCCTGCCACTCACACTGTCTTTTTCTCTATTCATCACTGTCAGTAGACTGCTGATGCTGGTGCCTGATGACTATACCAATCCTATGGTGGCATCTCTCATGCCACGTGTTCCACCTGAAATAAATCTGCCATAGCACATGCCTTTGACTGACATTCTTCGACGAGTTATTTTGTAAGGATACCGCAAATGTTGGCTCAGTTTGCTGTGGAGAGTATGGTGTGTCCCTTATGTGTACATCCCCAAGGTGCACTAAGGTCAATAAATGCATACAGCTCAGGAATGAAAAGGAGGGATCTTTTTTTATGTGCTATTGATTGTGTTTGTTGCGGATTGCTATTCAAATGTGGCGCAGTGTGAAAGATAATACATTATAAGATTTAGTAGCAAGGGGGTGAAGGTTGGAGCCTTGATGTTTTTGTTCACTTAATTTTGTCCTATAACTCTGCTTTACCTGTGGGTAATGAATAAAAGCTGCCCTGTTATGAAGTGAGGAGGAGTAGTTTGCTGCTGCATTTGACGGGCACCTTCCTACCTTCCTACATTTGTGTGTTTCAGGCCTTAGAGAGCTCATTTAAACCCTACTTTATTGTTTCCAGCAGCACTACTCTGGAGCACTGAGGTGGTGCTTGTTGCTATGGAGGACACAAGAAAGTGACGTGGTTGTGCAGACAGGGTACGGAGAGGGAATATGTGTGTGCAGTATCAAGGAGTGTGTGGAGTCAGTGTGTTTATGTTTGGTGAAGGTGTCTGTGTTAAGTGTTTGCTCTGTGTGTTAAATCATCTCTGCACCAAGGTTTATGCATTGTGTGTGCGTTGTGTGTGTTTTGAGGCAGCCAGCAGAGCGGGGGGGGAACATCTGCACGCAGTGGCACAGGCCTTCTGCCTTTACACACGGCTCCTGCCGAGCAACGCTTCACGGCCTAGCAGGCTGTGACCTCCCAGAGGCTCCAGGGGAGCTCTTCCTCTTAAAAGCCAGCTGTGCCTCATACTTTCTGCCCGCCAAATATTCCACAGTCCAGCTGTTCACCTGAGAAGCATGGAGCACAGCCCTCTCACTTCCTTCCTTTCATATTTTTGAAGAGCAATTGTGCAGGTTTAAGAAAGCATGGAGTATAGCACCTGTGATGCTCTTGCTGTCATTGCCAAAGGAACAAAGTTGGCCTTACTTTGTGTTCAAAGCTGTACGCTTTGTGTTCTTCAGATATACGGTAAACGTACTATTAAAGTAAATGTTCACATTTCTCTTAATAAGGTTCAATATGTAGAATATTTTGTATTCTTAGTCTTTTAGCAGTGCGATACCTCAGTTTAATATTCAAATGTTCAATCACTCTATCTAGACTTGGATAGTTGAGTCCACTATAAAACTCTTGCAGCTGTTTTTCTATTAAATGTTGCTCTCTTTGAAATTTAAATACAAATACATCATCTTTAAAAAGGTATTCTATATTCTTAATCAGATGGATGTGTTTGTGCATGTGGAGATGCTAAGTGAATAACAAGTGATGGTTTTAAAGCATGCCAGGTAACACTTTGATGTACTTCAGAGCCAGATGGAGCAATAATATTTAGATACAGATAACAAAATGAAACAGAGTCTCAGTAATACCAGAAGTACAATTTTCTGAAGGTCCTCTTGTTATTATAGAAAGTGTCTTGACTGAATCATCTTACTTGTGTCCTTCAGTCACTGTGTTGGTGTCTCACTTCAGTGAATAGAGCTAATTTTCACGATTGATTTTTTACACCACAAGAGGATTGCATGATATGGTCTGCTGTGGACATGTTACGGTGTCCTGTAAATAATCCATCAAGGCTTTTAACGATGCCAATCAATTTGATGATGTGAATAAATGTGATGAATGAGACATATTTGCAGCCGAAAAGCATTACAAATATGCAGTTGATTGACACCTATTTATTGATGTGGGTTTATTGGCGAGGTTCACAGGGTCATTTATTTTATTTTCACAAAAATAGTAATACTAACAGCTGAATACCATGATGAGATACCCACCATCTAATATAAGACACAAATCTTCCATTTGGACCACTGGCATTGCACATTATTCTCTTAAGCACTGACGATTTGTTCCTGGTTTTCAGGACATAATCATTTGCATTCAAGCATGTCCTGAATAATTTCAAGTAGTAGAGTATTTGCAAAATGGGTATACTGTACAGGAAAGAAACACTTCAGATGCAGGTGTAGAATTTTGATGAAATTTGAAGAACCCTGTGGTAAGTGTCTCCTTCAAAAATGCCTATAGAGCAAAATGCACTAATAAGTCAGTCATGGAACAGAGTCACAGAGAATGTTGTTATAACAACATGCTGCTGGTTCTATCTGTGAAGTAAAGCGCATAAGAAGTGAGGAACAAGCTCATGTACAGGCCTGATATACTGTATGTCTACAGCCAAGAAATTCTAGACCCAATGGATAAAATGGACAACATGCTTCTAGACTGACTAACTGTGTTGACGAACACTTCCTGTATTTACCGCAAACAAACTGGGTTATAAAGGGCATTCAAACATAAAGAAAACAGTACTGTTCCAAAATTGATATGTTCCTTATACCCTATGTTTGCAAAGCGTAACTGAAAAGTGACATTGACTGAGCTGATAGAAGCCGAGTATTACTGTGGAAACAGACACTGAAAGAGACATTGAAGAATATGGGCCTGATGCATATACTGTATAAATGCATAGAACACTTGTCCTTTTACAGGCCTATAAGTCCTCTCACTTTCTTATTACTCAATGTAAGCTTATTAGGATGGAGAAGTGTGTCCAAATGCTCAGTTAGAAATTAAGCAGTGTAATGAAGCAAGACTGAGGTTACTAAGAATTTGAGGTTAGCAGTCACCTAATCAGTCAGCTCGACCGTAACGCCTCACTTTCATCTCAGAGTAAAGGGACACTGAAAGAGTAGGTGAGAGAATAACCATCACAGTTATCCATGAGATGGCAAGATACAGTACCAGTTTCAACCTCACAGTGATTGATGACTTACATGGCAATGATATATCAAGTGCCCCCAACCCTGTCCTATAATTTATGAGCAAGCTTGTTTAATTCGTCTGTGGCTTAATTTGGCCTGTACATAAATGACGTATGAACATATTCAGCAATTGATTGCTTATACTGTCTACTAGCAGTGGCTGACTAAGACTAACATGTCCTTTAGCACTGACACCTTCACTGTCATCTGTCCAATCTACATGACCTGGCAATTAAGCTAAAAAGTGAAAATGGCACCTTCCCAATGCAATTTTAATGAGCACCATGTTGAGTTGAGGAATCTGTTCATGAGGAATTGTTAATGGTCTGCTTCTGATTCTGAGCACTGAGGCAGAGATGGTAAATGCACTTGAACTGAAGGCTCGCAATCATTGGTCCACGGTCTGTAGTTGAACCAAGCCTACTGTAATTCTGGTCATTCAGTGTCAGTCAAAGTGTTGCTGTGAATTTGACAGGGTAACACACTTTTACAGGTCTGTTGCAGTATAACCTGTAATGAAGTACAAATGCTTTGGGCATTTGTCCTTGTCCTGACCTCTGCAACTAAACACACAATGCAAGTGTCCAAGCAGTGATGCCATATGGTATTGGTTAAATGTCCAATGGGACGGCTGTGGTCCAGTGGTCGCCTGCTAATCGGAAGGTTGGCGGTTCGATCCTTGGCCCTGCAGTCCCATGTTGAAGTGTCCTTGGGCAAGACACTTAACTCTGAGTTGCTCCCAATGTTGTGTAAATGTGTGTGTGAGTGATTATCTGATGAGCAGGCAGTGAATGAATGCGTGTGAATGGTGAACGGTTCCTGTATCATGTAAAAGCACTTTGAGAAGTCATTGAGACTAGAAAAGCGCTATATAAGAACAGTCCATTTTACATTTACAATATGATAATAATTTATATTATAATGATAGTAACAATATTGCAATTGTGATAACGTAATAAGCCATGACTACATACAGCAGGAACAAGCATGGTTGAAAACAAAAGTAACGTTGCTGCTGTAAGTGGTGTGTCAACAATAACTCGCAAAGATAAAGAGCACAGTTGCTACATCACACAACAAAGGCCACAAACGTCATCATCATCTAGTAACAAAATGGACTGCCAGAGAAGATGTCAGAATCTGTCTGAATCCCCTCAGCAGGTGACCTTTGATCACATTGTGCATTCACTTTGTGGTAAATAACCAGAGCTTCCAGTCATAATGTCAGGAAAAAAAGAAAAAAAAACTCCTGAGTTTTGCAAGTTGGGAAAAGTCAAGGCAAACAGCCCAATCAGTTACAGAGAGCATCACATAATGAAAGGAGCAAAAACAAAAACAAACAAAAAAAACTTCAATAAGACTAGTTTGTGGAAGCCAATGGAGATCCAATTAGGAATTAAATTATAAAGAATAATCCCCAGCCAGACGCCTGTTTAATCCAAACCAGCCTGTTTGAAGCTAAATTTAGTTCAAAGCTGGGGTCTTATTTTAGTGTCATTGCATCAGTGACTCTAAATCCATCATGTATGACACACATACACTAGCTTTATAAGCTTTATAGCTTTATATATTAAAAATATTATGAACAGTATATGTTATAGCTTAGAAGGTAGAGTGGGTCGTTAATTGCTGATTTGGTGGTTCAATCCCCGGCTCCTCTTGTCCACATGTCATTTAGGAAGATACATCCATCCATCTTCATCTGCTTAACCGGTATCATGTAGCGGAGGGAGCAGCTCCAGCAGAGGACCCCAAACTTCCCTTTCCCAAGCTACATCAACCAGCTCCAACTGGGGGATCCCGAGGCGTTCCCAGGCCAGGTTGGAGATATAATCTCTCCAATTAGTCCTGGGTCTTCCCCAAGGCCTCCTCCCAGCTGGACGTGCCTGGAACACCTCCCTAGGGAGGTGCCCAGGAGGCATCCTGACCAGATGCCCGAACCTCCTCAAGTGGTTCCTTTCAACGCAAAGGAGCAGCGGCTGTACTCCGAGCTCCTCACGGATGAGCTTCTCACCCTATCTCTAAGAAGATTTTTTTATTTAATAATATTTAAAAAACCTGTATAAACAGAACACAACAGAACAATATTAACTATGCAAATTATTAACAACATACCTAAGTAAAAAGAGGAACTTAAAACGCAACTTGCGATGTGTTCTTGTGATCTTTACAGAAAGGATAACTCCGGGAGTTGGAAGGGGCGGTGTTGCGATTTTGCCCTCTCACAGTGCGACACAGGTTCGTGGATGTCGCGATTTCGGTTTTATATCGCATATCGTTACAGCCATAATGAGTATCTATAATTGATTTCTTACAAAAGGTATGTTTTCCTCGACAACATTAATATCCTTGCCATAGTGAGCTGGGGGCTTTGCATTGTTGCCACACTTGGAAGTTGGTGAGGATGCCATTGTATGTAGAGGCTCACTAATAGCCCCCAGTGGGACATCATTCCTATTCCACTCATGATGAAGACATACTCTATCTCTCTCTGTCTGCGTGTTTCTGTCTCTTTCAAATTTTCACTTCTCTCTCTCTCTCTCAGACTTGATATTTTTCTCTTGGCTCTTCTCTGCTCTGCCTGTGGGCCTGTGAAATGTCTCTGTCTGAGGAGAAAGCCCCATCGTCCCTCTGGAAGCCATTAGAGAACCTTTCTGAATATGTGCTGAAAGGGCGCTTTTTCAGGGGTGGGACAGAGTGGGTGGGTAGTTAAGGGGGACTATTGTGCAATGCTAACAATTGCCTCAGATGCTCTTGTGAACCACCTATGGATGTAAGATATCCGTTTGTCTTTTCAGAGCACCGTTTTATTTTGTGCCACTCTCGTTTCTTTTTTTGAGTTGCTGCTGATGGTGCTGAGTGACACTTGTTTGAGTGCCTGTATCGGCATTTTTCTTTCCTTACGAGTAAAGCTGTATTGCTTCAAAATACTGTTAAAATTGCTGGCCTTTTCCCAGTATCTTCCTTTCTATCTGCTTTTTTCTGCCTTTACGTCTAACTTTTTTTGTGTGGAGAAGGCAGTACGTGTAACTTGGGGCACATACATAAAGAGTGCATTGTGTTGGTAAGTGCTTCTCAATATAAATGCATTTTTGAAAGGAGTAGATGCGACAGGGCTCAATTTTCGCGTCTTTTATGCATTCTGTACCCATTAAATAAATATCACATATTTTAAAAGCTTGCACGTCAAATTGAGCCATGGTTAAATATTCAACATGCTCTTGAAGAGATTGTGGCCAGGATGTACTAAGTGCACCACTTTACTAGTGGAATCTAGCCCTAAATCTGATTGGTTTGACTATGTACTACTGGTAAGCCTGTGGCGGTTTGTGTCGGTATACATACACAGAGGCGCTTTTAGCAACATCAGCCTACCCGGGGCTTTTTCCCCCACTTGTTGATCTGTGTTCTGTGGTAACAAGATATTATCCTGAACAGCTGTGAATGCAGGCTTTAAAATGAGTGACTGAAAGAGGAAGATGGTGGTGGTTTCCCTATGCTTCTTTAGCTCATTAATTGTGGAGAGGGCAACTGTTTTGAGTTCTACCTGATGGTTTGGACTGCAGGCCTGCCAGGGTCAGAAGAGAGCTCCAGTGCTCATGAATCATGCTGCTGGGAATAGGAGCCCAGCTGAGGTCCACAGGAGGGGGTCTAAGCATTGCCACAAAGGCCTCATCCACAGCAGAGGTACTTTGGAGGTTCTGCAGGCTCAAACAATCAATCAGAGACCATTTTATCATAATTACATCCAGGGAGTCATGGCGCTGTGCTGTCCACACCTTGCAGCACATGCCCCTTCCCTCCATCCCTCCCTCCACATTTTTTGTCAAGCAGTTAGTCTGACAGTCATTTCTATTCCCTCCAGCAACTCTATCAACACCTTCCTTCCTCTTCCGTCTCCTTTATCTGTGATCGTCCATTTGCTCTCTATTTTGATCCCACTGGCAGTTGTCTCTGTTACTGGATGCAGACTTTGCTCAAAATACAGTACATGTGCACACTTATAGACAAATGAATATACACTGTGTTGCAGATTGTGGGGAGAGGATAGAAGAAAGGTGGACTGATGGTGTATGTGGGGGAGAGAGAGGGGTATGTAGGGCATAGTGTGTGGATAAAGTAATGATTGCTCCTTCACACCTCCCCTTGCTAATTAGTGCAGGCTGCCTGCTGCCTTGAAGGGGGTGGTGTCTAGGGAGCCCTGCTATTTGTCTTGAAGAATTACCGACAAGGAATTCACGTCCCAAAGATACAGGACCAAATTCAGCATTTACCTGACTGCAGCCACCTGCCAATTTGATTTAATGATTGTAAAAATAATTTTTAGTATCCACTCCTCTCTGCAGCCATGCAACTGGGATGTGGCATAAGCTGCAGCCCACTTCACCTCTTCCCCTAGGAGTCTCTTGGTGCAGACTATTTGTGTCTCCATGCTGCAGCCTCCTTACACACAGATGCATCCACAATATTCCCCCATCATCTCTTATTTGTTCCCTCACTATCTCTCCACACAATAGTTATTTCTCCACCGCCATGCATTTGGAGAGCTGTCAGCACACTGGTGACATCACTTAGCCCTGTGTCTTACCGGACTGATAGCAATAGTGTGTAAATATGACATACATTTCAGGGAATAGAAATCTATGTATTAACCTCTGCCATATCTCAAGCCAACGGGGCTACATAGAAACAGGTTTTCAGATGTTTAACTTTTAAATGTGTTTTCCTATTATAGTTTTGTTGAAATAAATTCCCATGAAAGGAAAAGATGTCAAGAAAAAGTTTAGGTTATGCTGCTGAAGCAAGGAAAACCCGAGGTGGGTGTGTATCAGCTTAAAGATATATGTGATAGGTGTTTGTGTGGATATCCCATTAACATTATTTAGCCTGAGGTGGATCTCATCTCCATAGCAGCTGCATCTGACAAGCCTGCCATGGCATGACAAAGAAGCCAATCATTAATGTCAGCTAGAAGAAAAAAGTATTATGTTTCCCTGGAAGTAGTTCTCAGTAATGATGTCCATTTCCGTGCATTCTGTACTTTTCCCTACTGGGCTAATAAGATGAAACTTTAATGATCTCACTGTGTATGTTGTTTTCTTGCATTACCACATAGTGATTGGACACAGCAAAGAAAAATGTAATTTGGAGAAGAAAGTAGAGGTTCGATACAAATACAAAACAATAACAATGTCTGTCTGTGGAATATGTACAAATGGGAGCACTTTCTTCATTTCTTCAATGTATGTATTCCCTGTATACTATTCCTATAAGGACTTAGACAATACTTATTAATGTTTAGTAACTTTACAATAAAGAAGAATGTATTGATATATACTTATATCTTTAAAAATCTAATCTCTAGAGTCACGCAATTGGCTTGACAGAGATGGCGGCTTAAGGTATAGCTCTGGCCCAATTTTGCCAAATAGTTGTGTTGTATGTTTCCAACTCTGATATTCATTACTTTGTGCTTGATATAGTCATTTAAAGCAGAATGGCAAACAAGAATAAAACTCAACGTGGCAATACAGATGCCATTGCAGAGGCATTACTGAAGAAACAGAAAAGCTACCTTGAACCAGGTTTTTCTGGTGGGGATTGACAACAATGAGAAGCTAACTGCTTAACGTGCAGTGGAAAGCAACTCAAGTATTCTTGACAGCTATGGCCACGCTTTTCATGAACTGGAGGTGAAGCTATCAGATATGGAGAACAGAAACCAAAGATGCAACATCCACATCGCGTTCCCTGCCTAAGTGGCTCCCGAAACTGGCAGATGTGCAGATCGAGATTATGAGAGCCCACCGGATCTACAGTGATAGCCCAAAGAAGAAAACCACTACACAATCACGCTATACAACCAGGCAGGCGATTCTACAAGCTGTGCGGAAATCTCTGCCCATGGTCGGGATAGAAAGATTTGCCTTTCCCCAGACTACAGCAACTTCACGGTCAAGCAATGCCAAACCATGGACTCAGCATGAGTCAATGGTCTGGATTTTTTCCTGCTTTACCAGGCAACACTGAAGTTTAAGGATGGCTCCCAGTACAGAGCTTTCACCTACGCTAAGGGTGCTAAAGAGTACGTGGGGCGGGCTGCTCCCCATCCTCTTGCGGCCACAGGATATGGCCGGTGCTTCGGATTCTATCAAGGAGAGCGCTGTGGAAGAATATCAGGATTAAAACAACTGCATGAATGAACACAGACTATTTGTTTGTCTTAATCTCTTGATGTGTCCTAGTTTCATTGCATTGTTATTTGATAAGATAACATAGACTGTGTTTTTGAATGAGATGTCTGTCCTGTCCTGAGTGACACCAATGAAAAGACTGAGCAGTAATAGCAATAAGCATTTAAGTGTTTAATATGGAACAACCTTAAATGCCTTAGGTTATGCTCCATAGGTTAGTTAGGACACTACTAGGTTAGAGTCTCCTTTCCAGTGTGCTTGCTTTTTGTTTCCTGTTTTTGTAGACAAGAAATGTATTTGTTAAGTCAATTTAGTGGAATCAGTTGAGGTTGCAACCAGGTAACTTTGGGCTGCTGTTCCTTTTTGCTGCCCCGTGTGATATCTTGATCACAGATGTATTTTTAGTGTTAGCCTTCTGGCTATGTCGCGCACAAGGAAAAGGGGTCCCCCCTTTTCCATGTGTCCTTTTTCTTCTGTGTGTTGAGGGACTTAACTTTGGATGTACTATTGTTAGGATTTAGCGAAGGGAAAGGCAGTAGCATGTTGCTTTTCCACATTTACTGTTTAGAACCCAGCTTTTTTGATAATGGGTGATCTTACATTTTTAGTGTGGACCTGTGGTGGTCTGAATGCACCTCAAAAGCTAGCCAGCACCCTAGCTTTACTTAAAAAGAGAAATGTTGACATTGCATTATTAGAGGAGACACATTTGCTACAGACTGGCCGCTTAGCCAACAGATTCTATCATACAGTTGCATCCTCCTCAGTGAGTTCGAAAACAAAAGGAGTGGCCATTATTGTGAAATGGAATCTTCCGCTTAATGTTTTGTCCTCTTGGTCAGACAGTACAGGCAGAATTGTGTTTCTATAATTTCTACACAAGTATAGTTTTAGGAAAATTGCACTTGTGTCAGCTTATGCACCTAATATTTTTGATGGTACCCTCACCAGTCAGATGCTGGAGGTAACGCAAAAGTCACTAAGGTTCAGGTGCAAGCCACAAATGCTATGAAATCATGGGCCAGCAGCTTGGTCTTATAGATATTTGGCGTGCAGTTAATACTACCTGTAAGGATTACTAATTTTTCTCAGGTAAACATAAATCTTTTTCCAGATTAGATTTTAGTGTTACTCCCAATGGCATTGTCTGACCATAAAGGGGTCCTCTGCATCACCAACCTAGACTGTCTGCTAGAAGGCGCTTTAACTTACTTTACTGAAAAATGAATCCTACATCACTCAGTTTATAGCAGAGTTTCAGATATTTGCAGACATTAATGTTGGCTCTGTAAAAGACCACAGGATATTGTAGGATGCAATAAAAGGTTTTATAAACCTTAAAGCTGAATTCACCAGATTAGACTCATTGTTGCAAACAAATTTTACTGACCAAATAGCTTTAGAACGATCATTAGTCAAGAAAGAGATAAACAACATTCTGAAACATAAGTCTAGATTTCTAATACACAGAGCAAGAAAGTGCTATTACTTTCAGGGTGCTAGACTTCGTCACTTTCTAGCTATGACATTAAGGTCCAGTGATTATTTTGTAGATATTCCAGCTATTAAATCCTCAGATGGTAATATTAGAATCCTTTCAGACATTTTATTCCAATCTGTGTGAATCTGAGCTTACTTTGGATGAATCTCATTGTGACAGCTGGTTGAATCAGCTTGACTTGCCTCAGTTACCAGCAGAGGAATAAGCTAGCTGGACAAACTGATTACTGTTGAAGAATTAAAATGGGCAGTACAGAGTAGGTAAAAAGGAAATTCACTGGGTTTGATGGGATTCCCCCTGAAGTTGGGTACTTTCCTTCTTGACATGCTTACTTCTATATTGAAATGGGTGAATTATCAAGGGATGTTAACAGAGCCTTAATTTCTTTACTCTTGAAAAAGGATAAGGATCCTACAGAGTGTTCTAACTATCGACCTCTGAACCTGCTTAACGCTGATATAAAAATCTTTGCAAAGCTCTTAGCTCGTCGTCTGGAGTCTCATACGGCTAAATTATTGAACTCCGACCAAATAGGATTCATAAAAACGAGACTAGCAGCAGATAATGTTGATGCGGCTGAGAGAGTAAGACCCTAATGTCACTTCTTTCTCTTGACACAATGAAAGCCTTTGACAGACTTGAGTGGCCATTTTTATAGTCTTAGAGGTGATGATCTTTGGTAACACTTTTATTGGTATGTTTAACATTTTGTATTCTAATCACTCAGCCCGATTCTTAACCGGACACCTCCTCTCCTTTATTTCCAGTTTCTAGATCCTCCCCTTGGATTCCCCTTGAAAAACATACTGCCATATAGCTTGTAACTGACAATCTTTTTCCCCTTTATTCAATAATATAGCACTCCTGATTGGTGGAAGGCCGATAACAGCCTCACAATGGGATCAAATGGGGTTTCATTGTCTAAAAGACATTTTAAGTGAGGTTGGCTTATTAGCTTTTTCTGACTTGTAGAACGCATTCAATCTACCACGTTCCTCTTTTTCCTTTTACCTTCAATTAAGATCAGCACTCAAGGCATGCAGTGTCCCTTGGCAGAGGCCTTTGCCTTTACTGTGCAGCCTAAAAGCTGTGGTATGGTATCTAGGCTTTATCAGTTCTTAGTGATATCTGGCCGTTCAGCCCTTTGCTATTGAGAGAATCTGGGCATGTGATTGCCCAGGACTGAGTATCAATCTCGACAGGCATGATGTATGGTCTAGCATTACAGAAGTATCACGCAATCCAGACCATCAACAGATTCATTACAATTTCATTCATAGGAATATCTCACCCACGTGAAAATGCACCACATGAAAATAATTAACTGCCCTTTATGCACTTTCTGCCCAATAAAAGCACAATGCACATTTCTTGACACAGTGGGAGTGCTTTCCCGTTGGATAGTTCTGGAACAATATTACATCCAAAATGTCTGCCTTGTTTAACGTTACTGTGCCTGTTACAGTCAATGTCTTGATTCTGAATGATCTGTCAGTCTTTCAGCTCTAGAACTCAAAAATGTGCTTTATTTGCTGGACTTACAGCTGCAAAGAAAATTATTGTAACCCATAACAGGTAACTGTAACATGACGTGTCTATCCATGCATGGACCCTTTACGTTCTTTGATGTAGTGTTTGTGGAACTCGCTACGGCGCTCATTCATGGAGCACCAGGAAAGACTCTGGACACTTGCATGAGCATCGCCTTCTGCTATAACACATGCTTTAACTTGCTCAAGTGTTTGGTCCCTTGTCTTGTGTCTGTTTCTGCATGTGTTGTTTTGTCTCCCTCCCTCCCGTCTTTCCTCTCTATGTTTTTTGGCCCTGGGACGCATTCCTAGTCTCAGTGTATGGTTTGTAATTGTTTGTCACTGTTCTAAAATATCTAAAATCTAAAAATCTAATCTAATTATTTCTTTAATATGCTCCTATGAGCAATTCATGATATTGCTTGTGACTCAATGCTGTCCTCTTTTACTTGTTACATCAAACATTTATTCTTTTTTAGCTACAACACAGTGAGTAAATAATTTATTTATTTGTCTGTGTGTTTACACTACATTGCCAGATTAAAACTGCTGTAGTTACAAGTAATTCAGTCTGATACGACCATGAAGTAAATGCTGTGAATGTTGTTGAAACAGTTTTAGAGGGTCTGTTGCTACAACGTAATTGTGTGGTGCTGGTAAAATATATTGCATTATACTGGGAGGTGTTTGTAACATTTTGTCTACCCCATTTATATCAATAAAGGCACACTCAATGTTATAAAACCTTTCAGCAATCCAATGCAACAATGCCAGAATAAACAGCCTCCAAAAGGACATTGAAGATTAATTAAAACATTTCCAAATACAGTTTTGACAATTTGACTGTGCAATATGCCATCTCATATTCATCTGTATATTCATCTGTACATCTGTATTATCCCCTTAATTTCAAAAGCCCTAATATATACAGTATATATATATATATATATATATATATATATATATATATATATATATATATATATATATATATATATTCTACCCACCTGTAAATATAAGAAATGTTTATAATGTACATATTACCTTTATTGCTCTCTTATTTTGTTTTATTTCCCATTTTTATTCTTTCTTTGTGTATTTTTCTATCCTATTTATATTTATTGTTTTTTGTTGCGCTGAATTGAGCTGCTGTGACAAGTGAATTCCTCATTTCCCCAATTTCCCCATTGTGGGATCAATAAAGTCTATCTTATCTTATCTTGACTGCATTAGTTTTAGCTAGGTATAGCTAGTAATCTTGAAACTTAGTGTACTCTTTAGTATAATCTGATATTAACAGTTTTAGTCCCCAGCTTCAAGTTTCTGGGTGCCCACATCTCTGAGGACCTCTCTTGGACCCTCAACACATCTAACTTGATCCAGAAGGCTCACCAGCGCCTCTTCTTTCTGAGGAGACTCAAGAAGGTCCACCTGTCTCCTCAAATCCTGGTGAACTTCTACCTCTTCACCATCAAGAGCATCCTCACCAACTGTGTCACAGTTTGGTATGGCAACTGCTCTGCCTATGACCAAAAAGCACTGCAGAGGGTGGTGAAAACTACCCAATGCATCATCGGTTTCTTCTTTCCCTCCATGGAAGCCATCCAGGGCAAGCGATTCACACATCATCAAAGACTGTTCTCACCTTAACAACAGACGGTTCACCCCACTCCTCTTCGGTAGACATTACAGATCTTACCAGAACCAGCAGGTTCAGAGGTAGCTTCTTTCCTGCGGCGGTCACCCTACTGAACTTTGGCTCTGCATCCCAGTGATAACCAACCAACTAAGCCCCCAACCCCCCTATCCCACCCATAGTGTTCTATTTATTTTCTTACAAATGTACATATTGTAAATACACTTATTCATAGCCATATTCTACCGATCTTTATACTATTCATCCTGCACATACACTTATTCTTACTACTCTTATAATGTTACTGTTTCTGCACTACAATGGTACTGTTACCACACTGCACATAGCTGTACATACTGTAAATATGTGGTTCATATTGAATATCCATATTTATTCTGTTTTTAATACACTGCATATATCTATATTATTGTTACTATTATTATGTTACTGCTAATACATTGCACAATCAATTGAATCTCTTACACATACTGTATCTGTACATAATAATAATTCATAATTTAATTTGTATAGTAACTTATACTGTTTATTGAGTATAACTACTGTTATTACACACTACACACAGGCCTGAAATACACACACATGCTCAGGTCCTGTACATGCACTAATGGAGAGATTTCAGAGTAAGTGGGCTGCGCCTGAACAAGCACCCTGGGCGGTTGAGGGGGAGTTGGGTGCCTTGCTAGAGAGCACCTTGGCAGTGCCCAGGAGGTGAACCGGCATCTCTCCAGCTACCAATCCACACTCCGTACTATGGTCCGTACATGGACTTGATCCAGCAACCTTCCGGTCCCAACCCAACTCCCTACGGACTGAGCTACTGCTACCCCACATGCTGTTTATACATTGTTCATATAACATAGTGTAAAGGGAAAATTACATTTAACCAATTATTTTCATATTCTTCATTAATAAGACCTCCAATGCCTCTCTGAGTATATGACTTCTGTATCTTTCCTCAGTGTCAGCTCCTTGTAGGAGACAACTGAATTTGTTATGTCTCTGCGTTTGTCCTCCAAGGACAAATGGCATAAAGTCTGACAGAAACAGTTGTCTAAAGCCGTGTTTATCATAGCAGGTCCCAGGTCGAGACCATAGCCTATCCAGAGAGACAAGATGTCCTTTTTCAGCTAAGATAGAATGACCGATCAAGAAAACGCACGGAGGACAGATTCAGAAATACGTAAGAGATCCAACCGTCTGCCTGAGCTAACTAATTGTTATCTTTGAGATTAAACTGTTTTCCAAACACGGCATGGTTTCTGCTGGGACAAACGGGATATAAGGAACTGTCATATGCTGTTTGGCACACAGAACTGTTGCCACTCTGTAACTGTACATTGAGAAAGCTGTTCTTGTCATTTTGATTGTTCTCTGCAGAAAACAATTAAACCTTTTCACCGAATACCTAAAACCTTTAATCCAGTTTGCAGCCTGTCTTTATTTTGTTTCAAAAAGGTCTCTTCTGCCACTGAAATTCCTCCCTCGCTGTACAGAAACTTCCACAACAATAGACATATTTATTCTGTTCTTTTAGGTATCTGCTAATACAGTGCAATATCTATATTTAATTTGTAATAATTTAAAACACCTTGTGTAAACCAACTGTATACTACTGTCTACACTGCACTATATTTCATGCCCTGTCTATATTGTTATATCACATTGCACTTTTCTGCTCTTTTTGCATTTTGTTGTCTTTGTACTTAAAGTTGAATCTAAATTTTAAGTTGTAAAGGGCATGCTCCTGGCTTGATTTATTTAGCTAGTTCAGTCTGTCTAGTAGCTCTTCAAGTAACAGCAATGTCTTTCACAGTTGGCTTTCACAGTTGGTAGAGTGCTAATCAATCTTGAACACATTCAGTGGAATATTAGACGCCCACATCAGGAATGTAACATATGGCAATACCAGGAGAATCTGTGACTGCCTGTGTAAAAAAATGGCACAGCTGCATTATAAACTAATTTCACTAGATTAACATTAACAAATTAGTAACATACTGTATGTCTTCCTAATATTAATTGACGTTTTCTAAATGGGAATAAAGGTCAATCTTGGTTTTGTCTGTAAGGGTGTCAGCTTGGATTTAAAATGTCAGTACATGTAAATTACTGTAAAATAAAATGTGTGTATGTGGGCGGCCTCTAGCTCACCCAGTAAGAGCATTCGCCCCATGTAGACTGAGTCCTGCAGCGGCCCAGGTTCAAATCTGACCTGCGGCCCTTTGCTGCGAGTCATCCCCCATCTCTTTCCCCCTGTCCTGTCTATCCACTGTCAACTAATAAAGGGAAAAAGCCCCCCCCCAAAAAAAAACAAAATAATAATAATAGGAATGTGTGTACAGTGCCTGAATTGGTCCTAAAAAAGTGCCAGTACCCTAACTCAGAAGTTGCATGACATGATCATCACGTGTCTTGGATAACAATATTCATACGCATATGTTGTAGATATGTGACCCAGAATAGTCTATTCGATGATTCAATCACATTTTGGCTATCTGGGGGTGCTGATTGTCTGAATTTACATAGAATAGCTTGTTTTTTTCCACCAATAAATTATGATATATAGCCTACTTTGGTATGAATATCATTATCACTATTAGAAGTAAGTGTAGTCATGTGGACAAAAATCAAGTACTCACTACTGGTAAGCACCGGCCCATCAGGAGCTTGGTATACATATATGCACCCGCAGAGTGGTGCCATGCCTATCTCTAAGGCTATATTTACACAGAAATAATCTGAAGAGAAACCAAAAAAAGGCATTGCGTTATCACTTCTTATTCCGTGTTTTGACAAGCATTTTGGGGGGGAAATCTGTGTGCATATGATGACGCAAAAATGTGTCAAATTCTATGTAGTATGCACTCCAGGCGGTTAGGTGGCAGTGTGAAGCACTGCAACACAACACCACCAAGTCTGCGCACCTGCGTACAACCTTCCTTCTACTTCTCTCCCTAGTAGCGCGAAACCAAAACATGGTTAAGCAAACAACAAAAGTTGAAAATTTTGTTGCATGTTTGTGTGATGATGACCAACACAGTCGACCGTGATAAGCCAGAGCACAGCACCCATGGGAGCACTACCAATATCCTGAGCCTCGCAGCCCTTCACCCACTGGACCCTCCGGGCAGAGGAGGGTGAAGCAGACCCTCCTCTGCCCGCTGCCTCTCACTCTCTCTCTCTTTCTCTTCCGTAACGTTGTAGCCTACTCTGGCTCAAATGAATAGCCTATATGGTCATTGAACTATAACAACCGTGTCCACATTGCCAAAATCATTGAAATATTGAGCCTTTACATTGAAAAGCTTTTAGATAACAGGAGCCTATAATTTCTGTATTCTACTCCGTAACAACAGACTACCTGAACGCCTTTTTCTCGTCTCTCTCCACACCGCTGTCTTCAGACGTTTTTACCCTTTAGACCTGAACGCGACGGTGTAGTATTTTTAAGATTTCCACTATGGAGGGTGGTTTCACTTTTTTTGCCATCTAAACGAAAGGCACATCTGATAAAATATTTTTACGTTTTCACTTGCGAGTGTTCTCGAGTAAACAGGGCCTAAGTTGCAAAAAATTTCCCTTTGCGTTTTGTGAAAGGCCACACTGTGCCAAGATAAGGGCGACATATTTCCACAGAGAGCGTACCATCAAGAAAATAACCCTTTGTGATGCAGAAGTGTATAAATGCCCCTGTGCCGGTGGCACATACAATGGATGACACAGGCCTGGGCTAAGAGGCTTTGCCAAAGCGGTGGCTTACCAGTCTCACAGGTGTTAATGTGCGCTCTGTCTGCCACCCTCACTGAGAAGATTGGGCACCACACTCACTTTCAACAGCCCAGTATCTGGCACAAAAGTTATCACCTCCAGCCCATTCTACCATTTTTCCATTTCTTGCTGCGAGAGCAGTAGATGCCATGAGAGCTGTACACAACTCAATGACAGACATGGCAGGAGAGGCTGTAGGCAATCATCCCTGTGACACACTGAATAAGACCGTTAAACTGATGCTAAGCAATAAGTGAGGAGAGCAATTCATTGTTTTTTTTCTCTCTTAAAGAGACCCTATTTTACTTATTTTTCAGCATCATATTTTTACTCTTGGGGTCTACTAGACTATATTTACATGCTTCGGTGTTCAAAAACATACTGCTGTTTCTCATACTGCCCATTGCTGCAATGCCTAAACTTAAAACAGTCTAAGATCTTGGCCCGCTTTCCCGAAAAGCCTGCTCTGATTGGTCAGCTGGCCCACTCTGTTGTGATTGGGCAACAAAATTTATTTATTTACCTAAACAAGCCGCTGGGTGGGCTGTGCTTGATGGGCAGCACCTATGGGCAGTACATGGAAAAATTGGGCTTGCATTCTCAATCAGTGAAATCACTTATTAAGGAGTTTTAAACAGGAATGTGGACCAGGCATTTCAGGCAGTTGGAAAAAGTGTCTGTGGGAGAGTAAGAATCCCCCAAAAAATAATACGTGGAGAGGAGAGGATATTTGTTTCTGTGTCCATGGTAACAGTACAATGAAAGATTATTTGAAGATCATCTTTAAAAAAGCAGAGAGTTGCTGGGAGGATTTATGGTCACACTGGGTACTGTGGAGTTTCTGATTGGGGGTTTAAATGGCATCCAAACATTTTTCTCTGGCCATATAACAAATCACCTTCGCACAAAGTGGGGTAACACCCTGGGACAGCCTGTCATTATAGAATGTCTCTTTTATTGGTGTCTGAAATTAATGAATCACTTTTTTTGTATCTCTTTCAGGTAATACCATCACCTTTACTATCGCTCTTTATCAGAGTGTATATTGCTTGTGGGCTTTTTATTTATTGTGAAAATATGCTTCTAAACACATTGCTAGCATCCACTGGGATGTAACTTGTCTTGTGTGCATAATGTGTGATTTTGAAGAAAAGTGAAAGGCCCGGGTATAGTCTAGAAGCAGCACATCACAAAAGGATTTTTTTGGAATCAGAAACAGCAATCTAAGATTCAGGTTTTTCTTTTCCTTCAAAAATATAACCGTCAGAGCTCATACTGTTACCGACCTGAAAACTACTGTCTTTTTTCTGAAACCATGGGCCGAGGGAACCGCATCACACTTACTGTACATCACACCTAGGTATGGACAGAGTGTCCAATGTTGTATATTTTCTTTCTATTAACTGCAGTATTGTGGGAGTAAAAAACAAGGGAGGAAATAATTTCCATGTCGTGGTCTATACAACATTAATTATCTTATTAGCAATTTGAGATAAATTATGTAAATGTTATGGTAATTATCTATAATAAAATTAAAATGAATTTAATGGAAATAGTCCCATTCTTATTTTATAGGCATATTTTCACATCCTTTGTACATGACAGCATATGAACTAGGGCTGTAACAATACACCACTATTCAATACAAACCTCGATTTTTTTTTTGGGGAGCGGGGGGGCTGTAATACATTTTTTATTGTGGAACAGATACCTTATTTATTGATATTGATTGATTTCAATGTTGATTGATGCAACACCAAAAATTCTATTGTACCTTAAAATAATGTTTCCAAAATCGTTTCAGTGGTTCATTAACTCGTTGGAATGAGACATAAGAATATTGGTAACATTTCCCCTCCCAACCTGTAGGGGGAACAAAGAGGAAAAGTGCTTTGGTACCTACTGTAAAGGTGCTGATTGACAAGTAGCTAATGCTAATGCTAATGTAATTCTTTGTGGGTAACGTAACATTACGACACCGTCCAACACGCTAATTTATTTTTAGCATTATTGTTTTGACCACTGTTAACAACTCTGGGCTAACCCACAAATTCATCAGTAACATTAACTGTATAGAAATACGACTAATCTAATGGTAATTTCGCTAGCTAGCACACCTCTGTCTACTGCCTCAGTCTCCCGGCGCTGCAAGGTTTCAGTCGGGATGAAAGCTGACAACAGCCCTAGGGACACATCTACAGTCAGCCCCCAGTCAGCTAGCAACCATTCACTATCATTAAAGCCTTGGTCTGCGGACACATCCATTCCACAGTCAGCCCCCAGCCAGCTAGCAACCATCCCGGTCAGCTGTTGACTCCAGTGCTAAGGACGCTAACGGTCAGAACAGCGGCTACTCGTAACGTTACACCTCCGTTAGCTTTTAGCCGTCTGTACAGTTAGCTAAATTTACCAGACAGAACAGGAATAAATCACCAAAAGGAATAATACTAATAGCAATTTAAAGATGGGGTAGCAATGGATCTGGAAGGGAAGGATAACTCTGGGAGTTGGAAGGGTGTGGGTCGCGATTCTGCTTTCTTCCACCGCAACACAGGTTCATGGAGCTGAGTCTCGCGATTTCAGTTTTTATTTTCCTTATCGTTACAGCCCTAATATGAACCCGCTCTGCGGTTCCCACATTTATCTATGCAGTACATCTGAGTACATGTTAGGATGCTTATTTAAATTCTGTTAAGTCTCTCAGTGCTCTCCATGGATAGTGAGCTTTAGTGGTGAAAGTAAAATCCCTCCTGTGTCTTAGTGGAATTGTGGGCCAGAGCGAACTGAATTTCAGCTCAATAGAAGGTGTAATTAGTTGTAATTTACGGGGCAACTCCTCCCCAGCGACCCTGCTGTGCCGAATCCCCTGGCCACACGGAATGATCATGTTTTCTTGCACAGTGCATGGCACTCAAATGAACCACAACACTGCCATAATGGCTTGCTCCCCACTGATTTGCCCACCTTGTGTAAGGTAGCTGAAAGTCACTTCCTGTGATGCTCAGTGGAGCGTACATGCAGCTATTTCCATCTATTAAGATGTGAAAGAGCAAGGGTGCCCAAAGCCACCGTAAACATATCAACAATAGAAGCAATTTGAATGCTTGGAAAAGGTGGTGGTAATGTGAAGATGTTACTGCTGATGTGTTGGCACCATAAGTGGCTGCAACTGATAATGTATTTTTAGATCTAATTATGAATTTGAATGTAATTCTCTGTAGTTGTTATTGTTCTGAAATCAGTCCAGATGCAATTTGAGCACATCAATTTAGAGTCCAATGTTACTGAAGCAACTAATGGACTCTAAGGCAAAAATGAAAATTGCTTCCTAATGATCTTACTAAGCTTGATGGGTGAATCTAAATTGATTAGGGCACTAACATGAATGTAATATGGAATTAGCCTTTGAAAAGAGTGATCACATTTGTCTGGTACTTGCTGACCTTATTACATTCTAGCATTATAGCATCTTACTAATAATAGCCATTGCTTTGTACTGTATGCACTCCAGACCTGGTTTTTCTCTTCCTCTCATTCTGCTGACGTATTGGATGTTCTCATTTATATGTGTTGTCAAGGCTGTATTGAACTTAATGTGGTACGAATAGGACATTAGAAGGCGCATGAGTGTTTCTGTGGCTAATAATAAAGTAATTTCCATGTTCCCACAGTCTTCAGAATTTAAAAAAAATGAAAAAAACATTCTAACAAGGACATAAAATGAGAAACTGATGTTGTATACCGCATGCAAGCATGCATGCATGTTCTGTACATGTACTCTAGCATTGAAGATTTTCTTAATCATTTAGCTAATACGAAGAACGAAACAAAATGAAAATTGTACAGTTTGCAACGTGAAGAAATATTTGGTAACGACCTATATCTGCACGAAAACCTTGGATTTGATGTTACACTGAATAAGTACTGAAAACTGGCAATCATCGTGGAAACTAATTGTTCAACTATTTAAACATTTTTTTTATTTATTCTGTCAAATCGTAACATACAAACATACATCTCAGGATGCCTTACTGATAGAATAGGACTAGATCACACTCTAATATACAGAAACACAACAATACCTCTAAGGGCATGCATTTGGTGCAACAGCGGCAAGGAAAAACATACTTTTAAAAGGCAGAAACCTTGGACAAAACCTGGCTCTTGGTGGCCAAACACTGACCAAGACAATTTTGATTGTGTTTCCCCCTCCCTATACCAGAATGTTAACTTGTGTAGCCAGTCCATTCTCTGACACTGACACAGTACTGTGGAAATAGGTCTGGCAATGCAAGACTAACGTAAAACAGATTAAGGGCTTGCGGGTTGTGGTCTGCAAAGGAACAGTTTTTATCAAGTTGTCATTGGGTTTCACTTCAACTCAGTGTAGTAGTAAAATCAATTTGCAGAGACGTGATGCTCACTTAAGGTAAAATATAGAAGAGTACACCAAGGGTTGTAGTGAGGTGGTGACTACTGGAAGAAGACTTAAAAGTTGGAACAAAAATGTCTTGCACACTCTGGCTCCATATGCACTAATTCAAGGTAAGTCATCTATCACAGTGAGCGTTTTATTCCTCTATCATCGTGTGCTCTGTAGCGATCATTTTGAAAACTGTTTGTTTCATGCATTCATGGACACTCGGAAAAAATTTGACAGGTGAGTACTTGTACTTAATGAGTTAAAACTCATGTTTTCTGAAAGTGGTAATTTGATTTACTTTATTATTGTGCCTCCACCTGGCTTGCATAAACTAGTCCACAAGGTCTTTTTTTTGGTATGCAAAGCTTCAAACCTCACATGATTCACACTCTCATTATAAATTGAGCAAGTTTATGGAGGAGAAAATAAAGCATATAAACCGAAAATACAAAAAAGAAATACAAGTGGTAAAACAAAATGGCACATTAAATGACAGCACAAGAGCATATCCCAGAACCTGGCTTTTTTAATTACATTTTTTCAGCTGGATAAGGCAGCAATGTGGGCTATCAGTGACTGGGCCGTACCTGGATTTTTATTTTGAACCACCCAAATTTGCAATGTTAAAGTTTCCAATCTGCAGTTCAAGTTTTGAGAAGAGAAGGTAATCAGAAAACATGATAATTTACCGTCTCCCATTTTCATAAAATATAGTAGTAACTGCTGCATACTGTATCATATTATTTTATTTTTTATGAATTATTAAAACACATTTTAACATTGTTTACAGAAAGGCAACCCCTCGTAAATACCTTCCATTAGACCTTTAAACAACCCTGGAAGTGCGAGGTGAGCTCCTGTGTCCTAAATAAGACATTTTGCTGATGATGCTGTCCAGATGGTTTGTCCCTAATTATCACCAGAAAGCAAAAGAAATGAACAAAACATGGACTGTATGAAGTGAAAGCAAGAAAAGAACAACAATGGTTTGACCTAAATGTAACATGAGGGTCTCCATCTTAGTATAAGGGGCTGTCGGACACTTTAATGCTGGGATGAGCTGGCAGCTGGAGCAGAGCACAACAAGCGCTCATCAGCCCACCCCGCATCCTCTTCCCCTTGTTCATCCTCCACTCTGCTCTCGACCCTTTGCAGCGGCTCACCTCAGTGAGGATGAATAATGAATGTGACTAGACACATGGGTCAGAGGTGACGTTTCTGTGAGGGAGCAAATTCCTCCTTGATTAGTACATAAAAAGCCAGGCCCATCTGCCTCTGCTCTGGGATTTGACAAGGGTCTGGGCAGGAATGCCAGGAGCCCAGGGACCTGGACATAGTGGAGCAGAGACGAGGCCTGGGTGTTGGTGGTGGGTGTAGGGCGGTTTATTGGGGGTGGGGGGGAAGCAAGGAGAGACACATAGCAGGGGGACTCACTTTATCATCACCTCACACCATGCAGACTCTGCAGCATTGTAATGTGTAAAGCTTCAACTTGCCTTTGGGCGTTTCAGTCTTAGTGCAGTGTATACAAATCAGGCTGTCAACCATTAAATGGCAAGAACTGCACTAACTGTTTTGTATTCACTCATAAAACCTAAAAGTAATAGGAATTGTTTTAGGCTATCACTAATACTCTTATATCTCTTTTATATGCTTCTCATTTATATCGGAACACAGATGTATAGTATTTTCTTTGTTCAATGACAGATTTAGAATAACTGCATGTCCAAAATACCACATCATGTGATGCCTACTGCAGGGTTGAGCTAATCACCGTCAATTTTCTTTGTTGGGTAAATCTCATGTTATTCCATAATATGTGTTTTAGATGAGAGCTGTCACACACGTGCCCAGTATGGAACACAACTTCTGATTGGTCAACAACAGACTCAGCCCAAGGCAGTGGACAGTGGACAGCTAACAACAACTACAACTTTTGTCAACACGGACAAATAATAAGAGACATTCAGGGGTCTTTCACACCTACGTCGTTTGGTCTGGATTTTCTCACTCTTCAGTTTGATCTGAACCAAAATTATAGGTATGAAACCTCCCCGGACCGGACCAAACAGGAGACCAAAGGAGGTAGTCTCTGTCCTGACCAAACTGATCCATGGTTCAGTTTGTTTCTAGTGTAAAGCATTTTTTTTGGATAGCTATAACAGAATACTTCAATAAAGTCCATAATAATGCTGCTCAAAAAAATAAAGGGAACACTAAAACAACACATCCTAGAACTGAAAGAATGAAATAATCTCATTAAATACTCTTTTCTTTACATAGCTGAATGTGCTGATAACAAAATCACACAAAAATGATCAATGGAAATCAAATTTATCAACCCACGGAGGTCTGGATTTGGAGTCACACTCCAAATCAAAGTGGAAAACCACACTACAGGCTGATCTAACTTCCAACGTTCTCCATGGCATCTCCAGACTCTGTCACGTCTGTCGCGTGCTCAGTGTGAACCTGCTTTCATCTAATGAAGAGCACAGGGCGCCAGTGGCTAATTTGCCAATCTTGGTGTTCTCTGGCAAATGCCAAACATCCTGCACAGTGTTGGGCTGTAAGCACAACCCCCACCTGTGGACGTCGGGCCCTCATACCACCCTCATGCAGTCTGTTTCTGACCGTTTGAGCAGATACATGCACATTTGTGGCCTGCTGGAGGTGATTTTGCAAGGCTGGCAGTGCTCTTCCTGCTCCTCCTTACACAAAGGCGGAGGTAGCGGTCCTGCTGCTGGGTTGTTGCCCTCCTACGGCCTCCCCTACGTCTCCTGATGTACTGGCCTGTCTCCTGGTTGTGACTCCATGCTCTGGACACTACGCTGAAAGACACAGCAAACCTTCTTGCCACAGTTGGCATTGATGTGCCATCCCAGATGAGCTGCACTACCTGAGCCAGTTGTGTGGGTTGAAGACTTCGTCTCATGCTACCACTAGAGTGAAAGCACCGCCAGCATTCAAAAGGGACCAAATCAGCCAGGAAACATAGGAACTGAGAAGTGGTCTATGGTCACCACCTGCAGAACCACTCCTTAATGGGGAGTGTCTTGCTAATTGCCTATAATTTCCACCTGTTGTCTATTCCATTTGCACAACAGCATGTGAAATTGATTGTCAATCAGTGTTGCTTCCTGTGTGGACAGTTTGATTTCACAGGAGTGTGATTGACTTGGAGTTACATTGTGTTGTTTAAGGGTTCCCTTTATTTTTTTGAGGAGTATATATGTTTGGGGGGAGGGGCATTGGCATTGGTGGCAAACTGCCAAACTGCAGGAATACATTTCTTTCATTTCTTTCGTCACAGCACCACAAACTGTTACATTACATTAAGCAAGAGTGCTTTCTCTGTTTTACCATTCTGTCCTGAGTACAAGCTTAAACATTTTTTCATACAGCCAAGGGTTCTTGACCAGAGTGGTTTAGTCATAACCTGACCGCAAACTTCCTATGCACAGTTTTCTAAATCACTCACACGTGGGACCCTTTAGACCTTTCATTTAGAAAGGTCAAGGCCACCTACAACACCACCAAGGATCCCTTAAAGCGCCTGACTTCCCATGGGGGGCATCATTGATCTTATTAATCTTTATAGAAGGATTAACAGTGGAAGCTCCTCAGTGGCGTTATCCACTCATTTACACTGACAGTCTGGGGTGCAGGTAGGTAAATTACCATACTCTATCCCACAGTAACAATGCAACATATACATGCCCTAAACGAGGCCAGAGATAAGGAGAGGAAAACATGGAGCAGGTTTACCTCACGTAGAAAGAAAGAACTTACCCTTCTGTAGCAGCTATAATTAATATGCTAAATTGAAATGCAATAATCGACTAGGGGACTGGTTTCACATGTTAGGCGCCAGTGAAGGGGTGATTGGGACCCTGGTGAATTAAGGATTGGATCTGATGGGAAACAATGCAGCTTCTATTTTTTATTAATTAGCCTCTTATCCATAAAAAGCATGAAAGACTTCAATTGTGTCTTACTCCAGCTTCTCAAATCATCCATTCATTAGCTCTGAATGGCCTCCACCAAAGCATTATAGCACATGCATATGAGAAAAAAAGAGTGAATGAAAGATTGAGTAGACTGCCCTGATGTCACTGGGTCCCATTATTATATGGGGGGAGTGTATGAAAAATGTTGAGGTCCTTTGTCAAATGTGAAAAGGATAAATGTTACATGGCCAACAGCCATTACAATAAACATTTGTGTGGAATGTCAAGTCATAATAAGTTTCTATTTAAAACCTCTGCAGTCACATCCACACACAGCCAGTGTGCACTTACAGATAATCAATATCAGCTTTTGAAGGTGACCAAACCACAAATTTCCAATGTCTTTCTATAGTTTCCATTAGGCATTGGATCTTCCAGTGATCAGCTTCAAAAGGAGTGCAATTGCCCACACAGGTGTACACAAAGACTCCACCATTGTCCTAGACATATTTTTTAATTATAACCTGTGAAAACAAGTTGTATTTTTAACCCAAACCCAAAATTAGATATTCCTAAATCACTTGGATGCTCCTCCTGAGAGTTCAAACACTGTTCATCTCGACTGCATATACAAGGAGCTTTTAAATGAATAAAAAGACTGAGTCCCATTGTTGCTGTCTGTAGATGTAACTCTCTATAGGCACCCAACACAATCTGTGATTAAAATCTCCTTTGACTTTTCTTTGTTGCTGTGTCTTTGCATCCCTCCAACTCACTGCAGTTCTGTTTCTCCCACAAGCCAAAAAGCCAAGCCTGAGGATTTACTGCATTTTGTTTTGATGCGTACATTTCCTTAAGAAGATTACAAAAAAAGCAAGTGCTGTCATATATCCGGTTTAGAGCTAGTCTCCTATCCTCTGTGTCTCACTCTATGCATGTGTGCATGCCTGCCTGTGTCTGCCTGTGAGTTCATACATTCACAGAGATAGACAGAGGTGTGGTGGCAGCATGAGAGAGGAGCATGGTTGCGTAATGAAACCCATAATTACAGGGCGAGGGACGGGTATTGTTCAAGCGATTGACAAGTCCCTTTCAGTCATGAGTGCAATTTTCTGTCAAAGACTTGTCTTTCTGTCTCCCCCCCCCCAGAAGGCTGTGCACCTTCTTCTGCTGCTGCATGAGAACACAAAGGCATCACTCTCCTGGACAGGGAGTGTGCCTGGCGATAATGCATAATTTGCATTTAATTCTTGGATATGACAGCCTCCCTTATAGTACAGCAGAGCCACGGGCCTAATTTACATTGTGTCCTTATCAGGTGCCATAATGCTTTGTTATGCGACAAACATTGGGAGCGTATGACATTTATCTGCATGATATGGTAGTGATATGGTTAGCCAGCGTACATGTGTATAATGACAATAAAAACAGGCTGCTGATGTGTTTGGGGATATAGTAAATGTGCACCTGTGTACACCACATTTGAATGCAGCCAACGCATCTACAGATGTTTTTCTTTTATGTGTATATGCTTAGATCGGAGCAGACTGAACTATACACGTAAAGAGACAACCTGCTCTTCCCTGGAAAAGATGAAATTGTGTTCCAACTGTCAGACGAAGTTTCTCATTCTTTTTTTCTCAAGAACAGTCTGCATGTTAGGTGTCATTCATGTAATGACATTGTCACTTATCTATTTTCATATGTGCTTCTTCACACACTTTTCACCTTCTTCTTCCAATATTTGTGAAGAAAATAAATCTTCTAGTGTGAACAACAGAGTATATAACACAATATTGTTCAAACTTGCTTCTTCCTCCAGCTCAGCCCCTCCTGACAGTGTAAGCAATTTTATTGAACATGGCTTTTCCTCTGACTAGTCTTCCAGAACAAATGTTCCAAGCAGGGGAATCCAGAATGTCACATATCAGGTCAGTGCGTCCGGGTGTGTGATTCCTCCGATATTACACATTTTTAATTCCTCCTTACATGCCACTGGAGAATAGTAGGGGCAATGTCTGCCCATAATTGAGCCAGGTTGTTGCTGAGCTTAGAATTATTTTGGGAGATGGGCAGAAGATGGAGGAAAACTCAATTCTGACCCTGGAGACAGTGAGGCACAATCTGCTGTAGATACCTTAAGCTCATATCCTCCACTCTCCCGTATGAATGAACTCCATCATTCTCTCAGCTTCCTGTCCCGGTCATTTGTTCTTCTCTTCCTGACTGTGGTACACATAGACATTGTTAAACTATTGTGAAATGTGCCAGGGATCGCCTTTATAAAACTGTCGGTAGGATCCTTATTAAAAGTGTACGTACGCCAAAAAAATAAAACTGTGCACATGCACATCTGTAAGCAATGTTCTCTTTACAAATCACAGATTACCCACAAGTGTGCATACGTGAATCAGCTTGTTATCCCGCCCTGTACACGCCCATTTTTAACCATAAATAGTCAATGAAAAGCACCTCATGAATGCTGAACAGTATGTTAATGGCACGGCAGCTGTTCTTTAAACCGAATCATGACAACTGACGGGGAAAAAGCAAAAAGCTTCACAGACACTGGTAAATTGCTGCAAATTGAATTAAAATGTTGGCTTGTTCTCATACAGTGTAGGTAAACCTGATGTATAGACTAACTATATTAATAATACCGTTCAAAACGTCACTCGGGGACAGCCTTGATATACCAGACCTATATAAGATTTAACAGAACTATAGATTATGTCCAAACAAGCCTTAGTGATAAAGTTAACGATTATATATAATATTTATATAAAACACTTAGCTGTCGGGCGGCCTCTAGCTCACCCAGCATGAGCGTGTGCCCAATGTAGGGTGAGTCCTTGGCAGTGGCCCAGGTTCAAACTCGACCTGTAGCCCTTTGCTGATTGTCATCCCCTCTCTTTCTCTCCCCTTTGCTATCTATCCACTGTTACTATCGAATAAAGGGAAAAGACCCAAAAAAGGACCTGTATTTGAACCGGGATAGCACGGATCCGGCGCGTTACCCTCTCTACTGGACCCAATTCAGTATAAGTCCAAGGCATACTAACCAGTCATCGTCATGGCCCCTAAAGTCTCTTTCTCTCCTGTTTCTTCCATTGGCATAGTCCTCCTGCAAGGCCAGCAGTGCCAACATGCAGCATTATGCACGGGGGTCACCACAGTATTTATAAGTTTACAACATATTGTGATTGTTAACACCTCGCCAAAATCACAGTATCAACTAGTGGTATCGCCCAACCCGAATACAAAAGTCTAATGGGGAAACACTCTTCTTCATGTAGGTTTTGTCACAAACAGTATTAAAGCTTGGACTGATAACGAGGACATTAAGTGTAAAGATTGTGCAAGTTTTAAAGACATATATTTAGTTATTTAATTCAATTTAATTCAATTTCATTTATAGTATCAATTCATAACAAGTGTTATCTCGAGACACTTTACAGATAGAGTAAGTCTAGACCACACCATAATTTACAAGGACCCAACAGTTCTAGTAGTTCCCTCCAGAGCAAGCAACAGTGCGACAGTGGCGAGGAAAAACTTCCTTTTAGGCAGAAACCTTGGACAGACCCAGACCCAGGCTCTTGGTAGGCGGTGTCTGACGGGGGTTGGGGTTAGAATGAAGAGTGGCAATAACAGTCACAAAAAATAGTAGTTTGTAGTAGTTCTTTGTAGCAGTTCATGGCATAGCAGGGCACTGTGCGGCATTACAAGGCACAGCAGGACGTAGCAGGGCACAGCAGAGCGTAGCAGGATGAACATGGCATCGCAGAACGTGTAGCGGGACCATGGCAACAGCTGCTACCATGATATTGGAGCCTCCCTGATCCAAGGAAACATGCTGGGCGAAAAAGAACATAAGGACTCCGTGGAATGACTCCCCAGAGCTAAATCGACACTAATTTACACTATGTTCTGCAGTTATCTAACGGTAGGGTATTTGTTGATATCATGTAGTCCATAGAGGCGGGCCATCTCCTCCTCCTGCGCTCCGTAGCGATTAAATATTTAGAACTAATTTTGATTTAAGATTTGAGTTGGATTTTACAAGGTGTTTATGTAACAATGATCCCTCAGTACAAGCACAAACAACAATGCTGGATTTAATCTTCATGGTAATGTGGATGATATGGAGTGAAGAAATGTGCATGAGGCATCAATACTTGAAAATATTAAGAGTAATTGTTATTTCCACATTTACTTTCTGCAGTCTGACATCAGTTCACCACTTCACCGTCTGCGTTGCCAATTCCCATTCGCTCCAAAATGTGCGTACGCATGGGACATTTTCCGGTCAAGTTTGTTTTTTATAAAATCACAACCTTTGCATGGGAAGTGGCGTACCAACATTTTCAGCCCTGTTTTGTGCATACGTCAAGTTTATAAATGAGACCCCTGGTCTGGGCTGGTATCATCTTGCTCCCTGATGAACACATATGGAACATACAGGCATTTCCAGTAAGCCCAGGGATATTTGCTCATTCTCAATTGCTGGACATCATCTGCCACATGCACCTTTTTTATTATTTATTAATTTGTCACATATCTGAGGCCAAGAAACTGCCCGACTGAGTGTCACCCATATTTGAGCTCAATGGTTTTAACACTATCAGAAAGGACATGTCAAAAATGGCACAATATGAATTACATGTGAACTGCCTCACCATGTGCTATTGCTTGTTTTTTGTGACAGGAAGACAAGCCCTCAAGCCTTTTTCTTCTTTTTTTTCACTGCGTGTTATCATGGCAATTTCTCTTTCACACCAGAGATGATTGAAAGTGTTAACCATGTTTCCTATATGGCATGTCTCTTTTTCATGTCCTACTGTCAACGGAAAGTTCTAGCAAATTTATTCCCTGAGGACCCTTAGCCAGTTCTCCCTTACATTCTCTTTTTCCCCTTCACTAAAGTTCAAGCACTGTAATATCGAAGGTCAGACAAGAAATGGCTTGTCATTAATACTGAAAATCTATGCAGGAGTTTAGATGGAGGTGGTGAAAGCTTTGGTGCAACAAGAATTCCCATAGGAATCACAATTTGCCTCAGCATTCCCTGGCCCTTCACAGTTTGATAACTCAATAGATTACCTGCCGCACTTTCCATGGACATTAAACTAAGTTCTCCTTAGGATCGATGAGAAAGAGCTTTTTGGATATCAACACTGCTCAATCCTGCACACTTCATTTCCCACACCATAAAAAACCCTGAATTTAATTAAACCACACACAATGGTTTTAATTCAAACTTTGTACAGGTACATAAAGTAGGTGCCAACGAAAAAAAAGACAGAAACATAGCACTGTAATGGAGAAATGTATATTTCCCCAAACAAGAAAAAACAAATCAGGGACTGACAATAAGAGAAAGACAGCTTTGTAAACTCAGTATTGCATTCGTAGCTGACATTTAAAATGTACATTACTAATTCAAATATATTTATTTCTAGGAAATGGTATTTCATTAGAAAAAGACTGGAGAGAATGTGAGAAATGGGCACTTATATTTCAGACAGGTAGCAGGTAGCGAGGAGTTATTGGTGCCCACTTGCTTTGTCAAAGGCAAAAAGGTCTTTGGAAGGTCTTTTTCAAGTGTGACATTCATTGCTGCAGACTATTTACCTACGCTTGTACTTTTATTTATCGCGCGGTTTCACACCATGAATTATCTAATGTCTTATGGACTGTAAATTTCCCTAATGCAGTTCTGCGCCCTTCCTCTACACTTACCTACACACATAAGCATGTACGCACTATGCACACAAGCACACACCACAATCAAACACGCACATACAGTACACAATCATAATACCCCTGAAGTCACCCTTTGTAGGAATACTCCCTCAGCTTTATTGTGTATTGAGGCTACAAAGTGCCCACATTTGTTTGCAAGGGGTAAGTGATAAAAGCATCTGCCATAAGAAACCCCCGGTGTCCTTTTGAGGCCCTTGTGAAAGCAGTAAAGCCGCTGTCACCAATCAATCAGGGAGAGTACCACAATATTGTTTACTAGCGCAGCTCATTAAGCAATGTAGCAGAACATGCTAACTTAATTTAAAGGGAGATTTATTGTGGCCTGGGCAGGGGAGAACCATTGTCCCGTAGCTCAACTCTGTACCATTGTGGATCTGGGTTGCTAAATTACAACCAAGAGCTGCTGATAAATTTGCCTGTTCTCATTTAACCTACTTATCGGTTTCCAGATAGACAATAATGAAGAATCATTTGACACTGAAGTGGAGCACAATAAAGTAATTTGCTATCACGCTATCAAGCCCAACTGTTGGCCCAAAATAACACAGTGGCTATGAAAAAAGTGGAAAAACCATGTAGAGACATCGATAACTCAATGAGTGGAAGTAAATTGGTAACATGTAGAGACATGGATGACTCATTAAATAGGCAATGCAGGTTAAGTTGCAGTAGAAACAGCATTTTACAGTAAACTAAGGAGAGAGGCGAAAGCAATCAAGATCAAAATAGATTGCTTTTTACTTCAAACTGCTTCATAAGAGAGATAGAGTTTATGAAATTGGTACTTGCTAAAGAATAAAATTGACAATTAAAATCAGTTTCTTTTTCTACAACCCTATTAAAGCCTTTGTTCTTTATAATTAGCTTGAGTATTCTGAAGCTGTTTATAAATAACAGAAAAGAAATGCAATTGGCTGACAACTTAACTCCTCTCACTTTGGAAGTGACACTGACAGGCTTCCCACCGAGGACGAGGTCACAATGAAGCCCAGTGATCAGGACTCACACTGGGGGGTGCTTTGGGCTTCTTCCCAGGTACCAGGTCCAGGGGCATCTCTCTAGTAAAGTGCCTCTGGGGGGTAGTCACACTTTTAAAAGACGGAATTAAGTGGAAAAATGTCTGCTCACTCACTGATGTAATTATCTGTCCTGGATTAACATCTGTTCGCAAGCTTGTGTGCCAAGTCCACTTCAACATGTGCCAGTACCTTGTGGCAGTGCCGGATATGTGTACCTGTGTCTATTTCCAGACGCTGTGTATCTTGGCACCAGCTACAGCAACTTTTCACTCTGACATCCTCCACCCATTCAACATCTGCGTATTTATGTGAACATCTTGGCTGCGGTCACTGAGAATACCAATGTTGTGACACCACCTAATCAGTTTTTCCAGTGTAATCACCACAATGTAGAACAGGTTTTCTTAGATGAAATTTATTTTTTACAAATTATATATATATATATATATTGGGGCTTTCAAAGTTAAGGGGATAGTAACAAGTTAACTCAAATTCCTTTTAATGCCACTCATTTTCGCCACTCATTTTTTTGACGCACAATTCAAGCCTTGGGCCGCGCTGTGATGCAGCAGTTACGTTGTACAACCGTAAAGTGTTCCGTGATAATGTCCAGAGGAACACCAAATCCGCCATCTACCGCCAGGCTTGCCACTGAGAGTGAAGTGCATCTCTGGTCACATCTCTGGTGACATCTCTGAGGAGACCCGCGGTGTGCTGAAAGTTTTTTTGGAGAAGTCGATCCATGATGGCGTCACCTAACACACCAAGAGGAAGAAGGTGATCGCCATGGATGTGGTGTACGCACTGAAGAGGCAGGGCCGCACACTGTACGGCTTTGGAGGTTTAACCTGATTCTGAGTCAACTATATAAAAGGCTTATTTAAGAGCCACACAATTTAAAGAAAGTCTTCCTGTTCTGAGCAACAGGCTTTATTACTTACATTTTTAACTAAAGCAATGATCATTAAAAAAGCAGCTCAAGAAGAAATGGATGAAGAAAAGGGTCTTTTAAAAGGCAAGTTCATTATTATTTTCATGTACTGTCAATGTGTATTAAGTTGCAGTACCACCGGAGTACGTTAAGTCTCAAATACCACTTGAGGATTAAACACTTGTAAAATATTTCTTTTAAAGTACATTTAGAACAGATAAAAAAATGTGCAATACATTTGCGATTAGGTTATGAGTTAGGTATGGACAATGATGCAATCAATCGCGATCAAATATTTAAATTTATTTATTTATTATTATTTTATTTTATACTGTATATATATATATATATATATATATATATATATATATATATATATATATATATATATACTCTATTATAAGTACTACTATAAGTACTATGCTATGTCTGAAGATTACTTTATTTGACTTATATTTTATTTAGTTGCCAGCCATATTTACTGCTCAGGAGTCTCATTTATTAAACAGTGCATAGGATCACACACAGTGTGCGTACGTGAAACAGCCTCTTATCCCGCACTGTACACACCCATTTTTAAGCATAAATAGTTAATGCAAAGCACCTCATGAATGCTGATCAGTATGTTAATGACCCTGGCAGTTTTTCTTTCGTTACGCCGAATCATGACGACTGACGGGGAAAAAGCAAAAAACTTCTCAGACAAAGGTAAATTGCTGCAAATTGAATAAGAATTTTGGCCTGTTCTCACACAGTGTAGGTAAACCTGATGTCTAGACTACCTATTTATTAATAATACTGTCCAAAATGGCAGGCATTACGGCACTCGGGGACAGCCTTGATATACCAGACTTACAGTATATGATAAGATTTAACAGAACTATATATTATATCCAAACAAGCCTTTGTGATAAAGTTGAAGATTATCATATTTATATAAAACACTGAGCTGTCTGCCATTTCCCTCTGGAAACAGCCAGTTGCCCCTTTGTGTGGGAAGTGGTCTACGCACATTTTCAGCCCCATTTTGTGCTTACGCCACGTTTATAAATGAGATGCCTGGTTTGTTCTGCCTACTCTACTTTTATTATAAAATTAATCCAAGCAGAGACATGTTCTTACAGATCATTCCTTCCTATCTAGAAAACACATTAGCATGCTTCATTTATCTATATCACATGCATCAAAGTGAGTGTCAGGGTGGGCGTTCACCTACTGGCTTATTCCCACCTTAACAACTCTGTTGTAACAGAGCCCAGGTGGCCTGTGTGTGCTAGATAACCTGCTTGATATTCAGCCCGCAAACCTGGGCTAATCCATTATGCATTGGCATTATTATACTTCTTTTTAGTCCCCCCCCCCCCTTATTAGAAGTGCCAACCTTTCCTGGTGTGGCTGTAAGTGTAAGCTAAATGAAGGATTCCATTTGAGTTGTGGTTATTGACATGCAATATCCAAAGGATTAGCCTGTCTTACTGTGGAAATGCCATCCAATATAAGCGGAAGGAATGTTTTTAGATGACTCTTGGGTATACATGGTGACTAACATGTATATCCACTGGGAGCAAATTATAATTGAACTATACCATGGAAAAGAGAACTTGCATCTCCTCTTGTTAACTGGGCCCTAATTATCTTTACTCTTCAGTTATTGGAGCATTGGGGATAGAGCACTGTGTCCTCTCTATTAGATCAAGAGTCTGGGGAGTTATTTTACTATAGGTTAATAAACTTCAGAATATCATGCAGAATGCAATCACAGCTCAGCCAATATTAACAATGATATGGCATTTCTGAGCATGTGCATTAAGGCTGGGTAAAGTCAGCTCTCAGGGTAGCATGCCCCTGTAGTTTCAGAAATGTACAATTGTCAACAATGCCATGGTGGGTTTTCTCCTATTTGAATGCCCAATATTTCAAATAATCTGCTCTTGTTGCCACACAAATGGCTCTGGCTGGAGGATATTATCAAGTACTCTCATTAAAATGCATGACATGTTTCACAGAGCTCAGTTAGTATAAGATTTGCGTAGCCTTTGGCTTGTCAAATGATTCTATAATTGATTAGATTAATACTGATCAGTGCTAACATGGAGCACAGGGTGGACTGATGTCAGTGTAGAATAGACAATTGGATATAGTGAGTAAGTGTGAAAGAATTATCAGTGATTAAATGGTTTGTGAAACGTTATTAAAGTAATAGAACAGTCACATCCTAATTTCTGAAAGGAAATTACCACTTATTAGATTTTTTTTAAATTATGATGGAAAATGATCTACACTGTATGATGTATTTCATGTTAGATATAAAACATGCCAGAATGCCACACGGTGTTAATAACACTTATCACGGTACTCAAGTGAATTCACTGCGTGAACCATGACCTGAACCAAAAAACAGTTTGCATTGTATATGCTTGTTGGCAGATGTAAGCCTTACTTTACCTATCTGTCAAACCACGCTTTGCTGTGACTACAGCAAGGTTTATGCCCCCCCCCGCTCAGATTTAGCAAAAGAGTGTGATAAACACCTATGCCACAAAGAGCTGAGTCTATCGAAGAATATAGACTTTATCGCTTGGAAGCACTGCGGTTCCAGTTCTTCTACTTGAGTGGAAGGACTAAGATGACTGCTGCTTTTAGCTCTCCCACTGCTTCTTCTTTCATGCATCATAAAGGGCCACCTTCTTGCTTTAACACATACTGGTGTCTTATCATCCCTTTCCACTAAATCTCAACACAATATTTGGGATTTTCCCTAGTGCATAGAGGAATCACAAGGGGCTCAAAAAGTCAGCAAGGGAGACCTCAAGCACATGCCTTGGGACAGCATGGAGCCTATGTGGATTTATCATGAAATTCAATCAGTCTGTGAGTTACATATAATATTGTAATATTGCCAATGGTGTATCTGTGGTAACTAACCTAACGGGCTAGCGTTAACTAAACGCAATACTCTTCATTGGCTAATGCCGCACAGCTACTTTTAAACCCGAAATATGGCTCCATAATTTAAATAGTTTCTTGTCAGACTCCACCCTTTTTCAACACTTAATTTTCAACTTGAATCAATAAACAGGATCACTACTTTCATAATGAAAATAAAGCCTCAAGGCACAGATTTTGAATTTTACTATTTTTATTACTCAAGTAATCATTTCAGCCCCAGACTGATTATTGATTACTAGGAAGCCTTCCTGCAAATTGCATGGAGACATGCACAAGATGAGGGGAAATATTAATAAATGAGCTTAAACAAAAAACTTGATGCAAGCAACCAACTTAGCACTACCTGTTAGATACATGGTCGTGGTTCAATCTGCAAGTGACAAACAATAACGGTCGGATTTATTTTAACCAATACAATATAAGCAACTCAGCACACACTATTCATCAAGTCGAGACATCTCAAAGTACTGTGGCAGAACCATTCATTAGTAATTCAAATAAAGAGTCTGTATAATTTTCTGTGTGGCAGCAGGTCCAGTGCTTCTGTTGTTTTCATTCATTTTGTTCATCAGGCTGAATCTCTGAGGACTCCATGCCATCTTATGTCCATCTTCGCTCCAGCTGGTCCACAGGTGGCTAAGTACACTTTGCTCTTATTTGTCTGGCCTGCCTATTCAATATTAGCCTACTCTCCATCCGCAGAACGGCCCCTGATATTGTGAGAGGGGCAAAAAGGCATTTGGCTGCCATTTCCCACCTTGGCTAAATCCAGCTCCTGGAGCCTGGGCCAGACTGATGATGACACTGTTCCAGGTCTCCACCTGTGTCCTCCTCCTCTGATCAGTGCAGTGGCCATGCTGGGAAGGGATAAGCAACAGCAGGACGCTTTCATCTTTCCCTAGTGCTTCCGGGCTGAAGAGCATCGAAAGATTATCAGGATTGTAAGGTGTTAGAATCTCAATCTTTTATGCTTGACCTAAGATCGATCTACATGTCTGTGCTGCACTATGCTGCACTCCATTTCAATGGATGTTCAAAAATACTGTCATAAAATTTATATTTATTTTGTTAGTCTTGGTCAGTCTTATTTTAACTCCATTTACAGATACAACAGTTCACCTCATCCATTTACTCCAGGGCCAAATGTTGGTTAAAGTATGGAAGTTATGAGTGTTTTGAATAAGCAAAACCATATTCTCTGTCTGTTTGTTTTCCAAAGCAAAAATAAAGTTATTGATACAATGTATATATATATATCCCCTTTATCTTCACACAGATATTTGCCTAAGCACATTTTGCTGTAGCTAATGATTTTCACATTTAGAAAGGAGGACTCAACATTCTCAACAGTGAATAGAATAAATATACATTCACTTTTTTTTTTTTATGCGATCACATTTTTTTTCTTATTTCAGCAAAAGAGCAAAACATTGGTACAGAAAAGTACACTACACATACCAAAGAAGGCACAGTGCACCTCCTCCACAATCTCTCCCTGCGACCAAATGTTTCCACACCAAAACCAACAGGAGATACAGAAGGGAGGGAGACACAACAAAAACAACAGCAAGAACAATGAATATATATTAACATTTTTAAATTATTGATGTGAAAATAACTGTGCTTTGCTTTCATACAGAGATTACCTGTGATTAAGACAGGCTGCCCTGTCATATCTTCTCCCACTCCTCCCTCCTAAGCCTCAGACACACTCAGCCTTAGACTCTCCCTCCCCAGTCTGTCTCCACATGATAAGCGGTCTGAGCTGCTCTCACCAGTTGGGTTAGGTGCCGGGAGCTCAGTACTATGTTGGCCCTGCAAACCATGACAGCAAATCACACAACACGACAGCAAATCACACAAAACAAAACGTTTTGTTAAGTTAAAAAATTGGACTACATTTAACGTTATGTCTTATTTTAATACTGATAGACGGCAGTGCAGTCTGCTGCACAGACAGAAAGAAGTCGGAGCTCAGGCGGAAGGCTGAGAGCTCGACTGTGGATATGACTGTGGATGGTAATTGTTGATTTTGTTTGGATGTGCCTAATTTTATTTTCATATTTTATGTTGACTGTTTTTAACTGCTCTTTAATGTTTAATTTCTTGTACTGCACTGTAACTTTTTTTTTAACAAAGACAGACAATAGACAGACTAACAATGTAACTAAAACACATGTAAAGGTGCTTTTGGTTACATTTACCCACCTAAAAGAAAAAAGAAAAAAGAAAAAAAAAAATCAATTCATTGGCTGGTCTTTACTCAAACATCCATTCAGAATTTGGGCCAACTGAAGAAGGCAGCGCAAAACCAACAGTTTATACACTGTACCAACGGATGACATTGTGCCTTTATACTCACATAGGAAATAAATGGGGGTCTCTGTCATTTTTGCAAATATACAAAATTACATAATACATAAAATAAAGTAAGTAACACATAAAATATCCCAAAATATACTACGTGCCAAAAAAACAGTCAGGACGAGGATCAGTGTCCAATACGTACCTACCCTTTCCGTTTCAGTCACACCAATGCTGTCATGTTTTGCGATTTGCTGTCGTTTTGTGGCGATTTGCTGTTGTGTTGTTGCGATTTGCTGTCGTAATGTGTGATTTGTTGTTGTGTTGTGTGGATTTTCTGTCGTGTTTGCACTTCAGGGCCACTGTAGTTCAAAATCTATGCGTCATCATGTAATTTATGTCATTTATAAATTCACATTCATGATTCACATTTTTTCCCCCGTTTTTTTATTGGCGTGTATACTATAAGATGGGAAAAGTAACTAGATTTACATACTATGAATGTTTGTTTTTTTTAAATTGAGAATCATTTTTGAATCAAAAATTGATTTTGAATCGAATCTTGAGCCTAAAAATCTATATCGAATTGAATCGTGACATTTTCTGAATCATGCACCCCTTTAATTTATTTAAACCGTTAGATTCAAAACTCAAGAAAAGCCAATACACAGTTATTTAAAAATGAGACTATTAAAAATAAGACTAACAGCACACAGGAAGTCGGTTCCACTTTTTAAGGTTCTTGGTAAATGATTATTTGATTGGGCATGCTTTGAAAGAATAGCAGCAAACAGATTTTAAGTTAAAAGTCATTTGAACTTTGTTTTGTGTGACATTTTCAGTGCACAATATACTTTGCATAGTGCCAACCATAAAATGTCTTCACTGGTGTCCACAATGATTGTTCCCATAAGGAAAAAAAAAACAGAAATTAAGTGATAGTTATATATAATATAATACAATCTGTCCTTAAAATTCATGCATCTCAGTATGAAATATACACTATAATCTTTTCAGAAATGTCCTGCTCATCTCTTTTCCACATTTTCTCAAATGTGCTTAATTAGCAACTTGCATGGACCCTCTAGCTGTGTTTGCAACTCTTAGCTAGCTTGCTTCCTGCTTTGCTAGCTAAGAGCAGTCATTTACAAAATACAAACATGCAGTTTTTTAAAGCCTTCAATCAGCAAATCATGACACGGCAAGAGGAAAAATGCATGACACTCATGACCTCAGTTACATGACGAGCAGAGTGAGTGAAAGCGTGTTTATAGTGGAAGAGACTGAGTGTGCGTCCGTTTGTGGTTTCTTACAGCAGTGATCTCAAGCACTGATAAACAATAAATTGTGGGTTCTCTGGCTTAAGAAGGAGACAGAGAGAAGCCAGTGTTGTTGATGGGCATGGGCGGATGAGAGGATGCTGAAAAGCATGGAGGCATGGCATGCTCTTGGGGGTGGGGGGGACTTTGCAGTACCTGGTCCAAATAATGGGGAAGGCCAGCTGGGGCTTTTGGCAAACATATTTAGGACCTAGTGGCAGGCTCTGAGCCCCTGAACTAATCCCGTTGCAGGTGATTATGTGGAGAGAATTTCAGAAATTGAGGGCTACACCCTTTGTTCTCTTCCCCTATACTTCCTGTACACTGGCGTGGAGGTTTAAAACACAAACTCTTAAATTGTTAATTAGAGCTATTGTCTCACTGAAACAAAAATGACAACAAAATAACCATTTTTTACCATTATCCTACATGGTTATGGCATGACGTCGTCATACTCAGATTCTAGTCAGAATATGAGTCTGATACTGCTCCATTGGGTTGTGATTATGGGACGTGTTTCAACCCAACTGGGAAAGAAAATGCCTCTGCACTCAGTTGGATAGACTTACAACCAATCAGAGCAACGGAGTATGTGACGTATGTTGAACTTTTGCCGAATCCCGTAGAAAGAACGGCAAAAAGATCTTTCCGATCGACAAATGCCTCGATCGCGGTTCTCTTTTCCTCTTTTAAAATGAATGCACGGTCGATATCTTCTGTCTATCTGTCTATCTGTCTATCTATCTATCACATCTCAATTCTCCCGCGGCAGCCATCTTTGTTGTAAACAAATTCAACCCAAGCGCTCTTTGGTGACGTGGTTGATGACGTTACTCTTGATCGTCTGTCCATCATCGTATAAAGCCCGCCTTGACAATTCCATTGGTCCGAACAGCTCTGGTTCAAGCACAGTTGCTCCCCAACGGATCAAATCCAAACCAAACTTCCCAACCTCAAATAATGTGGGTGGAGCTAAGTTTGGCTGGCATCCAGGCTAACATGATTATACAAATTCCGTTATTTAAAAATGGTAAATTGATTATTTCCATATGAATAAACATGAGTATTATGCAACTTGTCATGGCCAATGTCAAATGTCAAAGCACAAACATGAATGTTTTTTTCTCATCATGGCCAGATCATTATGTTGCATTAAAGAAACAGGCTTTTCTTTTTTTAAACTGCAACTATTTACCATCTAAAGTCTCACCTTGAAGCTGAATAGGCTTGGAAGCACTTTTTCAAACCTGCTATTTTTTAAGCACTGAAATCTTCACCTGCCGTGTCAATCCCTGTCTGTTCAAATAAGGCAATCAAGAGAGGATGAAAGAGTCCAATTTTTGTGGTTTTGTCAGGAATGATTGACCTACTTTGGGTCAAAGGACTTAAAATTGTGATGTGACGACTTTAAAAGGTTTCATTTAGATTTATTTAGACGGTAGGATGCAGGTGTGCAGAAGCATGGAAAAATATAAGCTCTTCATCATCTGGCATGGCTTCTGCCTTGTGTTGAATTATATGAACAGTAATGCAGGACTTGGTGACAACATGATATAGTAACCCATCACAACAGGGAAATGCAGGTGCTTGTACTAATTCTCCAAAATCTACATTTGCATGAAGAAAAATGTGTCATTAATAATGACAATCTATTTTTTTTTAAATTGTACAAATCTCATCCAACAAAACGGATACATCTTGATTATGTAACAATGTGACTTTGCAGATCCTTTAAATTAAACAAGGCTATCATTCAAATGTCAGTCTTGAACTATGTAAAAGTTTGGGTGGGGAATTAAAAGCAATTAGCAGAAAGTATGGAATTAGTACAGTCTTTTTGTGTGGGTTGCAGTGCTTTTCAACAAAATCAAGGCAGACCATTTAAGCCCCACGGGGCCCTAAAATTACTTCTTTTCAGGTTACCTTAAGATATTTAAATGGAAAATGACAAAATGGTGTTTTTTTTTTTTTCTTTCTCCTATTCTTTTGTCTCTGTTGCTAGATGAGTGGCAGGTACAGCCTGTGACAAACAGGGCTTGTAACATGCTCTAAATCTGTCAGGACTGATCGCACTGGCCTCATTTGACTAACGGCTACATTGCAACAAAAAAACATCCAGACACCATGCCCAGTTGATGATGAGATTATGAGCCAAAATGTGTGATTAAATCTGCTTTGCCTCCAAAAGCCATATGGATGGATTGTACAGTAACCTTTCCATAGGGTCCTAATCCTCTAGTGGATTATATACAGTATACAGTGTTAATCAGTGCAGACAGCTATACATACATATAAAGTTGCAAATACGATGGATTCATCATCATTACAGATTTACGTTGTCTGCCAAATCTTATGTCTCTATCTCTGACACTTGGGTGATTTTATGTGATGAATTACATTATATTGATAATAGAACTTGTTTGTTTAATCAGCAGCTATATGTTAGATTCTGGCATTCCTTCTATTTGTCTTTATTGTATTGTGTTCATATTTATACTCATACATGTCTCACTCACTGGCACTTTATCGACAGTGACAGTAGCTTTTTTCTTGCTCAGAAGCTAGCTGTCACTCCACATAGCAAAAATAATCTTCTCCAGACCTCAGCCATCCAAAACTCGCTGCCAAAGCATTTGACTCTCAGTGCTATTAGAGGATTTAGTTATGTGACTGTTTGACGTCCTTTTTGTACCACTTCTTCTTTAATCTTACAGACAAGACAGTATGTCAAACCCCCTCTCAAGTTGTGGTTTACTCAAATGTAATCAAACTTGCGTAGTTTGTAGAAATATAATGAGATTTACAATCCAATAAGATCTGACCAGAAATTCAACATGGAGTGTGTTGTCCGCCTGAAGGGGCTGTTGTACACAATCCATTACATGTGCTGTCTATTTTGTTGATGTTTATTGTTTTACTTGGCTTTCCAATTCACTTTTATATTCCTTAATGTTCAAACCATGCTCTGGCCTTATTTTCTGCATCATTGGGAACAGCAAGTAGAGTGAGTATGTTGTGGATGTCCAATGATATGACAGTGTTTGGTGTTTTTTGCCCCTAAAATCTCCTTCCAGGCAACGCGTCAATAGTTATGTTTAAGGTAAATGTTATCGTTAGGTGCCTGGAATGCGGCGTTGGAGGCAAAAAACACCATAAAGCTGGTATGACAGACACATGGAGACATTGATCATGATGATGAGATTGTGTCCCACTTCACATTTGATACTTAATGCTTTTAGGAAAGAAGAAATATAGTAATTAGCATCCAGTAGACACAAAAGGCAAAGTTATGCAAGACCCGCCAAGACTAATCAGTCTACATTTGGTCATTTTGCTACATGAGGATTCAAAAATTAAAGCTTCATATGACATCTCATGGATTTAGATGAATTCTGAATTCTTTTATTGCAGTCTCATCCCCCATCTCTCTCTCTCTCTGCCTCTCTTTCTTTCTCTCACAGAGCCAAAGGGTCAGTGATTAAATGATGTAGTTTGTGGGATGCATCAACCAGGTGGTGTACAAACGCATCTGTTGTGTTAGTCCTGCAGACACGGTCTTACCCATGGCAAGCCTCAGATGTCGGAATGGTCCCAGCTGCTGTGTTCCCATTTATTTATTGTCATCTATTGGACATCTATTTGTACAGTTTTCCACAACTGGTTTAATTGGTACAAGCTCCACTAGCATTTCAGACTCCCCTCTTTGACATCCATCCATGATGATCTCCAGATGTACGGGTATGGGCACATTTAGTTCTTTTCTAGTATTGGCAGCCTAATATTCTAGATTCGCTGTGATGCCACTTCTTCTATTTATAATGCTGACATGCACGTTATAAAAAAAAACATACTTTCAAAAATATGTTTAATACTACATTAAGTATGAATTTAGGCAATTGTACCTTACCTCTTTTTTTAGGATGGCTATTGTGTGCTTTACTCCACTACAGTTGTTTTTAACAGCTATAGTTACTTATTACTTTGCTAAGATTTACAGTATGTTATCTATCTATCTATCTATCTATCTATCTATCTATCTATCTATCTATTGTTATAGGTTTTGCACTACTGGCTAGTTTAAAATATTTAATATTACCTCAACAAGCAACAGCATTAACAAACAGCTAATACATAAGCTGCATGTTAATGTTGTTCCTTGTGTAATGCATCAATAATAATAATAATAATAATAATATTAATAATAATAATAATAATAATGCTATCAAATACAGGTGAAACAATTAGTAAATAAATTGACAGGCAGAAAAATAATCAGCAATATATTATGTTGTTTTTTTCAATTATTCCAAACACCATTTCCTCTGGATAATAACAATCATACAGCACACAATATGTTTATATAGGGCTTATTAATATGCAATTATTAGGGCCGCCCCCTCTTAGTCGATTAGTCGACTAATCAACAAAATTAATATTTGTCAACTAAGAATGTCTTTAATCGACCACAGCCCTAGAAATTAGGATACTATTTGAACTCTAATTCCTTGTTTCAATCTAATTTCAGTTCTATAACTTATGAAAAAAATTATTATTTTTGCCTGTACCATCGTTCCAGTCCTGACATTTACTAGTGATTCACTTGAACTCTCTCAGACTGATACGGCCCGGACAATTTTGTTGAAAGACCTTTGATTTACTGTGAAACATGCATCCTCTCAAGATGCTTTTATGGTGCATGTGTGTCAGCAGGTGATTTTATTGATTGTTTTTTTGTTTTGTTTTTACTGTCGCGCCTTGTCATTTGAGAATGACACATGGAGAAAAATCCCTAATATCACATGCATCCGTGTTCATGGAGATGTTATATGGTGGGATGTGTGAATGATTTATGTTGCAGTCAATTTCTCCGACAAACATTCCCATATACTGTAAAGTTGATGAAAGGAAAATATAGAAGACAATAGATATTAGCACGTATCAGCTGCTTTATCTAAAAGCCTTGTTTAGAATGACATATTGCTTAGCAAGACTCCACAGAATGGAAGGGATACAACTGATTTAAATGTTTGGGAATTTGAAATGATTGAGGCAAAACAACGTGAGTGCACATACAATATGTGCAAAGTGTTTCAAGCATTCATGCAGGTACTATTCGAGCAAATGCAAACAAGTGTGCATTTTATTACATTATTCCATGCCTTGATCAATGAATTCTTGAGAACACATAAGGTATAAACCCACCAATGAGAGCGGATTATAGTATTACAAAAGTACTCACAAAGACATTCTTGTATATTATATCCAAATTAACTGTTTTACATTGTCCTCCCACTGCTTTTGATATGAACTCACCAGGCTGAAGAAAGAAGTGTGTTTTCTTAGATTTAGTGGGAAATTGAACTGGAGAACTCGATATTGGACCACATTAAAGCACAAAGCAAATCTTTGTAGCTTCTGTACTTTGTGTAAAAGAGTGTATCATTATGGCTCATTTATGGCTTGCAAATACTTTTTGTTTTTTTTAAAGATTATTTTTGGGCTTTTCCTTTAACTGATAGGACAGCTAGGTGAGAAAGGAGAGAGAGAGGGGGGGGGGAAACATGCAGGAAATCATCTCAGGTTGGACTCGAAGCCTGGACCTCTGCATTGATGCATACGCCTCTCAGTATATGTGTGCATGCTCTACCCACTGAACCAACCCGGCCACAAATACTGCTTTTTTATAGCATAAAATTGTTGCATGTCTAAAAACTATATGTGCTGTGGTGCCAAAAGGCATTTCTTTTTGCCTGTAGGTATAACCTACACTTTTCTTTCTTGTCTCCATAGCTGGCAACGTAATGGTATTGATGCTCCCCGTTTCAGCTCTGTGTATCTCTAAGCGTGCAGCTGCCACCGCCCTGCAAGCTCCAAATAATCCTGCATTTTGGCAGAGCACTATAGCCTAAAATAATGTGCAGCATATTATCTAAGCTAACAAAATATTTCCTTGTCAAGGGCAATTTACCAATAGGCTTGATGTTTAAGGACTCATAATCATTCAAATAGCATCAGCTAAACACCCCTTCACAAATGTGCAACTACACACACACACACCCACACACACACACACACACACACACACACACACACACACACACACATACACACAAACCACAGCATGGTCTGTGATTGATTTGCACAGTGGCAGTGGTACAATAGCTCCGAGGGGGTGCAATCCTTAAATAGAAGGTTTGAAGGAAGAGCCAAGAATTCTGGTCAGCTGCAAGAAAACTGTTCTAGATGATGTTCAATTACTAACACACAATCCTCTGAAGTAAAAAAAGAAATTGAGTTCTTTAGCTTGTAAGATTGTATCTTACCTGGCAATGTCTTTATGGCCAGCATTTCAGGTTGGGTAGATGGAATTTTAGCAATACTTCATCATTACCATTTGTTATTGATATTTACCAACACAGCTCTATAATTGTATAAATAAAAGAGGTACATAATGTGAAAGCAATTCAATTATTCACTTAACATTTAAAAAAAAATCAAGTTTAAGTCCCAATAGCTATTTAAACAATTACAACAAAGGCCCAGCTTCCTAAATAGCAAAGGCATTTTCAAACAATATTGGGGTTTGGAACCGCTCCTACATTGTTTATCAAAAATGCACCAAGGATCTTTTTTTTTTTTTTTCTCAGAAATGCACGTTTTCTTTCTGTCAGTATTAAAGTTTATGACGGATGGAGTTATTCTATCTGATAACAAGCGTTACCTTGACTTGATGATGGAGGTGCAGTACAATGTTTTGCTGAGCCAGTCCAAAACACAGCAAATTGACTTATTAGTACCAATCCATCAGACATATCAAAAAACAATTTATCAGTGAGAATGTGTTGGGAAATAAATGTAAAAACTTGTTTCCAAATGTGATGTTTACTGTGCATTTACTCTGGTTTGATGTACATGGTTATACAGTCAAAACTGGTAAGGTACTCTTGAGTTTTTGACCACTAGTTGCATGAGCACATGGGTACATGATTTTTGTGCTATCTTTCACACTATAATGTGGTAATGGATCAAGAAATGCAGCTAGCAAATAAAAATGGATGTAAAGAAAGCCCAATTTAAAATATTTTACCAACTGACTTTATGAATGTTTTATGCAGAAGGAAATTCATTGAGCATGTTTGTTTAACCTCAAGAACACACACAATGAGGCTTTATCTTGCACCCATGTCTTTGCTATTTTAAGGCCTATGAACTTGTTAATTTCCCTTCCTGTGCCCACATTGTTTAAATAGCAAATGCACCTGCGCCCATCTTTGCGCCCATGGGCGTGCTGAGCTTACAGGGAGGGGTGTTCAGGTGAATTCTTGGCGTGTTGCTATCTTGTGGCAGCAGAAAGTGATTGACCAACAAAAATCTGGTCTGAAGTCAGTAACGCAGCATTTCATTGCTATTTTAACAGCGCATTAGTAAAATGCACCTAGGATCATGCACAGCGCACGCACACTATGCTTGTTAGACACACAAAAGGAAGTGCAGCAGCCCACACACATATTACAGAGCAAATCCGCCATCATAATAGCAGTGCACCAAGGTACAAATACGCCTGGCTTTTAAAGGGAATGGGAGATGACACTCTGATTGGTTTATTGCATGGTACGCCCAAAACACACCTAGGAATTAATGAAGACACTAAGTATAACCCTTTTGAACCATACACCCTTCAATTTAAAGTGCAATATTGTAAAAAAAAAAAAAAGCTAGCAACACAGCCTTTACTGTCAAAGACATGCAATCTCCATTATCTTAATAATATTTGATACATTTTGACAGATAATGCACATTTTTAAATTCTCACGAGTAATTTCAGAGAAAACTGCTCGGACAAGTGGAAAATCGCGTGTCTTCTTCCAGCAACTCCCTCTCCTCCCCTCAGTCATTCACCATTAGGCTTGCACAGTAGCAAAACCTGTTGGCAGTCTAAGCCATGCTGCTACCTGCTGAAATGTAACTAAGACAAAGCTCCTTTATCTGCCCTGCTAGTCTGCTGTCCTCAGCACACAATTTACTATTCAGTCATTTAACAGATGCTCTTATCCAGACAGGGGCATAACGAGGGCATTCATAAATGGAAGGCTGATATTTCCACTGTGTCCTCCCAACTTTGTCAGATGTGAAGGACGTAGGGCACTGGCGGTGGAGGTCACAGGAGACCTGTCTGGATGGCAGACTGTGGAGATTACATACTTTATGACTCCCACTTTGGATTTCTCTCCCTCCTTGTCTCCCTGCTTCTCCCTCACGGTTGTTCTCACTGGATTTCTCATTTCCTATGTTTTTTCAACCTGCATGCCGCATTACATTTCGAAGGTGAATCCCATAAATACTGAAATTTCTTTGAGGATAAATTACTTAGGATGCATGGAATCCTAAGCTTCATTTTGCATAGACAATGTCAGCCACTGGAAATTCTTACAGCAACTTCATACATTCTGACAAGGCTAACAGTCTATTTTCTATAAATATTGGATTGAAACAAAGGACAAAAGAAGGAATGGAGAAATGTGCTGATTTATTTAATCCTTTTGAAATATATATTATTTTCTGATTTGTTTTCCACGTCTCACATTTGAAGTTCCGTCTCAGTTTTTATCTTAGAAAACAGGCCTGGGAAATTAATCTCCTAAAGACTCTTGATAGGGTCATGTCCAGACCCGCAGACAATCCCAGCAGGTGCCATTGCATCCAGGCACAGTTCACACTGCTTTTCCCTTAACTGCACCTTTTTAATTTTCTTAGAGGAAGTTGCATTAATGACCAAAAATTGGCCAGATTACATGAATGCAATGCAGCGGTAAATTATGTTAATTACAAGACAATCAATGTGTTAACCAGTAAACTCACACATTCCTCTAATGTACTGTGGAAGCTTTTCACCAGGAAACAGTTCATCCTCAGATGTAGCTTTATATTTCTTGTCTTTTACTCCTGAAAATGACCTTCACTAATTGAACAACGATTACAATAATACAATAATACAGTAATCATGTGTACATACTGTAGACGGGTGTACTGTATGTTACTGGCCTTAACTGAAGCAGTTGCCAAGATGAATAATTATCTTCTTCTGAATGAAGACAATTTGGTTTCTACAAAGACAGGATTTGGCATTGTCAAACATTTATATATTCTCTTCCTTCCTGCTACCAATGTGCACATCCATGATGCCATGTCAACAAGCACCCACACATGACAAGCATATCATCCTGTGTGGGCGCGTTAAGAGTGTCAGAAAAAGAATATTAAGCGACTCCCCCACCCTCGATCCATCCCATTGAGTGATGCTGTCCTTATGATTCAAGCAAAAAATAAAGTTCCAATAATATAATCACAAATGGCGGAGAGTTAATATCTCACAGTGTAACATACCGTTACAATGTTATTGTGTCACCTTCTATTTTAGTTTAGATGAAATGTTTAACAATACTCTTTGGTGGTCCTTATGCCTTCCTCTATTGTTGAGTTAAAATGTGATTGGATGAATGCTGTTTGTTCTAAACAGTCAACCCCCCCCCCCCCCCCAAAAAAAAAATTCTGAATCCAGAAATCTTTTGAATAAATATTTTAGTCAGGATAAACAGCCTCATCAAACCCTGATGAATTATGGTTATTTTGTCATCTTGTGAAGGATATATTTGACTTATTTCCATTTTAAAATGTCATCAGCATGGCACTGGAGTTTCATGACATATTTTATAGCAATGTAAAAATTACTTAAAATTAATTAATTAAAATTCCTAAAAAATATATGACCTTGAGAAACAGATGGAGTCAAAGCAGTGTGAACATTTCTGTCCTTCCTTGCCCGTCGTCAGTCAATCAAGACTTCAAACCAGAGATTTTATGATTTATTAAAGTAAATGATTACAGCCAATGCATGTCACAAGTGCAGTTTCATTGGTTTTGGGCCAAGCCCTTCCAACCCACACACAACACACATAACCACCAACACCACCCCACACCCCCTACACGCAGCCTCTCCACAGGCATGCCAGTAGTAAGCGGTGCTTTCACCATACAGAGAAAAGAAGGGCCAAGCGGCAACTAGGGCAGCGGGGGCACAACCTGTCAGGGAACTCTGCTGCCAAGCCTCAAATACATTTGGAGGTAGCCTCGACTGAAAGTGACTTTCAAAGTTTATCTTAGTATTGCAAAGACCCATACTCAGATGAACTGTGCACAAAAAACACTTAAAGATTTTTCTTAGGCAGTTCTTTCTTTGTGAAATGGAACAAAGGGGAGTTGATTTTCTAATGTCGGGTAAAATTTCTGACCTTGACTGTACTGACTTGTATCCGTGAAAAGTGTGTTACTAGAGAAGTGTTTTCACATTCCTCAACTAATTTCTGTTTTCTGTGCATGTCCGTTAAAATGGAGATTCAAATGTATACTGGGCATGTTATAGTTGGGACGTAGAGCTGCATAATAAATCAAATATACTGACTAAAATTCAAACCAGTCAGTATCTGGTGTGACCACCATTTGCCTCACCACTGCAACACATCTGCTTCGCATAGAGTTGATCAGGTTGTTGATTGTGGTCTGTGGAATGTTGGTTCATTCCTTTTCAATGACTGTGCGAAGTTGCTTGGCAGGACCTGGAACACACTGTTGTATACGCCGATCCACAGCAACCCAAACATGCTCAATGGGTGACATATCCGTGTGTGAGTATGCTGGCCATGCAAGAACTGGGATATTTTCAGCTTCCAGGAATGGTGTACAGATCCTTGCAACATGGGGCCGTGCATTATCATGCTGCAACATGAGGTGATGGTCGTGGATGAATGGCACAACAATGCATTCAAAATGCCTTAAATAAAATGCACCTGTTTTCATTGACTATAACATACTCCTGCCCATACCATAACCCCACCGCCACCATGGGCCACTCGATCCACAACGTTGACATCAACTAACCGTTCACCCACAAGATGCCATCCACACTGTCTGCCATCTGATCTGTACAATGAAAACCGGGATTCAAGTGCCAGACGCCATCAAATGTGAGCATTTGCCCACACAAGTTGGTTACCACAACAAACTACAGTCAGGTTGAGACACCGATGAGGATGACAAGCAGGCAGATGAGCTTCCCTGAGATTGTTTCTGACTGTTGGTGCAGAATTTCTTTGGTTATATAAACTAATTGTTGCAGCAGCTGTCCGGGTGGCTGGTCTCAGACAATCTTGGAGGTGAAGATGCTGGATGTGGAGGACAGATAGACAGATTTGTAAACAACATTTGAGAGAAATAAGGCTTTTGTGTACATAAAACAAGTTGTAGATCTTTGAGTTCAGCTCATGAAAAACAGGACTGAATGTAGCAAATGAAGCACTTCCTAAACTAACAGAATAACTCAGGAAGGACTCAGCCAGCTTCAAGACAGCAGGGCATTACACACGGCCGTTCCCTGTTAAATCGCCTGAAAAGAAAACCAGGGTGCTACAGCATAACAACACAGACCTCTACACACATTAGGCTGCTCGGATACAATTTGACTAAGCCAGGCATTTCTCGGATCTTGGCTGAGATGGACGGCATAGCGCTGCGGTGTTTCAGTGTTTACACTCACTGTATAAATTAGCCTAGTGGCTAGAGGACTTTTAGCTAGCGGCTTAATCCCGAGAAGAACATCATGAATATTGATTAATAAAATAATTGGGCAGCCTTATTGGTATGTCACAGATTTGAAAATTTGCCAATCACTGTCTAATTTGCAAAAGCCGGAAAAGAAACCTGAAACCTTCAGCACAGAGCAGACTTTCCAGTACAGAGAGCGGAAGCACACTGTCATCATAGCTGTGTCAGCCACTGGCAGTAACAAGCTAACAAATAGCATGAACAAATAAAAGATGCTAACTACACTTAGCATTCTGATGTCTGTTAGAAACTATCTGCAGATGTCTGAAAAGCCCAATTGGTTAAATTGGGCACCTGTCTGAACCTGGCTTAAGGCTTCAACATGTATGGCTGAATCTCTCTGAATTTTGTGACAAACCAACAGTTGAATTTTACTCAAAATCACAAATTGTGGTGCTAGAGAAGGTGCTAAATTCAGAGGATCAATGTAGATATTGTGATATTTTACAAAACTTTGACCTGCTGGTGACAGTAGATAAAAACACGGTAGATATAAGATTCATCATCAGAGACGAATCCTTTGTGTATTCAATCCAATGTGTTCTTAATATTCCTGTCTGCATCTCCATGGATGTCCCAAACTACCTCTGCAGTTGAAGTGTGCAAATTACTATTTGTGATGTCTCATATCTTTTCTTATGGCCTTACCCAGAGAATGTTTGGAGACTACTGTATATCTGATTTCACTTGAAATTGCAATGGCCAAACCACCACTAAGTCATCAATCAACCTCAATTGATTGAAGGTTTGATTGAATTTTATAATTTTCTTCAGTCTGAGAGGTTCTGGAGATCAATAAGCCCAATATTTGTGTGACTGTTAGTCAAATGAGAAGTACAAGAATGATATTAAAAAAAGGAGCATGTTGAACCCAAATCTTATATTTCCCCCACTCTCTGTTGACAATCGTCTCAGGATATGAATTATACAAACCTATGCAAAGTATTGCTCTTAATGTTATGAAAGAACAATAACAGAGAAAAACAATAAATGTATGATAGAAGCAGAACAGAACGACAATACAGAACAGCAGCTCTAAATGCTATGTAATTGTGAAATAAAAATGTCCAAAGTTACATAGTATTTCACAGATATTTTTTGAATATCAATATATCAACATGCTGTGTAAACAAGCAATTTCTATATAAAAACACAGCAAAACATATTTTTTCTCAGCGGAGCGTGCAACTCACATTAAAATAAACAGGCGGTATTTCATTTATAATTTAATTTGCTTTTCAGACGATTCTCTTTTACCACTAATGTTCTCACATTCCACTAATACAGAAAGGATGTGTGACTAGTATTGTCTTAATATTTCAATGTCACCCTTGCCTTTATGGGTAGAATAACACTGAACACATTGTGTCTCATTAGAGTATGTTGGCAATACATGAATTGTATGCAATTGTTAATTTAACTACGACAAATCTTAGTGATGTCCTTTTTCTCCCTTTCATTGAGTGTGTGCCATAAGACTGAGGTGTAGAAAGAGCAAACTAAAATCATATTAATAGAAACATAATCTCCTCTTTCATCTTTAATTTTTCACCGTCACATCAGAGCAATGTAGCACTCATCATCCTCTTAATTAGCTGTCAAAGTATGGCCGAGAGGACTTCCATAAAAGATGCTTCCCTTGACGCAGGACAATAGAGGAAATAGGGAGGGTGGTTTCTAGGATATTTCACTGTTTTCCTTTAGTCTCTTTTAAGGCCACAGTCCTCTTGGGTGCTAGCTGTATATATCCTAACTGGAAATAGAAGAGGCAAAAAAGGTGAGGACACAAAATACATAATGTGACCGATGTCTGGTAATGTCCTAGTCTCTTCTTCAGTTATTAGTTGTTCCTGCAGCCATGCTCAAGCACACAAGCAGACAAGACCTAAATATCTGTATTTTGAATGTTATCATGAGACTATTACTTTAATAACTCAGCACTGAAGAAACATATTGTAAGCATATTCATTTAAAACAAATAAACTTTAGAACTGAGGGTGGTGACAATAATCTGGTGGCCTTATAACAACATACAATTCCAAAGTTTATACCACACAAGTCAATGGCTTCTTGCTTAACAACTTTATTTAACTATTGAGTCCAAAAAATAACAATCCTGAGAATGCATATCATGTGAAGAGTGGGTTTTGTCACCACCGTCAGACGTCACCACCGTCAGGTGACAAAAGCCTACTCTTCACATGATATGTATGACTTCACATTAGTCATCTTGTTTCCCCTCTGTTGCAAGCTATTTCACACTTCTTCTTAAAAAGTATACACTTGTGTCATAATCTAATCTAATATTTTTTTTTATACAATGTTATGGTTGTGACAGTAGCGGTGTCTAAAAATATGAACAAGTTTGAGAAAAAAAATAACAAACTTAAGGGAGCTTGAGTGATCTTGAAGCATGCAGCAGAGCTGAAGGTTTGAAGATGGGGACCTCAGGAATGTAGTTGACCTTGTAGTTGCCTGATTTTATGGCTTTTTAAAAAATATCTGACGGTGGTGATGAATATGTGGGACACATTTTGAGCAACCACAAAATAATAAATATTGTTAAAAACTCACTGTTTGTAGTTTTAAAATACATTACAATGTACTTTTTCATGTGGTAAAGATATTATTCTATTCTGGTGTCTGGCTTGTGTATCTGTATCTTTTTGTTGTTGTTTTTATGGACTGTGAGTATAATAATAAAGGCTATTCAATTCAATTTTTTGTTGAAATGATTATCTACAATCCGAGGACAACTAATTTTGTAGGCAATGGGCCAGCATATAATCATATAAATTAAAAATAGACAATAAAAATATAAAAATAAAATAAACCTATAAAAACTTTAAATATGTGCAAAGGAACCCCTGATTATAACCTTGATTCTTTTTATTCATGAAAATATTATTAATTTCCAACAGAATTAGCACTTTTCTTAGTGGGACATGTTTTTGTCAAAGTTCCAAGAATTAGTGATGTACAAGTCAATCAATCAATCAAATGTATTTAAAGGGCCAATGTGTACAAATCTTTCCATATATCACAATCAACTCTCTCGTGCCAAGCAGTGCAAAGAACGTACTTCAGCTACGGTAGCCTTCATGCTTCAAAAAGACAGTCTTTTGCTCTTTTAAATATCCTTTTTCTTTTTCTGGGCAAAGATGAAGAACTCCTGTTCCTGAAATTTGGATTTTATATACATGTGGTCCTCCATCTATCCTTCTTCCATCTTGCCGGGGCCGGGAAGCGATGAGACGAATTAGCATACATTAGCAGCACCTGTGAGTTTATCATGTGACAGTGAAAATGTGAAAGGCGGAGCAGTATGTATTGTATGTCCCTTACCGGCTAACGTATTTCAAGATGGCGCATGAATATGGAGCAAATGGAAACGTAAAATTTCATGCCAATAAGAATACTTGAAATTGATGGTGGTGGTAAATATTCATGAAAAAGGACTAGTTTCTGAACAGGCAACACAGACTTTGATAATGAACAACTAAACACATTACACACTGGACCTTTAAAGTCTAAAATCACCATCAGACATGGTCTTAGTGCACTTTACAATTAAAGGAAGACAAATAACAAGTAACAAAAGAATTGAACAGCACTAAAGCAGTAATAAGAAACACAAAACCAGCAACATAAGACAATAAGTGAAAAGGTTTGTTTGTGTAGGACACAGGAAGGCTGGTGTGTTATAATTGGCTATAGTATAATGAGTAGAGGTGGGTTTTCAATCTAAATTTAAAAATATCAACTGAGTGGGCTTCTTTAACATGAAGTGCGAGGCCATTCCACGGTAGGAGAATTCTCTATAACAAACTGATTTTTTGTTTACTACGGGAATGACCAGGGGACCAGCATCAAGGGAGCAAAGAGAGTGTGCCAGTGTATATGGTGTAATAAGCTCAGATAAATAAGGTGGGGCAAGTCCATGCAGGGCCTTATATGTTAAAAGAAGAACTTCAGCTCTAGCTTGCACTGGGAGCCAGAGGCCAGAATGGATGTTATGTGATTGTATTTTCTAGTCTGGCTGCAGTGTTCAAAGCAAGTTGAAGGCCACAATTTGGAAGACTAGAAAAAAAGGACATTGCAATAATCAAGTCAGGAAGACACAAATGCATGGATTACAGTTTCTGCATCTCAAAATGTATCTCATTTGTTTTTTGTACCTAACTATGTAAAAGTGGGTTCCTGATGCAAGCGGTGGAACTCACATTTCTGAAGAGTTTCTCCATTACCAGGTTCAGCCAATTTTGTCAGCCTCATTTACAATCTGATTGGAGTTTGGGCACAGCAGAGTAGAGCGAGCTACAATTGAAAAATAATGAATTAGTGTCACAATTAGTAACAGGGCTAACCTTCTTATCGCACAAAGCAGGAATATGTGTTCCTGCTCTTTGTGGTGTTTGAATAGTGTGTGTGTGTGTGTGTGTGTGTGTGTGTGTGTGTGTGTGTGTGTGTGTGTGTGTGTGTGGAAAGTGTTTTTGTGCTGAGTGCTTGTGCAGAATTTTCATCAGTAATTGTTACTAATGAGATGTCTAGCAATCTGCCAGTGGATTGCACACTTCTTTACATTCTATCTTGCCTGGGTCGAGACCTTTGAATCTGCCCACTCCACTGAGTAGACTGAGTCGTCTGGCAGTGGTTTCTCCGTTAAAAAAGATGGATGGATGGCTGGACGGATGGATGGATAGATAGATAGATAAAAATGGATCCAATGAGCAATCCAATTAGCGATCCAATGAGCGATCCAATGACGTTGCAGTGGGACTAACGGCTAGCCAATTAACACCATGGGCAGCATGCTGTTGTCAAGCTGTTGTCAGGCTGTCTCAATATTGCAAAAAGTTTGTTTTTACTTTGCTCCACTCCAATCTTAAAACCACAGCAAAACCAGTATGTTGACACTGATAGGTTGGTCTCTAGTGATTAGTTAAGGGAAATCGAATCACCCTCCCACACGGAATCAATTAGAATGGAGGCAATGTGAGACTGAACGTGGAAACGGAGTGTAACGAGTTGACAATTAATTCTGATAACAGGACATTCTATCCTGAAGTTCTCTTTTCAGTGCTTTTGGCTGCTTTTATCCATTTACACCTTGGTATACACTCTATACAAGAAATACCTTCTCTGTTAAATTACTGCAGACTAACTACTAGATATTTATCAGGGTATATACAGTAGATAATGCCCACCTGGAGCAAATGAAAGCTTTGATATAAAAGAAAGCAAGAGAGACACACTACTTAACAGAATAGCTACTGCTGCATATTGAAACTCCTTTATAGTGAAAGCATTGTTTCTTTTAGCATTGAGCTGCCACAGCCTAAACTGAGTTAAAATATAATTTAGTTTATTACTTATAATAGAGCCAGAGCTAAGGGAAAAGATTTTTGGTCAGAGGGCAAAAGCCGATTGAAGGAGTTGTTGGTGTGCAACAGTTATCGACTGCTAATTGAAACCAAATCCTTTTTAATTTTTTACAAAATGTATCTTAGCTTTAAAAAGAAAGTCATAAATAAAACCATATTTGAAAAGAAAAACTTAAATTATACATTACTTTTTTTTTGTTGCTTTTCCAAGGTAGAATGAAGACATTTGAGTAGAATGAAACCAAATCCATATTGACACTGCCATTATAATGATTAAAAAATGTCACCTCTCATGGAGTAGTGAAAAAAAGTGAATATGAGAAAATCAGCAACTGTCAAAACACTTATCCTCATTGTTGCTTTTCACCTAGGTGACACTTTGTAGAGCTATCAGTGCTTGCTGTGCGTGTAGTATATTGACACTGATATTGGCCAATGACAAACGGAAGGGACTGTAGGTAATTGTACATTGTGCAATTACTCTTCACTAGCTTGCAGGCAGGCAGTCGATACAATCACATTCTTGTTATGTTCATATGAATATATATTCATCCTAACTTGGAAGATATACTTCATTCACTGAATAAAGCAGATATGGGAGAGACATGTCTAAATGGAAATGTTATTGAATGATTGATATATAACCCTGCAGGAATATTCAATCACACATTTTGGTTAATGAAAATGGACAGTAGAAATAGGGAAGGTGTAAGAGGTAGACGTGACAGCTTACTGGTGTCACTGCACAAGTGAGGACATCAACTCCCTATGCCAAAGCCACATGACAGAAACCAACTCTAAATTTAAATTGCACTGAATAAAAATACACTTGAAACAGAAATTAATGGAACAATTAGTAATTAAACCCACAACACACCGGGGGTGACCCAATGTTACAAGAAAATACAATACTATAGTATAGTCCTATAATGAATCCTGCCTTTGTGAAGTTTATGATGGTCAATTTCTGTTGTGGTTATGTCAGAGAGACTATGACACTTAACTTTGCCAGATTTTTTTAAGGTAAAAAAAAAACAAAAAAAAAACAAGACAAAGCAAAAGAAGTAACAATACAAAACAAAACGGTGGCGAAAACACCACCAGGCTTACCACAAGCCCTCACACTATGTCAACCCCCTCTCCGCCCATCTAACCCCTTCCCATGTGTCTCCACCCTCCCTCACATAGACCATCACTCTAACGCCATTACAACTGTCATAGTGTGTTAGGATGTGGATTGTTGTACTGGGTTTGTAGTTTTCAGGTATGATATGAGTGGTTTCCATGTTTTATTAAATAAGTTGAGCCTTTCTTTCAGCGTGTTTTAGATGGTATTTTAATGTTGTATATTCTTTACTTATCTTGTCAAATCAAGTCCATTTAAATGGATCTGTAGGATCATACCACAATGTACAGTATATGATTTACTCTATTCTCATAGGGCTAATTAGTTAGCAGTAACGTAAGAAGAAGGCACAAACATCTGCCTGCAATGATGGCGTATAGACTAAGTGAATCAATAACCCGTATAATAGTATCAAGTTTTTCAGATGAACTTGTGATCATTACCGATCAGACTTAATCTGAGATATTCTGTCTTTAATTAGCCGCTCTCTGGACTGAGTAACAGTCTGAGTGCGTATCTAGCGTAATCTAATTTACACAATGACAGTATTCTATAAGACTCTTAAAAACAAATGTTGTTATCATATAATATATAATAAAAAGAACTGCCAGTTGTGGACATCAGCAGCAATACATCATGTTAAATGTATTTTGTGGATTTGGCATGGATATTGTGTTTTTCTATTGCATCCAATATGTGCAAATGTCATGCATTTAATTCTTTATTGTCTTAGTTCCAAATAAAGTAGTTTACATTTTTTTTGTGATGGAGCAGTGCATCCTCTTTTTGCTTTGTGTTTGACCTTCTTCCTCAAGTGCTGCTAAGAGCTTAGACAATTCATTTGTTATGCTCTCTGCTAACTCCTGCATGCTTTCTGACAATGCTTTTTTTGCCATTTCACAATGGAAATAAAAATGCTAGACATTAAATTTTCAGGCTCAGCAACAGGGAATAACTAGCAGTTCAAAGTTGGTACTCCACCTATGATCACAACTGACGTTTGGCTTCCAGATAGAAATTCAACTCTATGATGTAGTTGGCTCGGGCCATCGAGCCACAGAACAATGCTCCAGATTAACTGGTCAGTGTCTCTCTGAACCTTTTTTGGTTTGAGACCTAAATGAACAGATTGTGGCTTAAAAGTGGAGGACATGTTCCTTCACAGGGTGGCTGGCCTCAGTTTGCATAATAAGGTGAGGACTTTAACGTGTCAGGAGGGCCTCGGTATTGAACTGTTACTCCTCCACAGAAACATGAGTGGTTCAGGCAACTGGTAGGATTCCCCTGGATAGCTCAATTTGGTGTTGCTCCAAGCGCAGCACACTCAGTGTGAGTTTTTTCAGTGAAAAAGAAAACCTGGCTGCTCTGCTCACTGTGTTGCCACTGTCACCCTGACACTGAAAATCAGTTAGAAATTAAATTGATGGATGTGGAATGTTTAAAGTCATCTGTAATAAAAAAAAAAAAAATGCTACCCATATATTTTCCTGGTTCTTGATGGTATGTGTTTTGATGTAATTATACTGAATCTCAACTGGACTTTAAAAAGGCTTACTGAGTGACACTTTCTTTTAAATGAACAGCAGCAAGTGTACCATCTCTGCTGTGTGATTGTATTGCAATGTGTCAAGTTATCTCCTATGCACATTGTGTTAAATTCCATGCAACAATAGGATACATTTTATACTGCAATAAACCCAGAGCTAGTGTGTGTAACAATATGCCATTTGTTTTAATTTTACAAGCGCAAGGATAATTGAAATTAATAAATCAAAGCTACAGTATGTGAACACATATCAGAAAGAATTAGGAATTGAATTGAAATGTTACGATTTCCCATTCGCCTTTGGAAATAAATGCTGACTCAGGTCAAACACTTAAATTCACTTTAACTTCCATTTAAGGCATTTCAAAATAAATAACTGACATTATCAACATTAAACCACTGGGATATTTGTAATGGTACACCAAACTGCAGTGTTATTGATTAATGTAATGTAGTGTTTAATGTAATGCATTACACCAATCTAGTACAGCATCAAGAGTCATGCATGAGTCATGCAATATTTTGTGTAATTGTGACTACCCAGTTAATCATCAAGCTATTAATCATAAAGGTAATAAAGAGATCAGTGCTAAGACTACAGCCATATATAGGTAGTTATTACTTAACATAATGTCTTCACAGGAAGGAAACGTTGCCAAGACCAACACCAGAGAACAATGCAACCCTTTAGACCCGGATCCACTGTGGATAATATAATACAAGAAATGAAACACAGCTGTGCTCACAGATGTTCATGTGGAATCCTCTTTCTTATGAAGGGGGAGAAACCAGAGGGAATCTGTTTGTATGAATAATTGCTGTAGCCTGGCCTCCACCTTTAAGTCTGTATTGTCTTTCAGCTTAATTATTTAATAATTCATTTATAATATTAAGTTGCTCCTAAATCACAGTGACATTTAGCTATGCACTGTTAATTGTTACACAGTATATGGGTATTATGTGGTGTTATTTAAAAAAGGGCTTATTAATACAAGATTTTTATGTTTTAACTTGAATATCTTTGTGGTTCTCTGTAACTTGGTCCATGTTAAGCCTCTAAGGGCACCTTTAAAACCCCAGAGAATTAACTGGGCAGACAATCAAGTTTTTTTCTAAACTTTTGGAAGGGTGACATTTTTGAAACGAGTTTCTCAACACACTGCAATAACTTTCACTGTACTACATTACTTTGAATATAGTGAAAACATTTTCATCATGTCTAGACTATGACTTCCTAATATGTAGAGTTATTGATAAATGAACTGATGTGGTTTTACCACCCTAATACAAAAAATGCTTCCCTATTTAATAAAATGCACTTGTTATACTACTAATCTACATTTCTACTGGTGTATATGTGTAGATCAGAGTGAATCAAAATAGCTCCATCTGACCTATTCTTCAAATCTGGAAGATAAAAACTTGCATCCAGTCAGGAATCTAGAGACATGAGATGGCTGAACAGAGGCTATTCCCAAGGTATGTTGTTTACTTGAGGTTGAGCTGCAGCAGCTGAGCTTTGTTCATAAAATTACTCAAAATAACCAATTATCCATATTTGGCAGCGTATAGGAACAATCCCCAAGCCCCAGAGGATGCCTGTAGTCCTGACACTGACAGAAACCACTCATGTCACACAATCTAAATTGAGCTTTTCTCATCATTTCCTTTTTCTTCTCACTTTCAGTGTTCTGTCTGATTTTGGTCTATGTGTCTTTATGTGTCTGCTTTTACATTTGTCAGTCTGTTTTTATCAGCATGACTGTCAAATCAAAGTAAAGTACTGTATGAGCAAGGGAGACTTGGGAGCATAAGCATCCAGGTAATAAAGCAGCGGTAAAACAATAACATGATACAACTTTTGAGGTGTGGAATATAGTGATTCATAGATGAAAAAAGGTTTCGCTTAAATGAACCCATGGGTATAATTGTTGTACTACCAGCGCTCTGTTTAATGTTTTCATTTTTACTCTGTAGCTGAGTATTAATAGTATTAATTCATCATGTACTGTTGAAGGATGGCTGGGCGCTAGCATGGGGGTGGAACAAACATTGATCCAAATATGCATGTACATATGTATGGCTGTTTATGTGTCTATTTCTGACAGTGTGTGAAACAGAAAAGAAAGGAATTTAGTATTGTATGGTAGAGTCATTTAAATTAGAAAAGTGTAACAGAAGTTAATTCAGAATTTCTGAGAATTGTTTAAAATATAAGAAAATGTATTTAAATTGAACATTACAATTATGTATGGCAAAAGTAAGGACTATTATATAACAAAACATCTATCAGTCCCTCCAGAATTTCGTTGACTTTTTAGATTGTTGCAGCCCAAAATACCTGATGTTGCGGGAGCATCTGTGAAAAAGTTGCAATGTTTTTGTATGTTTGTTATGGAGACAGAGAAAGATTTATTTATTTTTGGTATAGTTCTTTAAAAATAAAAAGGAAACTTGTTTTGGGGAGAAGAAAACTCTGGGCTGAGTTTTCCTAGTAACCAAAAAGGCTCACAATGCTGCAAATGTTGGTATAATATGAAAATGGCTGGTGCATTTAAGACAAAAAATAATAATTTATTAAATTAATCAAATCTGAACATGTCTGTCAGTAGCTTGTTTTTTTTTTTACATTCTTTACATTGTTAGCTAATTTCCTATCCTGGGCTGGGACGCACATTCATACGGTTTGATGAAGTACATATTGGACTTTAACTTATTGCACTTACAATAACGTCCACCATGTGTGTTTGTGTGTGTGTGTGTGTGTGTGTGTGTGTGTGTGTGTGTGTGTGTGTGTGTGCGTGTTAGTCGCGGGAGGAACTCAGCGGCTCCGCTGCAGAGAGCCAACAGGATTGAAACAGCAGCCTCTTCAGCGACATCAGAGTAAAAAAAAAGGTTACAGTGCATTGATGTTAAAATGTATACAGGTTGGCAGGATGGTCTGAATGTTTTGTTGGTAAATGGGAGATGTTCGAGTCACACACGTCTCATTAGACAAGGAAATGAATTTGGCCATGTATGTGTGACGTCAACCTGTTCTCACTCCTGCTTGGTCATTGGCTCTCAGAGTCACATACTGATCCAAAGTCTGCCATGTGGGACTGCTGGGATTGGTTTAAATCGTGGGAAACTCCGGTTATTGGTCAAATTTGCAAAAAGGTTGCGGTGATTGGTCAAAATTGCGAATCGCACCAAAGTCACAGTGATTGGTTGAATTTGCGGGAATTTGTGTGATCATAATATCGCGAAATCCTGGAGAGACTGACCTATAGCACTGTGTGATATATTCCGTGGGATTATAGTATTTAATTGGCACTTAAGTGAATACACTAACTATAGATACTATAGCAGCTTTGGCGTGTATAACTGACATAATAGTGCTATTAGTATATAATATATATAGTATATAGTATATAATACTATTGATAGCGTTTCATCTTATGGTGAATTGCTTAAATAATGGACTGTATCAGAATATGTATGTGTAATTAACTTAAATTAATTAATAATATCATCCTCATTGAAAATGTGACTAAAGGTTATACTGCAGTGTAGACTGAGATAATACATGAACATATCTCCAAGCCCTTAATTTGATAATGTTTCAAATTGTACTGACTTACGTCTCAGGATTTGCATTTTATTATAAGTCTTACAGCCTCCCTTGGTTTAGTTTGTCTGATATTGTAAAAGAGATGGGGTATGAACAAAAAAATTTGAGCTGAAATGATTAGTCATTTGATTTGTCGTTTAACATAAAATGAATTGCCTGCAGGTCAAAAAGAGGTCACCCTATCCAGCTTATCAATTGTGAGAATTTAACTTAAATGTAACTATTTTCTGACATTTAAATATAGACAGATTGCTCCATTTATCAAGCAAAAAAAGAAAAAAAAATAGATTCATTGATTGTGAAAATAATTGTAAACATATTAAAGATAATATAATAAGATAAGATTTGAATGGTGAGGGTAAAATATCCTAAAAGCTATGTCTAATGCCAATGGGTACTTTTTAAAGTGACAAAAAAAAGAATGATTTTTGTTTTCATATCCAGCAAGCTGTGTAAGAATATCATGATTTTTCTAACTTTACTTTTATTCCTCTCTAGTGAATTGTAAGGTAGTATCACATTTTAGTCTAAATATCAAGCAAATGTGATGGATGGCCCTGGAGAGGGAGGTGGGGGAATTAAGAGAAACAGAGACATACAGAATGTTGAAATTAAGATGAAAATTGGGACGAAAAGTAGAAATGGGCTGGGTGGATTGGAAATGGTGGGGATAGAATTCCACTGGGCAAACTTCTAATTAGTTCGGCTAGCCCTAGGCAGTGTATTGCCACTGGCCTCGTAGCATACAGAGTTCCTGCAAGGCCTCTTATAGAATGATTGACCGCTCAGGCAAAGAAACTGATGATAGCTATCATAAGCATAGCACTTGCATTTAATTACCCTGGGGTTTACAATGCATGATAAATACCCACACGCATAAAGATCGATAATTGGCGTTCACAGTTTGGACTATTAACCATCAGACCTCCTTGTGAGCCTTTGCATAAGTCACCCTTACTAGCACATAGATTCCATGCATTTGGTTCCTGTTCTGGAAATATGGAAATCCACCTTCATTATGAATCAATCTGTCTATGTAATCTGCATATGTCAGAGCATTTGTCTCTGAAATGTCGTGGTATGCACTACTATTTTATTGTTGGTAGATTCACAATGTTACAGAAATGGACTGTTTTGTGTAGTTGTTTTGTTTCATGGGCTTGTGAGTGATAATTTCATTCAACTACAGGAAAGAAAACAGGAGTGTGACTACAACTAACTTCCTATGTACTGCTCCTTAATTGGCCAGCGAGGGAAATCAGCCATTGAAATGGTGTCACAGTAAATGTGTGCTATCCCAATGAGCGAGTGGTAGGGGAACTTCAGGGGCCAGCATTAGCAGCATCTTTAAAAATGACTCCTTTCTTGCTACAGGAAAGATTATGCAGTTAAATGGATTGCAATGAGAGAGAAGGTGAAATGATATCATGCCTTACAATGCTTAACATCCAACTATCACAGGATAAGCATCAAAGACGATTAATATATTGGTATGATGGGTGTATACCAGAATAAGATCAGTGCAGAAAAAAAACTATGACGATCAATTCATCATAAACACAATCAGAGGCCAGCCTTAGTGTCGATTATCATTAATTGGAATCTCACAAACGTATGGCAAATGTCAAAGTAAGTTGCCTTAATTACCAAAATGATGTGAATTCACCCACAGTTACTCCAGACTGGTTCGCTCATATGATATGCCCTCATTAATTCATATTATATTCACACCGCTCAGAGTTGTTTTCACACGTTCTTTTTCCTTTTTTCTTTTCCTGACAGGTCACACAAATGGACTAGAAAACTCCAAGGGATTGAATGTGGAACTGTGCAAGCGTTGAACATAGCTCATTTTAATATTTTCCTAGAAGTGTTGATTGTTCTTAGCTGATCACACGGTGGAGAAACAGAAAGTTACAATTTGCTTTCACAATTTCACAACTTATTTTTATTCCTTGGAACTTGTTCCTGGGTCTATACTACCATGCAAGTTCCATGACACACTATCTGTTATCTCCTTAAAAAGATACGTACCTGCATCAGAATGCAGAATTGGGAACAACGGGAAAATATGTTGCTACTGGGAGCTTCTGGTTTCTGTTTGTAGTCTGTTTGTAGTGCGAGTAGTATTGACCAATCACATTGAGCTTTGGTGGAAAATGGAATCTGGAAACCCATAAGCTATTCGAGACCAGGAACACGAGGGAAGGATTGGACCGGATATTTGCTGGCTTCACAGGAAACCCAAAAATATTGGATGTTGCGCCCAGAGGCTAAATCATCATCAGACCTATAGCTGATCCGAGTTCTGTAATGGCTCTTTATTGCACACTGGGGATCTAGAAGGATGTAATGTTATACAAGACAAAAATGTCAATGGGATGAATAATTTCCATCTTGGACACCAATTAAAAACCAAATAATTATCTGGTGATTTTTGCTTCAATATAATGTTTTTTTATCAGAAATTCCCTTATTTAGGCCTGATAGTAATATAATAATAAAAGGATCAATGTCAATTGTTATAGTTATGTATTAAAAATTGTATTACAAATGTTGTTCACGTTAGGCCTCACTTGGCACACACAGGTACACGAGGGTAAAGATTAGCCTTCCTCCAGGGGTGAAGTGCTGATTGTACATATCGGAGCGCACCTATGTGCGTGTGCAGTTGTGGCTCGTTTCATAAGGTTATATAACCAGTGTTACTAGGGGGGCAAGTTTACATTTGTTAATTTACTATATTAACTATAATTGACGGTAACACTTTATAATAACCATCACTAATAAATGGTAAATTGATAGTCATCTGTAGTTAATAGGTATTTTACTCTTAAAAGACAATGAAATGATTAGTCATAATGACTACTTATTATTAGTTATAATTATATATTACATGTCATAATTAATGTTATTTTATCATTAGTTTAGTGTCATATAAAATAATAAGTTTATAGCTTCAGATAGATAGTTAATACCTTCTCAGGGGTTAATAATTGTTTTGTAAACCATCTATAAACATTATTTGAATGACTATTATAAGGTTGCAACTAATCCAGATAATAATAAGTTAATGATAAATAAATGGTTTAAAAAGCAACATTAATTTGGCTGCATTAAATATTTTTTGGCAATCTATAAAAGAGATGATTATTTGATTATTGGAGCACTGATAATCTAAATAATGTTTATAGATGCTTTACAAAGTCTTTATTAGCCATTAACAAGGTATTATTTTCATCAGATGCAACTTTACAATAGACATCCAAAAAATGCGCACTGACTGTTCACAAACCATTTTTTAATCATTAACAAAAAATTAATATAATATAGAAAATATTTTGAAGTAGAAATTCAACTGTTAAAATAACAAATTAAAGCATAACTAATAATTTGTAAACATTAATTATCTTCTTTTGTAAAATAACTATTAATTTAAGTTTAATTAACTATCAATTTATTAGCAATGTTGTGTTACCGAAGTGGTATGTGTTATAAATTATTGAACCTACTTGCTGTGCAAATGAAGCCGCATTCAAAACATCCACAGATTGAGAAAAAAAATAATTTAATTCACTGTGCTGCTCAAAGGCTACCGGGTGATTCCGGCTATTTTTAAGGTGAAATGTTTTCTTCCATGTTACTCAATGCATGAGTTGATGTTGTGAATCAATCAACATTTCTCAAATAATTAATATAACAATGTTGACGATTTCCATTTGTTTTGCAAACTGTGAATATTCTATTATGTTCTGGTGCGCTCGGAAAAACTAAACTTTTGCCTTCCTCCATGAGTTCTGCCTACTCTTAAGCTGTCTCGTGTTTTTATATTATGTTTTACTTTTGAAAAACAGAACATAATAAATTTGGCCGTATAGTAGAGGTCTAAAAAATCTACCTGACTCAGACGTGCTTATATTAATTTTCAGAAAAGAAAGACCAAATCTGGAGGGAACCTAAGCTCAGTTAAACCCAATCAAATATACCTTAGGATAATTAGACACGGTGCAAAATGCGATGGACCTGAAAAGACCCTAACAGAGAAAGTACCAACACCAGCAGCAGCATGGCGTGCTAGAAATTAGCATCAATGGAAAAGAGCAGCTTATAATAAGATTTTCATGCAAACTAATATATTCATAGAAATAATTGAAAACTGTTTTCAACTCCCGCAACTACAATAAAATTCGATAGACATTTTTACATAGTTACTATTTTAAAGACCTGAGACCTGTGACAGTAAACCAAGGCAGAACCTGATTGAGTATACTTTGGACTGAGTCTGACTTGGGTTCCTTAGATCCAAGTGGATCCGAGAGAGGACGTCTACCAGAGGGTGCTGCCATGCACGGAAGAAGCTAGTTTGGTGCTAACGTTTTCCATGAATGCAGGTTAGTGAAATACTGATACGAACTTGCATTTTCCCTGTAACATCATTTTAATGAACATTCGAAACACAGGAGGAAAAGTAATTTACGCCACACAAACAGACACATTTTCCCACACCACTGGTGTCCCATTGGCACACCACATTGCAAATCAGCAAGTTTGAAGATCAGTGGCCTTTTGTTTCATTATTGAGGGTAATTAAGTTGTAGTGATGGCTGTAGTAGGTGTGGGGAAGTCTGGACTTGATTGTCCAGTAGTCTCTCAGTGGGAAGTGTTGATGATTCCTTTGGATACAGAATTGGACAAGGAGTTGCTGTAGAAAATACTCTAATCAGCTCTGGCCACACTTTCTAACTTTACTCTCATTAAAGTTGGCAAGTGACATTTGACTACTACACCAGGGACTTCACAATGCAAATAAATGGCAACTTCAGTGTTGGAATTATAATGGCCTTCTTAGTCTACTTTTAATGACCCAATCTAGTTTCCAAAGTCACCTCTACGGGAATAGGTAGGCTTGCCTGCTGCTACAAGCCTTCTTATTGGCTAATAGGGAGCAAACGATGTCAACTTAACTGTTGAGGGATTCTCAGCGGTGAGGAGGGGGAGAGGCTAAAAGCTCAATCACTTACTTTAACTCCTCCACTTTTCCCACTTACAAACTGTCTTTATGCAGGCCCATTTGGATATTTTCATGCTACATTTCATACAGGGGTCTCTCTAATCCCCAGGCCCACCTAATGAGGAGGTAATGAAAAGTTAATCCACATAGCTCAACTCCACCTAGCCTTTAGCTAATGCTGCTTTTAACTTCAGTTCTCATTAACTTTTAAAACATGAGCCATTAACAGGTTGGTAGACTACCCATCGGCTGGCCTCCCAAGCACTCTGCTATTCAACCACTCACTGTGTCTGAACTTTAAAGCACAATTAGGATAGTGAGAGAAATTCTTGGTATACACTGACCCCCTAATTAGGATACAGTCTGGATTTTCTGGAGCTGTCTCTGCTGTCAGTGTATTGATTCCTCCTCAGGATTGTCTTGCTCAAGGAGTGGTCAGGCTGGGCACTAAAGCCCCGGCGGTGATGTCTCTGACAGTCTTCTAATTGTTGTTGAGGATGCACATAAGCAGTTTAAGTTAACTGTCTGTTGATTTTTGCACTGTAAATTACAGCGATTTTAGAAAGTCTATTTCAAACATTTCTTTTTTTACCTGCAGGTTTATTTCATGTCTCACAGCAGCTAAACATATTGATTTGTTGTGTACGCACTCCATCCTCATTAAGGAAATTATTAATAATTCAAGAGGATGATTAAAAATGAATCACAAACAACACACATCATAAGCTTTACAGGGACACTTCCACCTCCTACCTCTCCACAGAATTCAATGTTGCCTCCAATAAGGCCTGCCACTGTTGTCTCCATGCCTATATATGACAACATTGGGTCATAAAACATGTCTGACTGAACCAACGATAAATAGTGATTTGATTACAAACGGTTAATGCAAGGGCAAACAAGTGCGTAAATTTTGCATTCCTGGGGCTTTCTTGACAGCTCTCAACTGATTACCAATTCATCATTTTTGTGCTGTGGTGACAGATAGTTCTACAGCACTGTTGCTCTGGAGAATGAGAATGAGGTTAATGAATGTGGATCAGGCTAATTCCTCTGTCCTTGCCAGACCGCAGGCCTATAAAATACCCATATACTGTATACAGACCTGCATGGGTGAGATGGTTTCTAGCTAAATGGAAATATTCATAGTCCTCATGGGACATCACGCTGGAGTAAAGCTCATGCTGCTGTCTTTGCAGTAATTGAGAAAATGTCTTTCAGATGTTGAAAGAGTTGAAAAGCATCAGATCTGTGAACGTCATGTACATGTTTCAAATTTGAATGCAAGGGAAGTTGCGTAACCTCTAAATACCTTTATATACATTATAGCCTACCAGTAGTAATAACTTAAGACAACCAAGAACATGAATGTTACAGCATGGCCGCCCTGAACACTCCCAGTTTAATAGGGGCACGTATTTATGTAAGATGTTAAAAGATAAAGCATCTGCATATGAGTGATCAGAACAGCTTAAAGTGAAGACCACAGGCTGTTTTGTCCGTGGTATAATTTTACCTGACTGTTAACACATTCTCCAGGCAGGGTGCCCGGATGGCTCGGTTGGTGGAGCGGGCACCCATATGTAGGGGTTTACTCCTCGATGCGGCGGCCCTTTGATGCATGTCATTCCCCCTCTCTATCCCCTTTCACGTCTTCATCAGTCTTGTCAAAAATAAAAGGCCGAAAATGCCCCCAAAAAATAATCCTAAAAAAAAAAAAAATTCCTGGCAGCTACAGAGAGAAAAATCACTTACTGAAACACTGAAGTTCAGTTACCTCCCAACCCTCAAAGAATCATCTTCCTTTCTCCTTGGGGGCTGCCAGTTATCTGTTGTCACACTCGCAACTACAGTATTCCTGTTCCAATTACAGTGTAGACTCCAGTCAGGATGGGAAGAGATAGCATTTGATGCATTCCCACATGATTTAAGACAGATTCTGCGATTAATTTATGGGCTTGCTTTGTAATTGCACAGGCACGCTTGCGCATACGAAATCCACCAATGAGTAATAGCCAATGTGCACTGCCATGCTGCCAGTGCCAGACAGTCAATTTTACATAGTTAGAAATCAATTTATGGATATTTACTTTGACTGTGTATATGGTGAATACTCTTGTCCCTGAAGGCTCAGTTTAATCTCAGTATATCAACCTATCCTAATGAGAACAAAATACAAATTCCGGCACTTATGTATTTTTAAAGACCAAGTTTTAATTAAAATTGTCTGGGCTCTACAGTTACACTTTATATTAAGTTGATAATTACAATGATTAATTGTAGTCATTTATTGTAATCATTACTCATAACAAAATGAAAGTTAACACTAATGTATTGTGTGTTGGAGTAATGATTACAGGCTAGGGTCTGTTTGATAAAATGAACTGGTACTACTCTGAACTTTGATCTCATACTGACATTAGTATTGATTGATTTTTTTATTCAGTGATTATATAATCTTTAAATGGCAAAAAGCAATGATAAAAAGGCAAAGAACAGTTACAACAGAAACGTCTTTCAATTAATATAACATCTAGCCTGTGCTAATAACTGAAGATTTCCCTCACACTTTGCTCAAACTCTAGAGGGAAAGAGCAACCAGTTGGCCTATAAATCAAGATCTGCTGAATCTCAATTTCACACTTATGAAATTAGCAGAGTCTTGAGAGACGAAAGAGACATGACTCAGCAGAATCTGGCTTTGACGATTGGGAAAGAGGTTGGACGTTGACCAAAAGCATGACAGCAGTTTGCAATAGGTATAGCATATTTGAACCAAGTCATGAAGCAGTATATAGTAACAATATAAAGAACAATATATCACTAGGTCCATCCATCCGTCCATCTTCAACCGCTTATCCGGTATTGGGTCACGGGGCAGCAGCTCCAGCAACAGACCCCAAACTTCCTTTCCCAAGCCCCATAAGCCAGCTCCGACTGGGGTACCCGAGGCATTCCCAGGCCAGGTTGGAGATATAATCCCTCCACCTAGTCCTGGTCTTCCCCGAGGCCTCCTCCCAGCTGGACGTGCCTGGAACACCTCCCTAGGGAGGCGCCCAGGAGGCATCCTTACCAGATGCCCAAAGCACCTCAACTGGCTCCTTTCGACGCAAATGAGCAGCGGCTGTACTCCGAGCTCCTCACAGATGACTGAGCTTCTCACCCTCTCTCTAAGGGAGACGTCAGCCACCCTCCCAAGGAAACACATTTTGGCCGCTTGTGCCCTGGATCTCGTTTTTTGGTTGTGACCCAGCCTTCATGACCATAGGTGAGGGTAGGAACAAAAGAACAAAAACTGACCGGTAGATTGAGAGCTTTGCCTTCTGGCTTAGCTCTCTTTTCGTCACAACGATGCACCCGCTGCGCCGATTCTCCGACCAATCTCCAGCTCCATTGTCCCCTCACTCCCAAACAACACCCCAAGATATTTAAACTCCTTCACTTGGGGTAAGGACTCACTCCCTACCTGAAGAAAGCACTCTATCGGTTTCCTGCTGAGAACCATGGCCTCAGATTTAGAGGTGCTGATCCTCATCCCAGCCGCTTCACACTCAGCTGCAAACTGATCCAGTGAGTGCTGAAGGTCACAGGCCGATGAGGACCACATCATCTGCAAAAAGCTACTACTTCAGTAACTTCCACAAGGGAAATGGACGACAGTCCTCCATCATCCTCCAGCTCTGCTTCTACCACAGAGGATGTGTCAGCTGGATTTAGGAGTTCCTTATAGTGCTCCTTCCACCGCCCTATTACCTCCTCAGTTGAGGTCAACAGTGTCCCATCCTTACTGTACACAGCTTTGATGGTTGCTTTGCCTCTTTCACGGTAGAGGCCAAATACTCTGAAGTCCTATTTAGTGCATATGCACCAACAACAATCAGAGTTTTCCCCCCCATCAGCCGCAGGCGTAGGGATGTGACCCTCTCGTCCAGTGGGGTAAACGCCAACGTAGCGGGGCTCAGCCGGGGGCTTGTGAGTATCCCCACACCCGCCCGGCGCCTTACACCCTGGGCAACTTCAGAGTAGAACAGAGTCCCACCCCTATCCAGGAGTATGGTTCCAGAACCGAGACTGTGCGTAGAGGTAAGCCCCACCAGATCTAACTGGTAGCGCTTCCCCTCCCACACAAGCTCCGGCTCCTTCCCCCACAGAGAGGTGACATTCCACGTCCCTGGAGCCAGCCTCTGCCACCTGGGTCTGGTCCGTCGAGGCCCCTGACCTTCACTGCCAGAGAGAGGTGCCACGTTGCTTTTTCAGGCTGTGCCCGGCCAGGCTCCGTGGCAAACCCGGCCACCAGGAGCTCGCTGAAGAGCCCTCTGTCTGGGCCTGGCTCCAGATGGGGGCTTCCTCCGGGCAGGGTCCCTTGTTCACTTCCTTGCTTTCTCATAGGGTCTTATATATCACTAGGTGCCATATGGAAACCGCAAATGTCCATTAATCCATGAAGATAACATTGTGTTGGCAGAATATAGGATGGAATACAAACCACTAACAACTTTAAATTGTCAAAAGCAAATTCTTTATTTTATTTTTTGGAAAGAGAAGGAGGGAGGAAGTACTAAGTCTGTGTTGGGTTGAAAGCCAAAAGCAGTTGCTATGTACACAAAAACAGGAAACTCTTCAGATTGTTTAGTTTGAGGCTAAATAATGTAAATCTTTAGGTCACAAGCATTTTCCAAACAGCTGTCAGTGCAGTGACCACAGTGCTGCTGAGTTTATTGGAGAGGTATGCTCTATGGTTAGCGAGGAGGCCGAAGGGAAGGAATTACCAAAGGGCTAATAGAGCAGAGTTTGCCTCACACTCCATGATTAATTAATTATCATTTTCTGCTTGATGGCTCTCTGAGGGCCATGGTGCTTTGCCGCTGATGCACTGTCAGCATTTGAAGCTTATTACTGTGCCAACCCATGTAAACCATATAGTACACTCTCCCGGTTACTTCAAATTACAAAGTCATAATTTCATAGTGAAAATGTAATTGGCACATTCATTACACTCTATATTAAAACAATTCAGAGAACATATGCAATTACAGCAACCGTAGACACGTTATGGTGAGCTAGATGTTTATTGGGAATAGTTATGTGCTTGAATTTGATCGTTTCTCAGTCTTTCCATACATGGACTTCATCATTTATTTTTCATGTCTTGAAAGTGTCTCTACAAAGGCAGGACTTTAGAGTATTCCCATAACTGTACTTTGGATAGAGCAATTAATTTAGTGAAAAATAATTTTGAGTCAGAATAGATAAACCATCGACTGGGATTTAACTTCCAAAACTGTAATTACGAAGAAGAAAAAAACAAAAGAGATTAAAATGTTTTGTGCTTTGACTCCTCTGTCATATTTGCAAGGGACAACTATGGCCCAGTAGTTGGACCACATTTGGTTTTGAATAAATAATTACTCAACATTATGTTGATATTTTCAAAAAACAGACTTAGAGACTTTGACTGTTCTTGCGTCATAGCAACTGTTAATCCTTTAATATTTCCAAACTAGATATCTGATACAAGACATTGTGGTTTGGCTAAATCAAAGCTGTTTGTAGTTATAGTTATAATGCAATATTTGTCTGTACATATTTCATTGTTACAGAAAAGTGGAATGAAGCCCTCATTGAGCCCTTGGCATATCCAACAAACCAAATGAAATATTGGAAAACTTTCTACTGCCCAGATTGAAAGCTGTGCATGCATTCATTCATGCATCCCCATTGGGAGCACTTTGGCACATAAAAGCTATTCTTCTAACAACCTAATTTGGGTCATTTCACTGGACCAGTCATCTAAACAAGCTAACAGGCCCACTGAGGTCTGGACAGAACAGCTTCACTGTTGCACATGGCATAAAAACCTTCCTCTAACTGAATATCAGAAGCCTGTCTATTCCTCATCCAGACATCTCACTGTTGTTACACCTATTTGGTTTTGATTGCCCACTGATCTTGTATGTTCTTGATATGATGTGGTAGGGCTTTTATGTCATTTTATTAAAAACTTGAGCCAAAGCTACAATTAAAAAAGCAGGACTGTTTAGTAACATGTATCAGCAGCCATAGGAAATTACAACATTGGTAAACACATCTCCTTCACATTTCCCTATACTGGGAGCTGAATTTGGAGAACTAAAGTTTTATGATATCGCCTCAAACCAAGGAGAAGTTACTAAAGTATCCACCACCTAAGCTACAAGAAGATAAATTAATTAGCAGGACTCACTTTTAATTATTCATTCATGTATTTTTTTTTTTCTTGGAAAATGAAAAATGCCTATACAAGGGGCAATAAAAGGTACTGTTTAGAGATGTTCCAACACCGATATCAGTACCGGTATTGCTTCCAATACTGCCTAAATGCTGGTATCGGTATCAGGAAGTACTGGAGTTTATGCACCAATCCGATACCACATAATTAAGCCCTACAAAAAAATCAATTTTATAGTAATTTATTTAAGTTATAACTGACTGTCAAACTGGATGATAAACGAAAGTTCTGCGGCGTTCATTGTTTGTGTTTGTTCATGTTTCCCAAAGAGTTTAGCCTGAGCCAGACCGACAACAAAGATAGAAATCATATCACATCCACACAGGGTAGCAGCTGTTAAAACATAATAAAATATTTGACACACTGGTATCGGTTCAGTACTCGATATCGGCCGATATGCAAGTTCAGGTATCAGAATCAGTATTAGGAAGCAAAAAATGGTATCAGACTATCTCTAGGACTGTTGAATATTTGTAAAAGTCAAAGCTGGATATTGATGTGTTGCATCAACCTCAAAAATGAACTAGCAACATGGTTAAAATCAAAAGGTATAATATGTTTACAAATTCGTATTAAAATGTCTAAAAACGACTAGACCTGTTATGTACTGTATGTTGTAGATCATTCGGCTCCCTGTATAAAACCTTAACGATGAACACTAAAGGAATCCTAACCGAGTGAAGCTGACTGAAATGATCCTGATCTTACGCTACTTCACGTCAACAACCTGCATCTTTTGTTATTGTTTTGATTAAGAGATTGATAGCAGCAGTGAAAAATTGCATATTGTACATTCAATATTGATATTATTAGGCATTATTAATACACATACCTTCATTGTATCAATATGCCCTAGTATACACTGTATGCAAATTCACGTAAAATAATTATATCAAAGTTCAATTTGTGCCACTGTCATACATTCATTACAAAATAAACATTTCAATTGTGCAAAATAAAAACTAATTTTGTTAATCGTTCATTACAATTTCCTTGCAATCATTAAAGACTTTGTTTAACCATAATACAACATGATCATATCATCAGTCTATGACTCCACTGATAACATTGAATTATTGCCCATTACTAGCTACATCAACAGCAACGTTTGCCTGATTATGTGGCTAATGTAAAATCCTGCTTACCTGTCCAACAAATATCCCTTCTGAAATTACTGTACACCATCAGTATGTGTAAAGCTCCCTCCACCTTTCAAATGCTGCATATACAATATTTTCATGTACAATATTTTCATTCAGGTTTTTGAGAACTAAAACAAAGCACATAGTGCACAGTTGGTAGTTAAATTGAATTAAATATGATTTTGAGTTGAGTAGATCTTTACTGTCCCTGAGGGGCAACTAGAGCAATCTAAATAAATAATATTATTACTAAGTTTAACAATAAACATACAATAATAACAATGAATACTTGCAAAACCCTTGTCGAAAATGTGGTATTACGGCCAAAGAGCCAATAAAAAAAGTAATTGCACCTTTACACAAAGGCAGTAAAATGTTAAATGTACACGTAACAAGACATGCTAGCAATGAAAAAAGCATTACGAGACAGCGTAAAGGAAAAGCCTGGTGTGGAGCTAGCACTTTGAAAATCAAGGCAGCAGGTGAGGCTCTTCTAATTGACTGCTGAATGGAAAAAACGCTATAATGAGTGCAATTTAATCACCTGCTGACACAAGCAAAGAGTGAGCGGGTGAAAATGCAGTTAGGTTGTATTAAGAACACAATCTCATAGGATATGAAGCATATGAAGAGGTAGGCATTTTGCACTGCTGGAGGACTACTGAAGCAGCATGGTTTCCAGTGCCAGATGAGTTTTATCTTGCCACATGCTTACATATTAAAGCAATTTCTCAACACCGTGCAATCTCGCTATGGCCATCAAGGACAAAACCACTCAACAGTCATTCCAATTCTGAAACAAAGTAGAGATACATTCAAATGTACTGTATGTCTCACACACAAGTGAATTTAAAGAATATATTGACAAAATGATATGCATCTGCACTGCGTTTAGCACATTAAGGCATGAGGCAGCAAAATGCAAAAAAAAAACATTATTATATATATTATTTGTTCAAGTGTTCAAATTCCAGTGTTTTTGGCTAATGCTGCAAATAATCCAGAAATATAATAACAACGATTTAAATCCATTCCAGACGTTTAAACCGCAACCCTGGAGCTAACCCCATACTGATTCCAAATTTCACAGAAGAATGAAAATTCAAGCACTTCAATTTTTAGTGCTGAGCTTCAGCCTAGATAAGTGATTATTGACTGGGTGGGTGTTGTATTTAGCATAAAACTAATGTGATGTCAATTAGCCATTAATACAAATGTCTTGCCCTTTTCTGTAAATGTCTGATTTGACTCAGCAGTTAATATGCAGGCACTATGTGTTTGCACACAGGGAGCGTGTTGAGGACAGTGGCTCGTTCTGCATGAAATTAAGAGCGAGCTAACGGCTGAGCTGGAGGGATACCACTTAAGAAATATGAAACTATTTTCCGAGTCAATTTGCTGCAATTTCCTATGCAACAGTTATGTCAACTATAACAGTCTGCTACTAATGTCATACATAAGCGGGCTCTATTTTAAAAGTTGTTGTGTGTTGAGAGTGTTGTGTTTCAAATAGCTTGTCTAAAGCTTGTCATTTGCAGCTCTAACAGTGTAAAATGTCATTCCCATGCTGGATAACACTCTATGGTGGCAGGTGGCAGCTGGGCCCATAAATAGCTGCACAATGGCGTGGAACAATGATGAAGCAGAGTCATTGACCATAGGGGAGTGCCATGAAATGGCTACCATGTCATTGCACAAAGCCACTGGTCCATTCCGCTTTTATGACACCTGGAAGGGCAATCAGTCTTCACTCGTCACAAGCTTTACTCAAGAAACAAGAATTCATAAAAACACTTATTTGAGCATTCCGTAAGCTATTCAAGCAACCAACATTTGTGTGATTTTTAATAATTATCCTGCAATATTCCCACATCTTGAAAAAAGTTACTTTCAAAACAAGTTTCGCTTTTATGGCAAATATTTATCAACATAAGGTCATGTTTGGGATGGTTGCTATCAGCACATGGTAATGTGCCAATTCGAATAAAGGTCAACATTTTGAATAAATGAATTAGCACCTCCATTATCTCACTCCTGCAAGCTGTGTGGAAGTTTACTCAGCATCCTAAAGGTTTTTAGTTTTAACACATTTTGCAAGATGCCAATATTAGTTTGGAATAAATGTGCAGCATTTATTCCTGAAGGATTAGTCTTCATTTAGGTGGATTAACCTTGTTGTGCATGTAATTAAGCATAAGCACATTTTGTTTGCAGCGACAAGCTTCCAATGCGTGCACACTGATTAAGATCTCGACAATAATTACAAAATAATCCTGTTTGTTTTCTAGAAGTTAGATGACAGTAGGACCAACTCCTGGTTCAGAGTGGTTGTCCTGCTGAGATCTATAGAATGGTGAATCTGAAAGAAAACAAAGAATGTAGTTATGTTTCCATCCACACGTTTTTATTCGAATAGTGATATCGAATGAAAAATGCCTTATGGAAACAGTAAAATTCGATGGAATTTCATGAATATCGACTCAAAGTAAATACGTCACTCATCGGATTTTCTCTTGATGGATATACGGCTTAAGTGATAAATGCTGATGGAAACGTTATTTGCCGAATAAATAATGAATTGCGATTAAGTTTAAGTTTATGGTTGCAACCCGCCACAAAACGAAGAAGAAGAAGTCTTAGTTAATTTCCGCCCAGTATTTCCTCTCTGTCTGCACACATGGCGGGCGTCAACAAAGACAGATGGAAGTGGATAGACGAGGAGACGAGAGACGTTTTGAATTTAATTTATCGGGAACTCGCGAAGAAAATGGCCGACAAAGGTTAGGACAAGCCGTGGGACGTCCTCCGGAGTAAATGGAAGGCGCTCAAACAGCGAGACATGTCTCAAAAAAGAGTTGTCTCGCAGTGGTGCCGGAGGGACAATAAAATTCAAGTTGCATCTGCATCCTCATAGCATCGTTGTTTTCTTATTCTAGCTTGATATGTCGCTATCAGCTGGCACATAAGCACTATTACAACTTGTCCAATATTGATCATTTGTTGGTAGACGGCGACCCATTTTGTCTGGAAAACAAAAAAGCAAAAGTTTGCTTGAATGTTGTGCGATTCAGTGCGAAAATGAATGAAAACACCTTAAAATGTCTAAAATCAATTCGATATACCAATTTGATCGTTAAACAGCATGTGACGTCATTACGCGTGCAGGTTTTTATTCGCTTTAAAGCCGTTGGATGGAAACACACTTTCACCAGCTTCATTAGCATGAGTTTTTTTTACCGAACTTCAGATAATTCGATTGACAAGTGGATGGAAACTTTGCTTGTGTTTGCTTTGAACTCACAACCTACGACGCTTGGTTAATGTCAACCAGATAACTGTTTATATAGAACTAGCTGTTATTGTCTTCCTAGCCTTATCGGGCATAAAGCATAACAAATCACAATTTGACAATAAACAGAAGCATAAAACGTCTGAGCAACCAAAGGAAAAATGTTCACCAGCACCAACGGCCAAGTAAAGGAATGTTCTCTGCTGTTTTAATAGTTGAATTTCAATGCTAAAATGTGTTATGAAACATATATATTCAGTGATAAGTTATGTGTGCACTAACAGAAGCACTAGTCACAAGAAAAGACAGAGTAAGGGCAGGGCTCCTCCTCTATCGTCATTACTCATACTTTTCTCTGTAGAAAATGAGGTTTGATGAAGGCCTATCTTTAGGGAAAATGCTGTTTTACATCAATGCATCAGTAACTCCAAATTGCAAGTGAATTGGTCATATCCCCTTTGGTAGTCTCCTTAGAGGGTGAATAACTTCAAATCACATGAGTCATTCTAACTTTAGGACAAATCCACTGTCATAAGCCACATATTATAGTTTTCTCCAACTTAGCCCTGTTGTGCTTTTCCCATTGTAATATTGTTGTACTGCTGTTTTTATACCACTGTGATGTATTCACTTTTTACTGTGTCTAGAGTGGCATCTTACAGGTAAAATCCCACACCCCTGAATATGATGGTTTTCCGTCCCTGGTTTAGATTAGGTTGCTTGGCTAGCATAAGGCATTAGGTTGCTTGATTCGCTTGCAGAATGTCCCAAACAAGTCATTATTTTATTTCTTATTTTAGTCAGTCTGCAGCCATGACAATATTAACTTTATATTGTCCCTTTTAAATAAATATGTCAAACATTTTGCAGAACTAATGCTAGCTGGGTGTAACGGTTAATTACTGTTTGATGTATTATTTGGTTTTGTTTCCATTTTTCATGAGATCACTTCCTTCCCATAGCTTGATACTAATTTTTAGTTTTTATACAACACAATTTGGGAGACATTTTAGTCCCATTTTTAAATGTCTTTATTTCATAGTTTTGATAACTAACACTAAGCCTTAACCCTCTGGTCAGTTTTGTTGCTAAACAAGTCATGCCTAGGCAAATAATAGCAAAAAATGTGATTAGCTTTCTGTAGACAAAACTCTTTTCAGTCTTTTTTCAGTCCCTGTGGGAGTAAAAAGGTCGACATGCCTGGCCACTTCCTCGTGTTGCTCTTTCCAAGTGAAGCTTTAAATAGCTGATGTGATAACAAATAACACATTTCTGAATATACATTTTATCTTGCTCATCACTTGTTCTGAAACACAGTTTCTAAGTTTAGCGGTGCCTCCCACAGTGATTTGAGCTGGGTCTTCCAAAATGATAGGAAATAAGCATGCTTTCTTAAATGACATGATAAATATATTCATGGAAAAATGAGCAGTCAAGTACGAACAGTTAGCAGTTTGATATAATGCTGCAAAAGGTAAATGTGATAATATCAGTGCATGGGTAGTGAATGTAGGTGAGGGAGAAATAAATTGCTATCTAATATAACACGAACACAAACTATACTGTAGCTTCAAAAAATCCTGGGTGGAATCAACACTTCCATGACTCCACACACAGTGAACATTATACGATCTGGCAGCAATGCGGCCAATGAAAGCGATGACGATGGGGAGGGATTTGTCAGTGAGGTAAATGCATTTTTTTGACAAAATGGGACTTGTTACAAATGATGGTTGTCCAAATCTAACAGGAAAAAATGGCAGACTTTTGAAGCCAATGCAAGATAAAGTTCAAGAATTTGGTATTTTTGCATTGTATTATATATCTTATTTCTGAGCGCTCGAGCTACCGTCTCCACGGCAACCCACTACGGTGAAGCAAATCAAAAGCGCCATCTACCGGTATGAAGTAAAATACATGGCAAAGAATACCCTACATGTAATAAAATTATTAAAAAAAAAAAATAGGAGGGGTTATATGTTCTAAGAAAAAAAGTTTAAAAAAAAGCAAATTCTGTAGTTAGACTACGGACAAAATAGCTAACGATAGTTACATGGGTAACTCCAGATTCTATTAGTATAGGCGTAGCCCTCTAAGGGCTACGCTATTGGGTTTATCCCTTCGCGCATGCGCAGTCGTGAAGATTTTCTTTTCCCGCCCTTGCGTCCAGCACGGGCCTCAACTACGTCCGCATTTACTGTATATGTACACAGCGGACCCGTTGTTCGTCTCCCAAAAACATCAGCTTTTTCTTCAACTAATGTTCTGGGAGCAGGTGGCCCGACCTTAGAGGGCTACGCCTATACTAATAGAATCTGGAGTTACCCATGTAACTATCGTTCTATTTCGATAGGCTTCGCCCTCTAAGGGCTACGCTATTGGGTTAGGCGAAGCTGATGTAGTCTATGCCACCTGCGACACAGGGCCAACAAGCCGAACATAGACCACATTCCCTACAACAATGTAGGCTCAGTCAGTCATTCTTCTGATCAAGCCTGCCATGCCAATGGCGTGGCCTGAAAAAGTTCATAAGGCCCGCAACATGATGGCAGTAGTTAATCATTAATGGAAAATTGTGCGTGAATAGCCCTGTTGTGCATGCGACGGAGTGACATGATTATCTCCGTGCATGTAACGTGATTATGATCATGTATGGGATTAAGAACTGCGTCTCACAAAGAAATACTCCAGAATGAGAGTGGTGAGACAGTAGAACAGTTTCTTTTTTTTTTTTTTTTCATTGCACGCATCCAACACGGCATTACGTGTCGTTGACTGTGGACAGAACTGAACTGGACATGGAAGGTTCAGACATGTCCCGCAGATAGAAACGGATGAAAGGGCACGGGGAAGCCCACGAGGCTGCCGCACAGATGTCGGCTACTGCCATGCCTTTAAAAAGAGCCGCAGACGCCGACAGAGCCCTCGTAGAGTGCCCTCGGATGTCGCGGGGCTCTGCCTTCCATGCTATAAGCTTGAGTAATAGCCTCGCACAGCCAGTTAGACAGACGCTGTTTTGAGAGGGCTGATCCTTGGGAATGTTCTCTATAATGCACAAACAGCTGCTGAGTTTTCCTGATATTTGCCGTGCGTAAAACGTATTGAGAAAGAGCACGCACTGGACACAACCGTGGGAAGCCTCCTCCGCATCGTTGGCATGAGGCGGGGGAAAACCCGCGAGGAAAACACCTCGACCGAAAAGAACTAGTTAGAATCTTCGGTGTGAAGGAGGGATTTGGCTGTAAAGGTTGCGCCCGTCCCCTCTAATGGAGAGGCATGACGGGGAAATTGACAGTGCACACAAATCACTCACTCTTTTGCTGACGTCAGAGCAAGGAGAAGTGCCGTTTTTAGCGACAGCATTCTGAGAGAAGCTTGTGCCAGAGGCTCAAAGGGGGCTTCCCAGAGCCCGGAGCACTAGAGCAAGGTCCCATTGGGGGTGAGGGGTCGAACAGACGGTTTTTGACGCCTAACCCTTTTAGGAAACGCTTCACCAGGGGATGCGCAAAAACTGTCCTCTCACCATAGCCTTCGTGGCAGGACGAGATGGCTGCTGCGTAAGCCTTGACTGTAGATGGAGCCAAATCGCTATCCACCAGAGTTTGGAGATACGTCAACACAAGAGGCAGGGGACACGATGGGATCCGCGTCCTCTCTGTGCACCAGCGCTGGAAAGCTGACCAGTCCTGCGTAACATGCTATGGTAGAAGGGGCTCTGGAGCCCTGGATGGTGCGCACCACGGCAGGGGGCAAGCCCAATCTCTGTAAGCGCCCGCTCAGCAACCAGCCCCACAGCCTCTGGGTTATCACCGGAGGGTGGCAGATTGCGCCGCTCAGCTGCGACAGTGCGTCTCCCTGCCACGGAATCTGCCAGGGGGAGCCACCAGCAACTGAACGAGGGTCGGGAACCAGGACGCGTCGTGCGCTCTGGTGCCACCAGAACAATCGACAGGTTCTCTTCCTGGATGCGCTCCAGGAGGCGAGGTATCAGCGGAACCGGGGAAAAGCATATAGGAGGGTTTTGGGCCAGGGCTGGTGGGAGAAGGCGTCTCACGCCAAGGAGGGTTGTCCCGCGCGCTCAGGGAAAACCACAATGTGCACTGTGTGTTCTCTCGTGAAGCGAACAGATCTACCTCCGCTTCCCGAACCTGTTCCATAGCTTGAACAATAGTGGGATTCAATCTCCACTGTTGTGGGAGGGCCCTCCTCGACATCAGGTCGGCCGCCCGGTTCAAAACCCGGGATATACACTGCTTTGAGAGACAGCAGATGACTGTGCGCCCATAGCAGGAGGCGTCTGGCTATTTCCAGCAGTTGGGCTGAGCGTATGCCGCCCTGGCGGTTTATGTACGCTGCCGCCGTCATGTTGTCTGTACGCACGACGACGTGTCTCCCGTCACCACCGGGGTGAAGTGTTTCAGCACTTTCAACACCGTGGACAGCTCCAGGCAGTTTATGTGGGGAGAGGGGGAGGAGGCCAGTCCTCCCACCACCTGTGACTCGCACATTCCCCCAGCCAGTGAGGGACGCGTCGGTGTACACCGTCATATATGACGTCACTCTGCCCAGGAAACCCCGAAGACAGGGTCCGGGATTCCCCCAGTATGACAGGTCTGACCGGAGGGAATGAGGGATGGACAGCATTCGCCATTTTTGGCGAACGGGATCGAGCCGTTGACGATGAAACCACCTTTGGATCTTCCTCATGTGGAGGAGACCCAGGGGAACCACCGTGTGTGCCGCGGACATCATGCCCAGGAGCCGCATCACTGACAGCGCTGACACTGTTGTGTGTGGCCTGAAGCGGGACAACAGAGAGGTCAGGGCAACCTGTCTCGGTGCTGATAACCTGGCTCTCATTGTAATCGAGTTCATGTCCACGCCCAAATAAACTATTGATTGTGCTGGGACTAGAGCGCTCTTTCGCCAATTTATGGCAAAACCCAGCGTTTGCAGGTGCTGCAGAACCTCCATAGTCTGTAGCGCCGCCTGCTCCCGAGAGGGGGCTAGGATGAGCAGATCGTCCAAATAAAAGAGGACTCTGATGCCCCTCTTTCGTAGAGGCTGGAGCGCTGTTTCCATGCACTTGGAAAAGGTGCGGGGGGCTAGCGAGTACCCGAACGGCAGCCGGTTGTACTGGAAACGGGCCCTTGGAAGGAGAACCGCAGGAATTTCCTGTGCCTGGGAATGATTTGGACGTGAAAGTAAGCGCTTTCAGATCCACGGACGTAAACCATTCGTGGCGGCGCACACATTCCAACACGTGCTTGACGGTTAGCATGTGGAAAGGGCGCTCCATGATGTATCGATTGAACTGTGACAGGTCGAGGATGGGACGCAGTCCCCCTGACTTCTTCGGTGTGAGAAAGTAGCGAGAGTAAAATCCCCGCTTCTCCTCCCTGGAGGACGCGGGAGATAGCTCCGCTCAACAGCAGCCCTTCTAGTTCCGACGTCATAGCGTCTGACTCTGCTAGGGATGATACAGTAGTCTCCAACACGCCCGCGAAAGGAGGCGGGGGGGAGGCAAACTGGAGTGTGTAACCCCGTGTTATCAGTTTTGACATCCATGAGTCCATGTGTGTCAAACTGACCCATGCGCTGCGCTCTGATAGCGGGCGAGCACATATCTGAGTGTTGTTCACCGACATGGCAAGCAGGGAGCGCAGAGCCCATCCCGCCGCTGGGCGAGACGAGTGATTGTGTCGCCCAGCCCATGGTAGGGCTTTTTCGAAAGGGCAGTGGCCAGCCGTCGCCTTGTGGGGCGAGAGCGGACACTGGGTTAACGTGTCCCTTGTCCCGCGGCATCGCCGTGGGGAAGGGGTGGTTGAGCGGCGTCGCCCACCGTGGGTGGATCATTCCCGCTGCCAGCATAGCGAGGAGGCAGTGGTGCCCCGCGTGCAGCAGCGGTCTGGTGTGTTGTGTGGGGAACGACTGTCATAACAGCACGCTGTTTAGAGCAAACAACGGCTGTTTGGCTGAGGGGAAACGGCTCTTTAGTTGTGAGTGTGTGGCCCTTAAAAGGGCCGTTGTGTTTCCAACCTCAGCTGGGGAGTGACAGGCGATCCCCGCGTCCGTCATTGCCACCGTCTTTGCTGCTTGCAGGGTGGCTCGGGAGGCGGATTGGACCAGGTGGGAGCCGCCTCATGGGTCTCCGGCCCCGCGTAGCTTGCCGGCCGTGTGGAGCCGGTTGCCGCTGCGGAGGGGGACCAGGTGGGGGTCCTGAAGCCGAAGCTTGGGAAGACGCAGCCGCAGCAGGTGCTGTGGGGCGCTTCCTTTTGTGGCGGTTGTCATGGCGACGGCGGGGTTGTGAAGGAGCCGCTTTCACGAGCCGAGCCTCGGCCGCTCCGCGTCCTCCGCCGCTTGATGGAGATGAGACGTGGCAGTCTGTAGGCGGGGCCCAAATAGTCCATCGGGAGCTATGGGGCCGTACAGAAGCTCGCGTCTAACCTCCGCAGGCAGCTGGGACATGTGGAGCCAGATGTTTCGCTGGGCCACAGTCTGCCAAGCCATGACCCTGGACAGCGCCACCGTGGACGCCGTGGTAAGGGTGAGGATGGCGGTCATGGCTTTGCCAATTTCCGTGGCCAGCTCCGAGGGAAGGGCGCCCGGGGTTGTGGCCATGGCGGAGACGGCAGAGGCCAGTAAGGCGATGTTGTTTTGTGCCGCCAGCCCTTGGGCAGCACATTGGTGGGCCCGGTCAGTGACTTGGGCGCACACTTGATCTTGGGGAGAGGGAGGCGTGGGCTTCCGGTGGCCGAAAAGGTGGCTTTCGGGAGCAGAATTGACGCCAGGCTCCTCCAGGGGAGGGACCGAGGGAAATCCCGCGTCTGTGTCGCCTTGAACCCGAGTAAACGGGCGTAGCGAGAGACGGAGCCTTCAGTTTCCCAGGCTGTGAGAAGGCTCCTCCACAAAAGGCTGAAGCCCGAAGCGGCCAGAGTGGTGCCCGTGAAGAAGGCTGCTCCTGGGCGTAAATATCCCGCTCAAAGGCCGCGAGCGGGCTGGCGGCTCCGCTGGGAGCGCTATGCCTCTCAGCTCCGCCGCCTTCCTGATGATCTCCGGCAGATCAGCGAAGAGAGCCTTAGCGGTGGAGGTTGGAGCCGACTGAGGCAAGGGAAGGCCGCTTGCGGTGCCCTGGCCGCTCGGGAGACGGGGAGAGCTCCAGGGAAAGCGTCAATCGCCGTCTCAAGGCCCAATCCTCCCAGGGGGGAAGAGGGGGATCCTCCCAGGGGGGAGGAGGGGAAACCAGTTACGGAGGCGTTGTCCGAGAGAACTGAGCCAGCGGACTCATGCTCATCGAAAACGCCGTCCGCCAGTGGTTCCAGGGTGTCGCCGGATTCCCGTTTGTCTGCCCAGCTGCCGTCCCCGTCGCCACCAGCCTGACAAACCAGAAAAGTTTCCGCCCGTCGATTTAGCTCTTTAGATGACAGGCGGGCACAAAACTGGCAGGAGGCGTGGCGGGTGAGAGCCTGGCCGGCGTGAACGGCGCCGAGGCAGGTCTCGCAGCGGGGTGGAGGTCCGGCGGCAGGATGTAGCCGGTCCGGCAGGAGGGGCAGATGCGAGCACCGCTGGAGAGTCTTGAGCTTGTCTTCATACTGCGACGTTTGAAGAAAAAGTGGGAGACGAACAACGGGTCCGCTGTGTACATATACAGTAAATGCGGACGTAGTTGAGGCCCGTGCTGGACGCAAGGGCGGGAAAAGAAAATCTTCACGACTGCGCATGCGCGAAGGGATAAACCCAATAGCGTAGCCCTTAGAGGGCGAAGCCTATACGAAATAGAACTTAAAGTTAATTGAATGCTGTTCTTTGAAAAATGGCAAACAACATGCACATTTTGGTCACAATTTGATTCATGGATGTTGATTAAATAATGACATAATTGTATTTTGTACAGTCTGCTTCACTTTTTTCAAGTCCTAATCATAACATTTGTGCCCTTACCAGTCACAGCTTATCAAAGACCTTAAAATGTACTGCTTTTTATAAAGAGATAAAATTAACATTGAGCAGAATTGAGTTTAACTTTATTGTTCCGGCCCTCCACAACAGTCCCTGTTTCTCATGTGGCCCCTGGAAAATTAATTGCTCACCCCTGCTATAAAGTATACTGGAAAATTAAAGATTCTCGTTTGCCCGTTGAAAATGTGCCTGTTTGGAACTGGCCGATTGCTTGTCCTGTGGTATTGCTGCTTGTAGAATACAATCAAAACCAAATTGTACCCCAAAATGATTTACAGAAGGACCCCAAACCACTTAATATGCAACTCCACAGTATAGCCTACTACTGACTTAGAGTGTAGGCTACTTCTACATCAGAGGAAGACATTGTACTACTATATTTACCTGACCGGACGCTGCAGATTCAGAATGTAATCACAAAATATTACAATGAAAATGTGAAGTAATCAGACATTAGCCTCATGGACTCATGGCAGTACGCTACCAACCTAGCCCATTATGAGAGCTAATCAGCACCTATCTGCGATCATGGAATCACCAGAACCGGACTCTGTGTGTGCGTGCGCAGAGACAGAGACAGAGAGAGAGAGAAAGAGAGAGTGAGCGAGAGAGAGAGACATTGTGTCATGATTGTTAACAATTTTAAAGTGCCCATATTATGAAAAAAATCACTTTCTGGGATTTGGGGGTGTTATTTTGTCTCTTGGCTTCCACACGCATACAAACTTGGAAAAAAACTATCCATGCTGTTTTGAGTGAGATACAGGTTTCTGAATGTCCTCTGCCTTCAGTCTCCGGGTGAGCTGTTCAAAATCTGTACGGCTTTCTACGTCACTAGCCGAGAAGAAGTGGCTAACCATAGCATGCTAGCGTGAGACGTCTCACTCTGTAGCTAAAACAGAGACATAAACACACAGGGTAAAAACAGGATCTGCAGCAATGTGCAGTACAACAAAATTATGGTGTTTTTTAAAAATGAAACCATGTAAAACCTATTCTGGTACAACCTCAAAATCTTCTTGTAGGAGGGGGAGTGGCCAACGGCTAGAGCAGCAAAAGCCAGTGTGTGCTTCTTTTACCTATATATTAAACAATATCTTTTGCATTTCTAATCCACGCCACTTGGCACTTGCACATACTCGTGCTCATAACACGTTTGAATCGGAAACAGTTCAAGAGATATGCGCATAACACACACACACACGCACACGCACACGCACACACAAAGCCCTTCCTGTAATTTATAGATAGATGCATTCAAACCTAAACAGTTGCCTACACTTATTTAATTCTAGAAATTAACATTAAATTGATAATAGCTTTGTGTAGCTAACACACTTTGCAGTTTACTTTATGTTAGAGGAATATAACTTCATTTTGTGGAGTTTTTGACAATCTACACAAATTGTATATGACTATGTTGAGAGATGCATAAGGCATCCGTCAACCTTTGTGTTAACAATAGAAGGTATTCTCTTTCCTGTCAGGTCTGGGTGTAATTGCATTCTTTTTAGTGATCGGAATTTGACACTCCATTTTCAACAATGACAATATAGTAATTGCTTTGAGAAGTCATGGTTGAGCTTTTGAATGTTATCAAAATATCCACCACTTTCCCCACCCACATCCCTCTACTCAGCATCCTGTCTATCTACAATGAAGTGCCATTACCAACGCCTTTCATTCACTCAACCATGAGGCCTGTTTGGAATTGCTCCACCACTGTCAGACCCACCGCCGTTTTTTCAGCAGGGCTCACGAACAAGGTCTTCGTTTTATTGTAATCAAAGAGACACATATTGAGTGTGGTTAGATCCACATCAATTTTCAAATATTATTATTTAATGTTTGATTTGGTGCATATAAATACCATGCCCCATCTGTAAGAGCTAGGATAATCTCAGCTTTTAAATGTCTGAAATTGATAGATGGAAAATGTATACATTAGCCGGGACACTAAGAAATGTAAACACCTTATCCACACACATTATTTAGGAAAGCATGCTTGTCAATTTGTGCATACAGCTGAAGGATGATTATTTGATAGTCAATTGGCAAACAATAAATATGCAGCTATTTGAATTATGAGTTAATTGTTTGTCATGTTTTTTCATCAAAACTAACCACTTCTTAGTTCCAGCCTATGCAGATGTGTTTGCTGTTTTTGTCTTATGTGATATTGATTGAAATATCTTTAGGTTTGAACTGTTGAACTAAAGCTGGCAATAAAAGGCGTTTGGGCTTCCAGGCCACAGGCAAAGTTGCTCCAAAGGCAAAAGTCTCTTCAGTGTCGATAGCTACACGCCACTTCCATAATTCCGCCCACAAGTCTTCTCTCGAGCCTCATCTCCTTATTGACTCTGAGCACCTGTGGAAAATTGATAAGCCCCATCCACTACCAGCCAGCCAAAACAAAAGAGAAGAAAGTACTAAAGCCTACTAAAAGGGCACAGTGCTTTACCCTAACAGTCAGACAAAACCATTTAAAGACCACCACGGCTGGCTTTAGAGTTGTTGGGCATCATTTTAATATGTTCTGACATTTAGAAACAATGAATAATTGAGAAAAAAAAAACAGATTCATATGCAATGAAAATAATCGTTAGTTGAGCCCTAATGCAGGGAATTCAAAATGTGTATACAGTATGTTCACTGTCTTAAACGTATTCATTTTTACAGAGACAGAAACCATTCAAGCGTGTCATGTTTCTCAACCTCCAAAGGTTGTTATTATCCTATAAAATAATAAATTATCTAAATACTGTGCTTTGACTACAATTTATCACAGAATAATTAAAAATGAACTTAACTTGACACTGTTCACTTTTTTTAAAAAACATCACTGTGGGAAACACTCCCTGCTTTCACTGAAGGGCTGGCAGTGGCAAATGTAATTAGATGGGAAAAATTCCTCCAGGTGTTTAATGGCTGCTCGCAAGGTCAGCACAGCCATGTTTAGGATGCCATTCAGGCGTGAAGAGGAGGAGCCGGGCCTGGTTGACTGGTGGTGTGAGCATTGCTGTCCCCTAAGGTGACTCGCATGAGTTCCACCCGCACCCCACTCCATTGTTGTAAAATTTGACAGCAAATCAAAAGGGAGCATTGTCTGTCCAAACACATTATAAGTTCACTGTTCTGGGTTATTGAGAGAGGCTCCTCTCCTGCTTTCCCTAACATTCTCGTTTGATATATGGACAACTCCATGAGATTACAGATGCATCCTGGCATATACAACCAACCAGACTGATTAACCTTGGAGACCTGCGGCTTGGTGTAGCAAGGGAGCGTGAAGAACACCAATGTCAAAATGTAAATGGAACAGACCTGTTGGAGGAGCCAGAAGAGGGCCATGCCTGCTAGATGGGAAGGGAGGGAAATCTAAAGTGAATCTTTAAGCAGTTTGTTTGGTTAGGCTCTGTGGCAGATACTCTGGAGAGAGGCTTCCCATCTGTCCTGCTCTCACCTTGGCCAGTGTCTGCCAGCTTGGTCTGCTTGTCACATTTGAGTAGTTGCTCTGGGACTAGTCCACTGAGGTCCAGTCATAGACCACAGAGAGCAAAGCCCTATCATCAATCACACAGATGAGCAAGACACACCACAGGAACCTCTCTCTAATGTTGGCCAGATATCTAAATACTTTTGACATGGATTTTCATGCAGGGAACATCTGGATGGTTGTAATCTTGATTACCCATTGGTGGCTGCCATATTGCGATATTGATAAAAAGCTTTTAAGGTAGGTAAAACTTCAGTTAACACACTGTAAAATTAGAACCTAGAGTGGGAATAATAAACCAGAATGCATCTGCAATATGCTATGAGATGACATTTAAAATGTCAGCATGTGTAATGAGTCAATATGTATTGTATAATTAGCTAGGCTTGATTTGAAGTATAATATTGCAGTTGCCAATACTGTATTCTGATCCAGTTCACATGAATGGAAATACCACCAATTTATTGGAAATATGTGGTGACTAGGGACTAGGGATGTGTCCTAGGACTAGGAAGACTTGGTTGAGTTTGGTAATCCATGACAGTTAATATACAGCAACTTGTTTTATATTTTTTATTACATATATTTATTGGTTACCGTAGTTGACTTGTTTTAAAAGCCTGTTAAAATAAAGACACCACTTGGACCCAGTCTCAGACCGATCCATAACACCACTTATTCAAGTTATAGTTGGCTGCCATACAGCATTGCATGTTGTCAAACGCAGAAGACACAGCATGGACATCATAAAAAAGGATCATGTCAATTTGAAAGACAGCTTCTTGAAATAACAATTGTGCGAACCATGACTCAAAAACACCCATTCCATACAAAAACTATACTGAGCAGATTTGTCTTAACACATACTGTACATTTACAAATGCAAAACATATCACCTTATTGTCAGTACTTCTACATGAAAAGATATAAGGTAGTCTAAAAGTCTTCATCACCAGAGATGTATTTGTTTTTTCTATTCTTGTGTTATTGTGATTTGCACATAGTCTGCAGTGGCCATTTATGTCAGAAAGAGAAATATATGGGATTTGAAAACCAGGCTGCCAGACATGCTGATAAAGAAATATTGTATTATAGCACTAAAACCTTAATAAAATCTTTCCTTAAAATGACATGATGCTTCTATTTTATTTGAAATTTGATTCCGAGTCTGCTCCAATTTGTCATTACTATGGACTAGTAACCAGAGACCAGAGGCCATGAACTGATGTAACAGCATTCTTCCAAGAGACTAATGGACCTCATGCTGAATCACCTGTGAACATGGTGAGATAATTGCCTTTTGGGACACCCAAAGAGCATGTAGTGATAATAAAAGTCGGGAGCAGGAGGTCTGCCTCTGTCTATTAATTGAAGAGTGAAATGCCATGTGACTTAGCCACGCATTAGGTAAAGAACCTAAAGGTTTATTCACATATTATTGAAAAGTGTGAGCCTGCTTGGTTTTACAGGAAATCAACAAAGTCACCGCAAAGTGCATAATCAAGGGGTACTGCTGGGCTAACCGCTAATCCATAGCTGTGCTCTTAAGCGTGCCAGGCTTGTAGCCATGGATTGCAGTTGAATGTGTGCCCATGGTCCGGGTCTAAACTATAGACCTCTAGGTCTTAACACTGTGTGTGTGTGTGTGTGTGTGTGTGTGTGTGTGTGTGTGTGTGTGTGTGTGTGTGTGTGTGTGTGTGTGTGTGTCCTACAAACCCAGTCTTAGCCTACAATAAAATGTCAGCATAGGAGTGTCTTAAAAGCCACCTTTAATCAGCAAGCCATCCTCTTGGAGATAAGTCGACTTTGATGATATTAATTTCACTCAACACATCACAAACAGGTCAAGCATTTTGTATGAGGACTTAGAATGTATGACTTTAATTATAGGAAAGGAGTGATATGCATGATCCACTCACAAAGACATTTAGATGAGCACATCAGCAGAAGGTGTGAAATTATTTGGAGAAGACTTTATTAATAACGCAAGTGAAAAGACAGTAATCATAATTTATGGTGTTTTATTGGAAGGGGTGATATTTCTTTGAATTCTTCTTTAAAATGAGAACCAATTGCAACTGACCAGTTACTTTATTATAATAATATATAAGTGTTGTAACCATAATATTTATAGTGTCAAATCATAGAAGAATCACAGAAGTTATGTCAGGATCCTTTGCAAATATAGAAGGTCTAGACCACACTCTATAATTTACAGAGACCCAACAATTCCCCCCAAGAGCAAGCATTTAGTGTGACAGCAGCAATATAGAATATTTAAACTTGATATTTTAGAAATGGTTAATTGTTTAGCATTGTCTTTTTAGGATGGGTAAAATGGTTGTGAATCTAAAAAAGCTTGATAAAAATAACAACCTCTAATCACCTCTGAGCAATCAACATTATCAACAACAGCAAGTTTACAGTTTTGCAGAGTTAGTTTCACTGTGCTCTCAGCTTTACTCCCAAGTATTTGCATGATCTACACAGAGAGCTCTCTGATCTGTTTCCATGTTCAATCTCCACCCTGCAGACTGCTTTACCACTGTGAGCCTATAGCCAAATCAGAGCAGCACATCTGCCCACACAGGTCCACAGTAAGGTCTAGTACCCAGTAGCACAGTGCCAAATTACCAACTGTGATACACAACTTTCTGCCTCTTACAGCTTGGGACATAACTTAAATCAATTCCAGCTGAAAACCTAGTTTTTTTTGTAGTTCTATCTATTCTATTTTGGGAGATCTTTGGCCTGTCAGCCAAGGCTCAACATCCTTCTGATGTGCAGCATGCATCCCCTTAAATCTGCCTTACATGAGAACAGTCTAAATGGGTCAGAACCTGGCTGGAGATTAGCAAGAAAATAAGAAATCATTCATAGAACCAACAAGCTGAGAGTCCCAGAGACTATAAAAACAAATACAGATACAAAGAAAGCACTTTGGATACTCTTGTTTCCAAAAACAAATGAAACTGCTACAAATTGCTACATGGTGTTAGAATACTAACAATAACAGTTGTGCAACAAAAGCCTCAGATCAGCTTTTCAGGGTCATTTTCCCATCACTGTGTGCGTACATCCAGAGGTGTGTGCATGTGCACAAATGTGGCTAAGCTCTTACATGTGTGGACTTGTGTTTGGTAAAGGGCCTCTGGTGATGCCTGGAAAAATATTAACGGGATACAGGCGATACAGGTTACGAAACATTACTAACACTAGCCAGACATGTTGCATTATCCAGGGTTGTGTTGCTAGAGGTTTGTGCCGGTCAACATTTTATTAGTCACTGTTTTATGCTTTATGTTTAGTCCAAGCACACAACTTTGGCCCATTTTGTTGCAAGGCTGCAGAGTCTCAGAGGAGAGAAGTGATATGGTGATGCCCTGTGCTGCTTTCACTCAGACATATCCTGACCCATTTTCTACTATGTCAACAGTATTGATCTTACTGCTCACCCCAATGAGGAGAATTTTAGTCTGTTATGAGATGGAATTAGATACTTGTCACACAGATACAACTACTGTTACTGACGTTCCCTAACCTGTTAAGGCTATCTCACTGTAGCAACAAAACAAATCCATGTATTTTGTATTATAAATAAAAGGCACAAAGAAAGAATGGAATGGTGTGTGTGTGTGTGTGTGTGTGTGTGTGTGTGTGTGTGTGTGTGTGTGTGTGTGTGTGTGTGTGTGTGTGTGTGTGTGTGTGTGTGTGAGCAGGTAGGTGTGCATCTTTTCTTGTGCATATACCATTTGCCTGAGAGTATTTTTAGTCATTTATGAACAGATTTTCTGTCCATGGGGCACGAGCCACGTTACATTTGCTGTGTGAGTTTCTGCACCAGCTTCCAAATAATATTTTATTTCACGATGAGTAAAACTTTGCTTTAGAGTTCATCAATGCAACATGATTTTTGTTTGACTCTTCCTTCCATACTGTCCATTTCTTTACTTTCTCAGTTCCTTTTCATCACAAAAATCACCAGATATGTGATCAGATACGTGTGGAATGTTTCTTGGTAATGTTACATTTTACCATGTTTGGCCTTAACCCTCTTTCTTCCATCTTAAGTTTTCACCACCTACTCTGTGCTATTAATATCCCTAACCCATGGATCCAGGATCATTGGTTTCTACAGGCCTTACTACAGAACCCTATCAGATTAAGTGAACTATCTCTTGACCAATATGGGGTCTCAGTATCTCCAAAACCTATAATGAGAAAACCGAGATGGAATTTGAAACTCAGTATGACCAGAAGGATTAGTGTGCAGCCCAAGACTTCTCTTACCACAAAGATGTCAGTTGGATTTGAGCTGGATGGGGGGGCTTGGAGGTGGGTTTTCAATGATGACCTACATTTCTCCTAAGCCCATTGCAATACAGGGACTTAGGACATGGTCGATGTCTAATAATGTTGCTGCCTCCAGAAATGGAACTTGCGTGTAAGGAGGAATCAGTCAGCAGCACTAATTTACCAGGGCTACAGGATGAGGAACAGTTAATGTTGTCTGTGTTGAATTTGTTTGGCTCAAATGCAACAACAACTTTAATGCCACAGTGACTGGCTTTCTCTACAATTTAAGGTAATGTCTCTCAGTTGCAGGACTTTTTCTTTTGTTTTTTTTATGAACTATGCACACTATATGCTCAAAAGACAAATTATGCATACGTGGATATACACCCACACAGCAACACACACAAACTGATTCACTTCTTCTCAATCTGGCCTTGAGCTCTGTCAGCCCTGTAGCGCATAATGTTGATAAGAACGCCGCTATCACATGGCCTCTCTCCCCTAGAGAAAGAATTGCCAACACATTTACATGAATAATAGACCCCCTCACACACACACACCATTTTGTTTAATAAATAATCAAGTAGTTAGTGTTGCCTAGTAACCAAATCATCAGTACCTGCTTTGTTTTAACATACTGAATGATAGGCTACTGGGCTCAAGTCCCACAGCACATTGTAGAATGTGAATGTTCATGTTCAAGTGATTTTCTACTGCCTGCAGCAAAGTGAATATTCTAAAAAATATTGTCAAAACATGATCATTTATATTCCTGCTAATTATTACATATCACCCAGTATACATAGGTGAATATAATATCAAGTATACTGTATATTAAGACAAACATTTAAAAAAACATTAAAATTACTCAAACTCAATGTATCTTTGAGTAACAGATTATTAAAAACTGTCATTTTGCTTTAATTATTGATGAATAAGAACTTTAATCTGCTGATAGCTATTTAATTTGATAAGCCCATCTAATTTAATACCTGATTTTGGCCTCGTCGCGTAAGACATTAGTATTAGACAAAATGACAGAGTCAAACAGCAAGAAAAGTACAGTATCATTCTCCCCTTGGTTGTTTTCAGCGTGAACAACTGCATGAAGGTGGACCTTTGGCAGTCTCTCAAATGCATCCTGTGCCCTTGAAAATCAAGAATGGCCTGTTCACACAGCAACTTATCTCCCAAAGTGAAGCTGACGTCTAATCAACACCTGCAACCCTTTCCGTTGCCGCGTGTCCAAGTGAGACTTCAAAAGTTGTGCCAAGCCACAAGCTTCCCACTGTGTGTAAGACAGTAGAAGTGGTAAGAGAGATTTCTTATCAAAGTGCCCCAAGAGCTGATGTTATTTTTCGCCATATGCATTGGATAGTACCTGTGATGTGTTGTTGAAGCCTCATGTCCCTTTGAATCACGGGGTGGCTCTTCTCACAGCCTATTCTAAAACAGTAACTGTGGCCCACATCGTAAGTTTACACAGTTTAGCAGTTAGAGAACCTTTTTTCTGCTTTTGCCTTTTATACACTTGACAAAAAGTGTATCCAATTCTATTTGTGATTGAACATCTTTAATCTTCAGTTTAGTTTATTTAATTTTGAACGTGTTAAAAAATCTAATTAAAAATAACAAATAAAAATGTAGATTTCAGCACAATCTTCCAAAATAATTGTAAATGATTCAAATAAGGAATTCCCATGTTCACAAAGGAGTAGGAAGAAGTTGAAAAAAAACGTTCTGGTCCTACGCCCTTTTTCTATTTTTCTACTTTGGTTAAATACAAAACAATTTGATGCTTTACTTATAGGACTGTCACGATAACACATTTTGCTGGACGATAAAATGTCCCAGAAATGATTGCGATAATATTGTTGTTCTGAGACCATTTTCATCTAATATAATGATAATGGCATAATAATGCAGATACACCTTTTCAAAAGACATTTTAAATATCCACAAAACCAATAAATGAAATGGACTCTCAGTCACTGAACAAAAAAATGCACTTACGAATAAAAAACAGATGATTGTGTTTTAGGTGCATATGCATGTTTGTTGTGTTGCCGCGTTTAGTTGCTACTAGGCCTGCACGATTATTCGTTATAAAAATGCGATATAGATTCACCCTGTTCACAATTTAATTTTTAGATAACTTTGATATATATATATATATATATATATATATATATATATATATATATATATATATAAATAAATTAGATTTTTACGAGTCAACTGCATCACAAACGTTTCTAACACAGACTGTGTAAAAAGGTCTTAAAGTGTTGCAATGCTCTCCTTCTCTTCATTGAAGCCTCTATGTTTACTTGTGGTGATGCGCAATGTGGTATAGGTGAAAAAAACAAAAAAACAGCTTAACAGCTGGACAGAGATTCTTTTCATTAAATTCTGTGCCCTTTCTTCTCCAAATGTACTTTGCTCATTATGGCCAAAAGTTCTACATTAACCTCATCGGTCCATAGAACTTGTTTCCACAATGCATCAGGCTTGTCTATACGTTCATTTGCAAACTTCAAACGCTGATTTTTGTGGTGAGGACGTAGAGAGGTTTTCTTAATAGTGGAATGGTGTAGCACAACTCCAGTGTCTGCCAGGTCTTTCTGGATGGATCGTGCAGTCAAACGTGGGTTTGGACTTGCTTTTCTCACAATCCTGCGAGCTGTTCTGTCTGATACTTAACTTCCAGTGTTCCTGATGACGTCCATTTCTTAATCACATTCCGAACAGAGTATATTGGCATCTGAAAACGCTTTGCTGTCTTCTTATAGCCTTCTCCTGCTGTGAGCAGTATTTTCAGTTTCAGTTTTCTAGACAACTTCTTAGAAGAAGCCATGGTGCTGATTGTTGGGGCAAGGTCAGATGAGTCTGGGCATTTAAAACCTTAAGATTGACATCACCTGGTATTTCCAGACGATGATTGAGAACAATCCATGACACTGTCAGGTCTCAGCTTTCCAAAGGGGGCGGTGCATGCTAGAAACTCTGCAGAGTGCAGGCGCCATTTTTTGTTTTCTGTTATTTTGAAAGTGTAAATGATGAAAATAAAATCTAACTTTTTGTGACATATTATACGAATGTCTAATCTGTCATTTGATGCGTTTTTGAGATTTTTTCCATCTTTTCTGGGCTTCTTTATGCACATTGATAAAAAATTTTACCGGGGGTGCCCACACTTTCGAACACCACTGTACATGTACAGCATATCTACCTAACTACACTCACATATACGCATGTAAAACATTTTGACTGGACAGAACATCACCAGACCCAACAACCCAAAATAAGAGTTGTGATTTTGAAGAAAACAGCTAAAGGAAACTTCAGAATTCTCGAATTTCGGATTTACGAAACAAAAGCCACAGAGGGGAACCGCAATGACCAAAACAACTGAAGAATAAATTGGACTCCGGAGTTTCTCTCCTGTTCAACTGCCGCAACAGCTGATGATTATAAAGACATTTTGAAGGCTTTGTACAAAGCTTCAAATTTCTAAAGGATCATACGGCTCGGCAGAAGAAGGATTCAAAGTCTCCTTGACCAGGGCGACTCACTCTCCTAGAAGATTTCCAAATTAATCCAAGCTATTGCAAACTATTGCATAAACCATTGCAAACAGGTTTTTACCCTTCAACCATTTTAATGAATTAAGTTTTGATTAGTATAGTTTAAATTGTTATATTTTGAATTGTAACCATTTTATCATTTTATTAAGTTTTAATCAGTATCATATAGTCATTTTAATCGAATTAATCGAATTTTAATCATTAAGTTGTATGCTTGCCTTTGCTCAATTCTGCAATAAATTATATAATTACTGCATTTAAAGTATAAGTAGTAGACATTGAATTTATTTTTCTTTTAAGGTTGTACTTCATTAGGTAAAGTGTGTTTAACAGCTTTAAAGGTTCTTATAGGTTGCTCTAGCCACTGAAATTAACTTGTCCTCGGGGCCTATTTTTCCTGGCCACTAAACACAGTCCTAGCAACCATACCAAGTGCCCTGATCAATAAGAAGACAGAAGTAGGCCTGCACGATACTGGAAAACACTGACATTATATATACATACTGACATGATATATACTGCGATATTAAAAAAGACAAAGTAATTTTCAAAAGATTACATAAATAACTATATTTGGAAATAATAAATCATTTTCGGCTACTGCAGTGATTTTGTAGGAGAGTGCATCTACATAGAAAATAAAAATGAAAAAGGATCTTTTCTAATGTGAACCATTCTTGTTAAACTTTAATGCTTTACAAACACCAAAGCAAGTTAGTGCTGTGATTACTCTTCTGAAGTGATTTTGGAGAGGGAAATTACGTAGAAATACGCTGGTTGACTAGCACGACACCACTATATTCATATAATCCTATCAATCCAGGCTAAAGTGTATGACAATGACTGCATGTTGCTTCCTCTAAATTCCAGGTTATAGGGGGGCCTGTTTGTTTGATAAACTGATCAGACCTGCATGTCACGTGCACTAGCAACAAACTGTGTGTATCAAAGAACAATTAAATCAGTGTAAATGACGTCAGATCAGACACTGAATTCTGTAGTAGATTAGTGTTACGTTACGTTTCCAGTGTCGCGGCTCCAAACCGCATTAGTTGGGACAGATGGACCCCTTGTTTCTTTAGGCTAACTATGATAGCTTTAGCCTGGCTGATAGCAGCTTTCTGCTTGTTTCTTTAGGCTAACTATGATAGCTTTAGCCTGGCTGATAGCAGCTTTCTGCTTGTTTCTTTAGGCTAACTATATTAGCTTTAGCCTGGCTGGTAGCAGCTTTCTGCTTGTTTCTTTAGGCTAACTATATTAGCTTTAGCCTGGCTGATAGCAGCTTTCTGCTTGTTTCTTTAGGCTAACTATATTAGCTTTAGCCTGGCTGGTAGCAGCTTTCTGCTTGTTTCTTTAGGCTAACTATATTAGCTTTAGCCTGGCTGGTAGCAGCTTTCTGCTTGTTTCTTTAGGCTAACTATATTAGCTTTAGCCTGGCTGGTAGCAGCTTTCTGCTCGTTTCTTTAGGCTAACTATATTAGCTTTACCCTGGCTGGTATCAGCTTTCTGCGGGGGAAATGGCCGGGATGTGATTACGTTGCATTAATCAGGTGATATAGTTTGTATTTGCAGTGAACATAAAACATGACTACTGCAGCTTTACTGACTACTATCAACTATCTACTATCAAAAACTATGCGCATCACTGTCAGCGGCAGCTGCTGCCTACGGTACTTTTATACACACAGAGAGGCTCACTTCCCATAACAAACCCGTCGGACTAACGTCACATACACACGTTGACCACATGGCTACCTGTCTTAAAGGGGAAGGGTGAAAGTTTACTTTTCTATCAAGCAGCAAAAAAAGGATTAGCGTCAACATCGCAACGTCCTGTCACACCTAATAGGGGCTTATGGGTTAATACCCAGAGGCCCAGAGGATTGGACCCTTAAAACGGAGAGCTGGTCCAGTACCTCCTCAACAGGGGTAAACCAGGATCTAACAACACATGGACAGAAATCCATACAGGCATATACACATTTTTTCGACATTAAAGCGAATAATAACCCATCCAAACTAGACAAAGTATATATAAGCCCAGGAACTGTGTTTTGTCAGTACATAATACAATCACCACGAGTCGTTTTCATATTCATTCAATATATTCATTTTAAATAATCTCTTAAAAGTGTCACTGAACATGTTGGTCTCTCTTTGCCACCCTCATGGCACCTTTCTGATCCCCTGCTTAATGGACACATGCTTTGTGTTACACAATGCCTGACTGTCCATGCTGCAATGTTGATGTGTGATGCATTGTTGTCTGGGGGGCAAAAATGTCTCTGCAATCATATCAGTGTGTTCCATTATCTATGACTTGAGATGGCACTGTAGAGATTTGTCATCATATTGCTTGCGCCTATGCTATTAATGGGCCACACCTCCAGTCAACGGTGGAGATGTACGCAGTCTTTGTCAAATAGGCTCAGTGTTAAGATGGTGAAAGGAGCTTATCAGTCTGCTGCCGCATGCGCGTAATAATCAATTACAGGTGTCTGAGTGACCTTGAAACGTATTGAATCTGCAGAAATACAATGAAAGGATTTGAATTGCACACACTTGTGTAATACTGCCAAGGATTCTCGACACACTGTGCTGGAAAAACACTAAATAAGACTGTGTGGATATATTTTTCTCCTGCCCAAACCTAATATCTTTCTGAAATGCATCGTCTCCCCTGGCCGTATCTCCCTCTATGCTCTCTCTGCTGTAATTGTCGATGCTTTTGGTGTTGCTGTTCCACCAGCAGTAGCATGCAGAACGTGTATCCATCAATCTGTTCAGTTCTCCCTGAGCAGTTCCCTCACAGAAATCCGTTTAGGGCTTTTCTTATTGAGTGGAGTGCAGTGGAGTCCTTCTGGGGCTTTAGCTCTCTAACCTAGTTCCCCCTCTGTGTCTTTTCAATGAACCTTTTTCCACTTGTGAATACATGTGCTCGCTACATAGAAACAGCAGAATGGGCAATGATAGAAAAGACTCAAATTAATTATGTCTAGATATCTGTTCATAATCTTTTCATGAAGGACATTTTACAAGTTATACATGGCACATTCAGTACGTTTACATGCGCACCAATATTCCAATATAGCTTTTTCCGATTAAGACATGTGGGATATTCAGGTGTTATTCAGGTTTGATAGGCATTCTTTGGACATACAGTACATTCAGAATATGCATCAATCTCGATCGGGGTTTTCACCGCAGGCTTATGGCTCTGCGGATTGCTATGGTTTCTGTACACAAACCAACCAGCCAACAGTTTGCTAGGCTGGAGACCTGATAAGAAGGAGAAACACAGCTACTTTCAAACATTATCAAAGACTTTGATATCAACAGGTTTTTGGATACGCTCAAATACTGCCTTGCCGACCTTTTCAAGAAGCCTGTTGAAGGGCTGAAAGAGGGACGCTGTGTTTGCACGGTCCAAAAAGTCTGCCGCTGCTGGTAAACTTTGAAAAACTCTTGTTTTGCACGGCTACATGTAAATCGGAATATTAGTGGAATACTCACTTTCATTAGCCACGTAAATTGCTTAGTCGGAATACCGTCTTTTTCGGAATTAGGGCAGAAGCGGAACATTCTGTGCATGTAAAGGTACTGAGTGTAGCCTGTCCAGCTGCCTTAAATTGTGGTTTCTCATAGAAATGTGAATGCCCTAGTCACACAGTTAAGTAACTGACTGGAATATACAAACATTGGTATATATACATACATAAATCTAAATATATTTGGTGTGCCTAATTAATCACGCAGTCCTCAACATACACTTCTGTCAGTTATGAGCTTTAAAACAGGAATTTAGTTAACATCAAGATTCTCACAGCACTCTTAAAAGAGTTGTTTACTCTCTTTTGTGTAGCTCCCACAGATAAAGGTAGCAGTGATTGGGAAGCAATGTTTGTTGTCATACTTTAGTTGTATTCATAATACATTTGAGATAACAAATGCATTTTGAAACATAAGGAGACATAGCTGGCTGTTCAGTCCTGTCCTTAGTGTGTTGCCCTAATTGGTGTGTCAGTGATGATCATAGCTTTGAACACGTTGCACCCTGAGAGCAATGTTAGATATGCCACGCACAAGACAGTGTTGTATTGCCATCCAAATGTGCAATCAAGACTCATCCTCACCTCCACCAGTATGTATGAAATGTATGAAAGGTACTTTACTGTGCCGTTCACGCTCAAACAACCTGCTGAAAGCCTTTTATGTAACCAACATGCTCTAATCCTGTCATTTGTGTGTAGAACCTTTATTAATTATTCTTCATTTTAATTGTTCTCGAGTAACTTTCTGTGTGGCTAAGGTATTTAAAAGATGTCAACTGTACGTGAAGGTGCACAATTTGAGCTGTCAGAAGAATAATAAACTGTAATTGATACAGTTGAGAATTTATTTTATTGCAAGATGTACAGTGGGTGCATGTTTTCATTTTCAAGAATTAAGCACAATAAACTGATGTACTGATGATGATTTACAATTTTTGTAAAACAATATTATTCTGTTTATGTACAGAAAACAGCAATGATGTAGATTAGTTGCTAGCAAGGTATGAATGTTTGAAAAGGAGCTCATTAGAATAGCACTACCACTGAGGAAGAATAACTAAGTATTGTTGCAATGGAAGACTTTGATCCAATTAGGCGTGATATCCGAGGTAGACGGAGTTGTGTGCTGTATCTGGAAATACACTACCTCTTAAATTGAAGAAAATGAAAAAAGGGGTCTACCATCTGTATTTGTCCCAGACTCAAAGATCAAAGGAAGTTTTACAAACACAGTCCCAGTGTCTGAATACAGTTTAGTCCTTTTTCCATCTTGGAACATGAATATTTAAGCAAAGGTCTGACCTGAACTTATCTAGAAACACCACTAAATCCACTAAAAAATGTTTAAATACAGTTCTTCATGAAGTCAAATAGACTTAAAAGGGGCAGTCTGGTTGTTTAACACATTACATAGTATGCTTGAACATCAGCATTAACATTAGATGAGGCTATAATTCTTGTAAATCAGAGATCTCCCAGCCACGACGAAAGCAATGACCTGCCAGACAAATTAAGAAGCAGGATACAGCACTAATTTAGAACCTTAAAGCTAATTTGCTTTTAATTGCAGCCTGATACACCAAGAGGATTGATTGTCCTTTCAGAAGCCCTGGAGTGAGTTCTAAGAGCAGAATAAAGCTCACACTTTTTTCTTATGCTGTGGATGGTTAAAACCCATGTTGCATTGTGGCTTAAAATGTTTATTCCTTTATTTAGTGTTGTTTGTCTCCAATGACAGAAGTCATAGCAGCTTGTGTCCATATATTGATACCCCTACGAGTGAGTAGTCTTGCATACCATCTTCAGCTGAAGAATCCAGCTTCTCTTTAAGTAATCAGATCTTTAAACAGCCACTAACGTGCTGAAGTAATTGTTCTGTCACTGGCATCGATCAACACAACAGTCAATCCTCTACAGATGCATTATGTTCATTTTGTGCGACTGGACAGCACCATGTTGCACCTTCAAAGAACTCTTGTAATGCAGAACCAAAGGATTTTGTCAATCAGAAATGCCCCAGTCTTGCAGCAGCCCCTATCGCTTGACTTTTCTTCCCTGTATGTGAGTTTGTGTTCCTCCAGCGTTCCTCTGTGACCAGTCGGCCCTATAGTGCTCGCTGCTTCCTTGCTGTCTCTCCATTAGGTGCCTAACAGAGCGTTGGGCTGCGGCTGCTCTCTCCCTCAATGCCTCCATCTCCCTGTCGCCCTTCAGGTCTCATCGCCCTCGCAATGGAGGATCCATCCGCCATGATCCTAGGACACATACTGTCCTCCATTACCCATTCTCACAGCCCACTGCATTCAGATCCCACTCCCAGGACCCATACATGAGCATGAGACTATGTTTGCATGTGTGTGAATTCTGTGTATGAGTGTGAGTGCCTTCGCTTACCAAGGACAGTAAGTCATATCTAGTTACGCTACCCCAACACACCCTGAGAGAGAGAGACGTGAGAGAGAGAGACAGAGTGAATCACTGAGTAAAAGATCAATAGGCCATTTCAAAGGGTTTTGTTTTTAGCTTGGATGAAGTCCATCTCTAGATTCCTTACACATTAACTCAATGAAAGTCCTTCAGGAGTGACAACTCATACCCCTGAGCCATCACATAAACACTGAACGTCTGCCATAAGCACTCCCAAGTCAACGATTAACATTGTTGCATGGTTTGTAGTGAGCATGTTTTCTGGAGACAATGAATATGGCTGAAAGACAAGATTTGTAATTCACTTGTTTGAAAAACTTTTCCAAATATTTCAACCACCTTCAGCACTAGTGGATGTACTTGAAAAAGAATCATACATCAAGTATTACGACGTCAAGAAACAACGGCAAAATGTTTTTAAATGTTTTTTTACTTTTACATTTTTTCTATGGAATTTAGACAAACTTATTTTATGACATTTAAAAATATGAGTGCTTTCAGTTATTTTTCATTGTTTTAGGTTTAGTTTAATTCTACGGTCATAAATGTTCCACATTGATTATTCACATTTATTAGTCTCCTATATTTTAGTTTTTTTATATCAGCATTTTGTAATTATTCATAAAGCAAGTTATTGCATATTGCCTTACATGCTACATCGCCTTGTTTGATACTGAATATCTAAACATGAGGTGTTTGTTGTTTTTGTTGTAATTTTTATCACTTCTCAGGTAGATGTTATAGATCTGTTTCACATCCAGTTCTATTTATATTCAGTCTGCTGTCTAGGTGTATGTACTTCATGGAAACGGCAGTCTCACTTTTGCAAAAGACTGGAAAATGTGCCAACACTACAATGCTACTCTCATTCAAATCAGAACACACTGTCTTCGCCTAGAGTCACAAACACCCCCAAAACTGAGATAACAAATGTTGTATCCATAGGATCCAATTAAAAACTGTAAAATCACAGAAAGTCATTTGGTGTCTTGGATGCTTATCTCTACTGAGTGCACAAGTGATTATACTTGCCAGTGAACTCCAGGAAATCAGAGTGATGAGGGAAGCCAGAATCATAACATACTTCCCGTTAAAGAGCATAATGAGAAATAGCATGTTCAGATAAAATCCAAAGTGGAGGTTGTAACTCAATGTTCAGTTGGTCCCATTCACACCAAATTAATTTTGCTACCTTCACGTGAAGAAATACTGTACTAAAAAGCATTCAAGATATTCTGAAATAATTAGCACCGTTTTAGCCACGCTAGCAGCCTGGCTCTAAGGATGGCACTGTCAATCTCTCGGTCTGTAGGCCAATCAATAACTTTGGACCAGGCTAAAATATCTCAACAACTATTCAATTGATTGGCATGTAATTTTGTAAAGACATTCATGATCCTCAGAGGATAAATTCAACTGTCTTGGTGAGCCCCTGACATTTCCTCTAGCGCCATCAGTAGGTCAAATATTTGACTTACTCAATGAAGTATCTCAACGTTTACAGGATCGGTACAAAATGTGGTGTCATTGGTGCCTAGAAGATGTATCCTAGAGACTTTAGTGATTCAGTGACTTTTTCTCTAGGTCAGACTGTGTGTAAACGGTTCCGTGCATTCTTCCTTTAAACACAAGGTGACTGTTTAAAAGGAACCTTAATTTTTTTGACCAACCAAATAGATATTTGGGACTTAAATACCAGGGAAGGGAGGAAAAATTACACATATGGGAGAGAGAACAGAAATTACTGGATAGCATTTGGGATGTTCACATCACCCTTTCCTCTTTAGATGCTTTTATATAGACTTTAATGGTTGCCTAATACTGTATCTGAAGTGTCTTTCCCAAAATTCAGCCTTGTTGCAAAGTTACAGCCATTAGAGCCAGACCCACAATGAGATTTCCTTAGTATGTGTCATTTCTGAGTCTGTAGCTATTCAGGAGGAGGAGGAGGAGGAGGAGGAGGAGGGGGCGTCCTCTCTTTATCATGGGCGGGCCAAATTCTCAGGGCGGGCAAAGCAGAGAAAGGGGAGGTAACCTTATGATGTCATAAGGAGCAGATTCCAGAGCAGCCCATCTGAGCTTTCATTTTCTCAAAGGCAGAGCAGGATACCCAGGGCTCGGTTTACACCTATCACCATTTCTATCCACTGGGGGACCATAGGCTGGCTAGGGTGCTCATATTAATGTTAAAAAGAGTAGAGAATTAGAGTACAAATTAGGAAAAGAATGTTGAGTTGACAGTTGGATTTCAAATTGAATAACATCCTTTGAAAATTACAAGGTTATGAATTCATGAATAATGAACCTAATAAGTCACGCTGTGCACAGTGTTTGTCAGAGAAAAGCAAAAGCATCCAGTAAATTATTAAAATTCTTTCAGGTAGGCAGGTTAAAAGGTATGGTAAGCAATGTTAATCCATTACACTTTTTTGTTGAATTCAGCAAATATCTCCTTATGGTCACCTAGGTCTCTATTGAAGAAAAAAATCTGAAGTTCATAGACAGCCCTGGCTGTGTAAATGCAAAATAAACAGAAGAGGAGCACACAAGCCACAAAACACTGTTCCAGCCAATCAGCAACAGGTTGCTGCTTGCAAACAAGTAATGGGAGAGGAAAAAGGCTGAAGAATACAAATTAAAAAAAGAAGTTGTATGACCGGGAGAGAGGGAAGAGCATGGTTAACATCGGTGAGGCGTTTTAATGCTGCAGCAACCTCCGTGATTTCAAAGGAGTGAAAACTGATGAGGGCCCTCTTCCTGAAGGAAGTGAGTAAAAACATTAGATTTGTTGTTTCCTGTTTGCTGTTTTCAATATTTCAGCTTATCCTTGTCCTTTTGCTATTGTTTATGATGGCTGCTCCCAACTGGTTGGCTTTACAGCAGTAGCGACAGTTTGGTAATCCACAATCTAACGTGTGCTAACATTGATTCTGCCATATTTCGTTTAGTCAGCAGAGACATCAAAGATTCAAGATTCAAAATCCTTTATTAATCCCACAATAAGGAAATTCACACTGTTGCAGCAGCAAGGGATAAGAGCAATCAGAATCAGCTTTATTCGCCAGGTATGAAGACACATACAAGGAATCTTGCCCTGGATTATACATTGCTCACAATGTGCTTACTCATACAAAACAAACAACAAAAACAAACAATATCTACACACTATGAACAGAAACAATATAGAAAGTAAAAGACACACGTTAACACACTATAATAATTATGATTAATGAGAGTAAACAGTATATGTATTTACAGTAATTGCACAGTCACACGTCTCATTGCACGTTTTATCAGCCCTGGTGTGTGTCTTATGTCCATGTGGTCTACTGAGCAGTCTGACAGCAGCAGGCAGGAAAGACCTGCGGTATCTCTCCGTGACGCAGCGCGGATGCAGCAGCCTGTAACAGAAGTGGAGGCTATGGCAATGTGCGTCCATGAATCTGGGGGGCAGATATTCTGAAGGTGGGCTTGAATTTGTTTGACAGGTGAAATATCAACAATCTTTCGTGCAGCATTGCTTTCTGCACCTTTAATAGTCTGGCTTGCTAAGCAGTACAGAAGGTCGATGACATTTGTCTGTTCGTGGGGGGATGCAAAGGCTAACAATAGCATGGCTCAGAACACCCTGGCAGCTCCCGCTTGGCTAAAGTGGTGCCAAGTGCATGTGAGGCCATAGATTCTAATTTGGCACATTACCTTTGTCATGTTATTGTTCCTTCCTTCCTTACCGTACCCATCTGTTTCCACTTAGGACATTAAGCAAAATATACTTTAAAGTTTGAAAAGAAGTATAACTTGCACATTTCAGTAAGGCATTCATTTCAACTGGGGGACCTGGTTTAATCCTCATGGGGACACAAGCATCCAGCTTGCTAACATAAGACTAAATGCTTGCTTACATGCCTTACAATACAATTTTCAATTTAAAGTGATATATAATATAGAAAATTGCAAAATGTTTTACTCTTTGGGTTTTTAGGTGTTTTTTTTTTAACATATATACCAAATATTAAACTTATTTAAGCCAAATGAAATATATGACGAAGAGTTACTTCTTGATTAATTCAATGGCTTTTTTAAATGTGACCAAGCTGCATTGCATCTGTTGTCTCACAATGGGATATTTTTCAAATTGAATGAAACACAATTTGAACAGCCAGAGTATATTGCCATCTTTTTTCCAGCAGGCAGCCGCTTTTATAGTTATTCAAAGCTTAGTAATTATACATACAAAACCATAATGTATTGGTGAAAATATCATATCACCCTGATAACATTACTTAGGGAAAAAATAGATCATTCAAATGGGGTACACAGCTAATTGGATGATGAAACATTATATTGAAATCTGACAGCTCTGTTACTATAAACATCCTTGTGCTTAGAAGCTGACACCGAATAGAGACATAAAATGAAAAGTAAAAGTAGCTGTGGGAAGAGAAGGTGGTTGTAGTTGGAAATGTGAGTGACAGATAGGAGGGGAGCTAGACTGGCAGGCAGGTAGGTGGGGAGGTGGAGAAGAGTCACACATCCATAAGGAATTAAATAATGGCTAGGGACGGGGAGGAGAAGGCCTCAGCGGGTGGGGGTGCTTCCTGTGAATTACCAGCTACATTTATAAAGCGCTCCAGCAGCAGCATGCTAATGAAAGACTTGATAAGACAACAGAGCAGGAGTCAAGTGCAAGTCCTCAGCTAAGGTGTCCTTTCTTAAAATATATCCTTTTTCTTTCCATTTAAAAAAGATGACAGAAGACCTCTATCAAGACTTGTAAAGCCTTTGCTCCTATAAGGTAGAGCTACACATTAAGCAGGCACAGTTTAATAAAGTCTGTTCAGTTTATGAGATAGTATGAGATATGGGCTAAAAGGGTCCATCAGGGAAGGAAGAGGTCATTCATTCTTTTGTGCAGTTCTTTTTTTACTACATACATAGTGCCTACAAGTGCTGTTTTCCTTATGTGTGCGTCGCTACAATGTTGGGGGATGATCATGGACATAAAACATAGGAGGCTAAGGAAAATCAATACCAGTGATGGAGACCGTTTACTGTTTCATTATTCCAGATTCATGACCTACCACCACCCCATGCTGTTGTTGCCCCCAGGCTAAGACTCATTGTCACTCACATTTGCTCATTAAGTGCCAATCACACAGTACTCCAGGCTATAATTTTGCCAGCACTTGGTGGCACTGCAGATGTCACATAATGATCCCCTGCCTACTTTCTGCATAATTCAACGTAGGTGCAGTTTACAGAGTTTATCCTTGACAATGAACATTGTTACTGTGTAAACTGGTGGGGAATTGGGTCAACCTCAATTTTTAATGTTCAGTTTTCATCGTGGACTGAAAAAACACTTAAAATGATGCTGCCGTTGCATGTGTTTTAGTATGAAATACAATGAATTATATATGTGCTGGTTAAATTTCATCAGAACCGAGGAACATGGTTATACATCCTGGACAAAACACCAGTGTAAACCTTCTGCTTTAATGACATACAATCATGTAGAGGCCTGCATCTCGTGTTGTACATCACATAAAAGACTCAAGTCTAATACGCATTCATTATCCCTTTATGTACATGCTGTAAGAGCAAACATATGCTTAGCTCTGATATCACTGGAAGAGGACAGTGAGTAGTGAGTGGTTGGTATTGCTTCCTCTTCATGTAGCATTTATGGGAAAGACCTTCAAAAGAGTCAGCTGTAATAAAATACAGATACAGTTTCAACCAAGAGACAAATCTAACTTTTGGCCCCAAGGCAAAGTTAAACTAAGGCTTCAAAAAAGATGTTTGTATGAACAAAATGGTATGCAACCTGTTAGAAGAGTACAATTAAAAACATGTCAAGGTTCCCATGGACAACTGTGATTGAATTTGAAGTGGTGCCCCAGCACGGAAGTGAATGAAATGAAAAGTGTCATGTATCAGCAACCATGATCCTAACTTTAATTGACAAGTTGTCATAGATGAGGCATTTGAGATGCAAATAAATCATTCATAGCCCAGAGAGACAGATACCTGAGAAAATTCATGCATCCGCTCCAGCAAGTAAAAGCACACACAAATTGCAGTGTGAAGGCCATGTGAATGTGCAGAGAGCAGAGTGAGAATGCCCACAGGAGGTGGTAGTATTTTTTTTATTAAAGACAAAAAGCCTAAACCCATGACAGTGGCCCCTGCATGCTGCAATATTTATTTGTAGCTCACATTAGGACAAAAAAAAAAAAAAATCATTGAATGGAATGGAACAACATACTGATGATACAGTAGGCTATGTTACTCTTATTAATGGGGCTAAAAGTTTGTCCAGAGACAAAGAGAGAAAGGGAGCGAGCAGTAGTGGTTGAGCGAGCTAGAAAGGGAGCGTTAGCAAGAACAAAGCAGTTAATCAGAGAAATAAAACCTAATTTCAAATCACAAATAAACTTACCTGTGGGAAGGGGCCGCATTTTGTGGGAATGTAACCAAAGCATGCGCTTGAGTGGCTCATCCCTGTCCTCAAAAAGACATACAGCTCTTTATACAACCATGACACAGACAGAGAGCAGAGGAGAGAGACAGAGACAGCGATGTCAACCCATTCTCACGCCGAACGCGTAAAATACGGACGTTTGGACAATGGCTGTCAGCGTCTGATGCGACAAATAAAGCACCCTTCGGCGTGTGTGCAGAACGTACTGGGGAAAGCAGCATCTAGATGGGGTTAGCGAGTAGTATGTAAGGGGGAAATTCCATGTAGGGAGGTTGGTCGGGGGGGGTGGATGGGTCAAACACAGGAATTTCACCCAGGAGAGCAGGGTTTCTGTCCTGTGTGTGTCTTTAACCGACCCATTATTCACATGTGTCACAGAACCGTAAGCCCACCCACAAGCTTTTCCTTAACCTAACCGCGTCAAAAGGGAAAGCAATAATCCCGACCAAGCGTGTTTAGGTAAAGCGTGTTATAAGACACTAAAGGAGACTTTTAGCATCGATAACAACGACAAAGGGACCTGACCAAGCGTCCATATTTTATGACATGGGAGTAAGACTGTGTAGGCGATGGAACCTGGTCACTAGTCCTGACCTCACCTACATGCGCTGTTATTGGTTGGGGGTTTACATCTGTAAATACAATTATTAGTGTTACAATTATTAGTGTTGATTTGTAAATTTGATTAATGTTGATTGTTGTGTTATAAAGTTACTACCATGAGTGAGAAGGGTACGCAGTGTATGCAGATTGCAGTTGAAAAGTATATGAAAAATTCATATTGTCAAATTAATACCGGTATACAGTACAAACTAGTATACCGCCCAGCACTATTCCCAAACACAGCAAAATAAAAATAAAATGAGAAAATACAGGCAGACGACAGGGTCTCTGCAGATACAGACAGGGTCATAGGCGATGATTGAGAGTGATTACTTTTGTATGTAAATCCTGCATGGTGTGCCATTAAGTAGTAACAGTCATAATACTGTGACTTTCATGAACTTAAAAAAATGCAACACTGCTTTTACCAGACAAGGTAAAAAGAGGGTGTATGCAGTAGTACTTAATTGGTTAAGTCAACAGGTGTTTTTGGATGAAGACACAGAGAGAAGACTGGTTCAAACAGCTTTCCCGGGGCGTCTCCACACATCTGATGGTTTGTCTCATATAGAAACTGGAAGGATACTGTGTTGCTCAATGTGTGAGTTACCTATATCAAACAAGTCTAATGTGGGCAATGGCACAGATGTTTGTGTGGTTATTTTGTATCCTGGTGGTGGCTGAGAAAGATGTAATCACAGTGCCCACAATGAATCACTTTGTGTAATGTGTCACTGCTGTTTGGCAGCACTTTTCAAATTAGAGGCTGCAGGTGGAAAACGCATATCTGTCCTGCTGCCGTGCCTCAAATGACTGCAGTGATGTAATAAACAGAAGGGGAGGCTTTCATCTACAAGCCGATGTTTATAACACATACTAGTAAGAATTACTATCTTTGGTTTATTGTGCACTTCTTTAAGGCATTCTTGCAACAATAACAGAACAAGCATTTTTGTTGCAGATCTAAATGTGTCTACCTTCTCTGTCATAAATGATAGTTAACGGAGTATCTGTGGGTAATCCGTTAACTATGATTTGGCTATTTGAAGTTGTCACTTTAAAATAATTTTCTCTTTTTTTTAGATTTTGTAAAAAAAAAAAAGTATCAAAATCAATAGTTGCAGTCACACAGAATTCACACTCATGAATTCTTGAAATTTAGCCTATTAAAGCAGTTTTGACAAATGTCACTACATGACATCTTTTTTTAATTTTGTTAATTTTTCAATCAATGAAAAAATAGCATGAGTGTGGTTTAATTTTCCTTGACAATTTGACCTGAGTGGCACTAAATTGAAGCTCATTAAGGGTCTAATAGTCTTACATAGTGCTTTACAAAAGACTCAGAGCAAGTTATCAGGCTTCACTCACTCTGCCAAAACAACCTCATTAAAGGGCAATGCTTGTGTGAAATAGAGCAAACATTAAGTATTACGGTAAAGCCCTAGTTCCACAAACACAGGGAGAGCCCTTTAACTAGCTTTTCGGCCTTTTCCATTATTACCTGCTGCAGACATTATGGACAAATAATAGAATCACAGACTTTCCATCAGGAGAGATGAGCTGTGACCCTGTTTTGTTAAGCATGTATTGTACATACAAACTTTCAGTATACCTGCTTGGAAATAGAGCTTATAAGCCCTCAAAGAGTTCCCCTGTTTTTAAAGAATTGTAGTTACAATGTATAACTTCGAAACAAGATTATATATATTTCTCACCCCATGCCATCAAACAAAAATCATTATGCATATCACACACTTTTACTGGTAATTCTCAATTACCAATCAGAGAAACTGGCAGAGTAGAGTTTCTCTGAGAGCCCAAAATAGGGCATAACATTTTCAGAGTATAACTTCACGCATTAAACCCACTAACATTAAAGTGTTGGAGCTCCAAAACATTACCGTAACGTAATATATAGGATTATTTTGTCAATAATTACAAATAAACACTGACACTTAATAATGTTTATTTCTTTAGTTAAATAGGGTGGTAAACTAATCAGTACTTCATAACAAATATTTACCTGAAGCTGAGAAATTTGTGAATAAATATCTGAAACATAAAGCTGCTGTGAAAACACTTACAAGCACTATTCATCTACATTGCTGGGCAGTTTTCATTTCCAGACTATACCATCATACTGATTTGTCGGGGACACACACAAGGCTTTTTGTCAGTGAACAAAAATGCTATGCCAAGCCAAGTTGGCCCCGAAGTTAGTGACCGGCTCAGGCTCATAAGGTCGGCTGACCAACTGTTCTCACCACTACTGAGTTTTGCTCAGCACCAAACTTTGTATACATCAATCTTCTTGAACCTTCAGCTCCCTCCACAGATGTTCTATGGGATTAAGGTCTGGAGACTGGCTAGGCCACTCCAGGACCTTTAAGTGCTTCTTCTTGAGCCACTCCTTTGTTGCCTTTGAGCAAGTTTTCCTCAGCACCAAACTTTGTATACATCAATCTTATAAATACACTTACCAGTGTTTCCCACATATAGACTAATTTGTGGCGGTGTGCTACACAATCAACACCGGCCGCAACACATTGAGTTTCGTTATTACTTTATTTGTTTTAACACTATTTAAAAACACACATTCGTTCAGCTGCATTTCCTTTCCTTGATCTCCTCCGTTTCTCTGTCACTCTATACACACACATACACAGCCCCTGCCCTCCGTGCACACAGCGTCTGTCTCCATGAAAACAATGTTTTCAATTTAGTGACTTTGTCGCTAGATTTAGTGACTTTTCAGACCCCCTTAGCAACTTTTTTTTCTTCACAAAAGTGACTAGTGACACAGCTGGCGACTTTCTGTAGAAAAGACAGTGACTTTCTGTAAAATAAGTCAAAAGTATTGTCCAGCGAGCACAAGCAGGAGAGAGTATTTCCCTCCTGTGGCCGCGAAAATCGTCACCTCTCTCTGAATCGGTTTTGTGAGCAGCAGAGGAGCAGCCCCTCCTTTCCCCCCCCTGCCCTCTCTCCTAATGTGCGCCAGCACAGTGCACAGGCAGTTAGAAGGGGAGAAGGGACAGGGTGGGGGGCTGTTGTAGATAGGAGAGACAGCAGAACGCGACGTTGCCCTGGGCAAGTCAGCTTTCTTTGAGAATTCTTTATCGATCTTTTTTCCCCTCCCTTTGTAGAATTTATTTTTTTACTTTAAAGACAAGCTACCTAAGTAATAATTATAAAGTCAAATAAATTCCTGTATTGAATCTGTAATTATTTGGCTAAAGATTTCTATTTCTTTCTATCTACCTTGCTGACACAACCACTAAGCTTTATGTAAATGATTGCGTAATGACATCACAAATATGCAAATAAGCGTATGACACCCCCGCGTGCCACAAATTGCTTTCTAATCTGTGGGAAACATTGCTTACAATCAGACAAAAACACCAACACATACTGTATTTCTGGAAGACAATCACTGACTGAGCAAGGTAAATGTTTCCCTATACAGACCTATTTTGAGGCAAACAAATAATAAATGAAGACTAAAATACAACATTAATCTCCTGCGTGCAAGAAAAGTGCAGTGAAACGCCTTTTTTTCAGGTTGCTCCAGGAGATGCAGCCAAATGTGAAGAGTTAAAGCTGCTCAGAATGGCTAACAGCACTCAAGGCTAATAATCCCATTTCCATCTGGATTTGATTTAAAAATAAAAAAAACACACTTTGTTACACCACAGAAATTGCACCAATGTTGCAATTTATGACATGTCTACAGGCATTATCTAATCCCTAATACATTTAACTAGTTGTCCAACTTCTTTTCCTCTTTCTTTCTTAGTCTGTCTCTTGCCCCTTAACTTTTCATTGGATGCTTTCTTACTCAGATAAACATTCACTGAATTTGATTTCTAATATCTTAGGATACAAGTCAAGCGTATAAATAGATAAATTAATGAAGCAGTTACAGAAATCCCTCCATCTCCCCATTCTTCACTTTGGGATCTGGCTCAATCTCAAGGCTGTTTTTGGTAATTAAGTCCTTGGTGTTCTCAGCTGAATGGCTCTTTTATCAACCACTATGTTTTTTTTTTTCCTCCTTCTTGCCTCCAATCTCAATGTGAGAGGGGCTTGGATGCACCCTACTCACCCTTTCCCATGCTCCATTTCCTATCCTCCTTTCTCCCCTCCTGGAGGGACTGCCCACCCAGTCTGTGTGTACAGTGAGGGAAAAAAGTATTTGATCCCCTGCTGATTTTGTACATTTGCCCACTGACAAAGAAATGATCAGTCTATAATTTTAATGGTAGATTTATTTTAACAGTGAGAGACAGATTAACAACAGGAAAATCCAGAAAAACGCATGTCAAAAATGTTATAAATTGATTTGTATGAGGGAAATATGTATTTGACCCCTCTGCAATACATGACTTAGTACTTGGTGGCAGAACCCTTGTTGGCAATCACAGAGATCAGACGTTTCTTGTAGTTAGCCACCAGGTTTGCACACATCTCAGGAGGGATTTTGTCCCACTCTTCTCCAAATCATTAAGGTTTCGAGGCTGAAAGTTAGGCAACTTGAACTTCTTGAGCCACTCCTTTGTTGCCTTGGCAGTGTGTTTTGGGCCATTGTCATGCTAGAATACCCATCCACGACCTATTTTCAATGGCCTGGCTGAGGGTAGATTTGACGGTGCATGGCCCCGTCCATCGTCCCTTTAATGCGGTGAAGTTGTCTAGTCCCCTTAGCAGAAAAACACCCCCAAAGCACAATGTTTCCAGCTCCATGTTTGACGGTGGGGATGGCGTTCTTGGGGTCATCTTACAAACATGACGAGTTGAGTTGATGCCAAAGAGTTTCATTTTGGTCTCATCTGACCACAACACTTTCACCCAGTTGTCCTCTGAATCATTCAGATTTTCATTGGCAAACTTCAGATGGGCATGTATGTGCTTTCTTGAGTAGGGGGACCTTGCAGGCGTCCTTCACGGCGTAGTGTGTTACCAATTGTTTTCTTGGTGACTATGGTCCCAGCTGCCTTGAGATTATTGACGAGATCCCCCCATGTAGTTCTGGGCTGATTCCTCACTGTTCTCATGATCATTGCAACGCGACGAGGTGAGATCTTGCATGGAGCCCAAGTCCGAGTGAGATTGACAGTTCTTTGGTGTTTCTTCCATTTGCGAATAATCGCACCAACTGTTGTCACCTTCTCACCAAGCTACTTAGCAATGGTCTTGTAGCCCATTCCAGACTTGTGTAGGTCTACAATCTTGTCCCTGACATCCTTGGAGAGCTCTTTGGTCTTGGCCATGTTGGAGAGTTTGGAATATGATTGATTGATTGCTTCTGTGGACAGGTGTCTTTTATACAGGTAACAAGCTGAGATTAGGAGTCTGTATAAAAGACAATTGGGAGCCAGAAATCTTTCTGATTGAGAGGGGGTCAAATACAGGAACATTTTCCTATTAACATTCCTTCACAATAATGTGATGTTTTAGAAGAGAAATGGTCTTTATTAGATGCAAATTATCAAAGCAGTCTCATCTGTGTTCTAATATGCAAAACAAGTAAACATTAGTAACTTCAACCAATAAGTAGTTCATCATCTCGGTGAGAATCTACCATTTTTTATGAGTACTTTAAATTATAGATCAAATAGAGGTTCCATTTGAAGAGGTACTGGGGGAATGTAGTAATGACTTACATTTACTATATTCACTAATATACTGTACAACATACTGTACAATACCTTATATTTAGTAAACTTATTTTGTTTGGCAGCTGAGAGCAGCTTCTTTCTCAGAACCTGTAGATAAAAGATGATCCAAAAGGCAGTCTATAAAATAAAAACAACATCTAATTAGCATTGCATTTTCCTTCTGAAAACCGCTTGAAGAGAAAGATAATTAAGTGTTCTATTTTGCCCTACTATTTGTAGCTTGTTCCAGACTTAATTGTGGCTAATTAGGCAGTGATTTGAGTATTGATAAGTAGTAAGGTGACACATTTTCAAGGCGGCCGTGAGAGCAAACAGCAGCTCATCACAGCTGTGTATGAATTTGTAGGACGTTTTCACAGTATACTTAATTTAAACTTAACTTTTTTAAGATTACTATTAAAAGTACTGTGACCAAGTGCTGCAAAATAATATTAAGTTGCATTATAATGGATATTAGACATATTATTTTAGACATAGCTATATTTCATTTTTAATTACTCTAAACAAAAGAAAATATGTTATAATAAATATATAATAAAATATGAAATGGTAATCATGACAAACTGCTAATTTAACATCTGCTAGCATTAGCTGTTGGCCAGTGCGATCAGTTCTCAACTGCTTTATAGCTACAATGTACCGGGATGCACAGCCAGCTAACGCAACACCGTGTATTAACCAGCAGGTTATGGTGATGGGACAATTGATGGCTGCAGCCCCTGAGTATACAGTCACAGTTAGTTATTTTAACTAGGGGTGTCCTGATCAAATGTTTTTAGGCCCAATCCCGATTGGAATCCTTCAATATTTGACGCGAGGGAGTCCAATCCAATACTTACTAATTGATAAAAACATGAATCTGACACATTGAAATAAAATCTGTAGATAAAACAATTTGGTACACTTTATTTCCCAAACTACTTGATTTAAATGTGGGAGGTCCCTGGTTGGAAATCTTTTACCAATGAAAGCCATGATCAGCAACAGTTAGCACTGGATAAAAATTAGAAACTGCTACCATAATGTTTTGCACACTGCTCTTTGCTAATGATAATTAGCAATTTTTTTTGTCATATACAGCAAACATCTCTCCACTATCTGCTAGCTGCCTGTCCCCTGAACACACTGTAAAAAAAATGTGGTCTACAAATGCCAACAAAAACAAACGGTGCCCAGTGTGACAGTGCACCGTGTGTGTTATTACAGGTTCAGCCAATGACACTGCTGAACACACTCATTAGTAATTATGGGTGTGATCAAAGGTGCAACAGACTTGACACCATTTGCCAGATAGGGCTGTGAAACACCGCCTTTAAACTTGATGTTAAATTACTCTTTAATTCTTCCTCATCTGTCAAAGGACATAGGTTTGTTGTACTGCCACACAAGAATAACAACAATGTCCATCTTTGAAAAAGGAGGACAAGGTGTACAGCAGATAAGGGTGTGAATCTTTACTGGTTTCCTGATTCGACTACAATTATCCTGTCAACATTTTGAATCGATATCCCGATGAATCACGATCCGTTACCTCAACAAGTAACATCAGTACAGTGGCCCTTACAGCAGACATTACATTTGCATCAGCTCAGCTCCTCTGTTTACTTGTTTGGAATTACCAATCTCTCCCTGCAGCCTGTTAACTTCTCTGTGCTCAAAAGCACATTTCATGCAATTTACCTCCTGAATAATTTCTAATTGATTGGGAATGAGGGACAACACACAATGTATGGTTTACTTTTAGGCAGTAAATTTGTGGGCTTCTCAGTAGGGGAGTAAATGTCCTCCATATTTCATGTTGTCACTTCATGCCAGTAGCAGTGCGTTTGTGCACATTCTCCCAGTCAGAAGGTTAGCATAATGTCGGTGCTATCTGTCACTTAAGATACTGGCTGAAAATGGGAGGATGGAGGGGCAAGGGATCAGTGTTTACCCACCTGGCCAATTAGAAGACAGAGAAACCTACAAGATGGAGTCTGCCTCCAGAAGCAGGTACTAGTCGCTGTTATGGCACTGAGCAGTTGCTAAGCAACACCATCTATCTGTTATTGAGCAAACTTGTTGTGGGTATGGCTATTATATGTATAAATCACTTGAAAAAGAAAAAAGAGAACGTGAGGTTTGATTTATATTTGCAAGTACGGCTGAAATTGATCACCTCAGACTGAGTAAGATCAAGTAATGTAAATACATTTCCAATCAGAAGAAACATGATAATATGAACCTCTCCATATAAAAGTAAAAGCTATGGGATAACAGCACATTTTAAGAGAGCACAGATTTATCAGTAACTTCTAAGTTGTCTGATGTGTCCGGTTTAAGCAATTAATCTTATGTGAAATTTCAGGTAACAGTGCATTGTGTGTTGTAGTTTGCTAAAGGAAAGATGAGCTATGGGTTTCTGTAAGGATTTTGATATATGCACCGCTTGGCAGGAGATGCGGCGTAAGCAGAAATGATGAGAGCTTTGTCACGTCGGCATACATCACATGGAAAGTTGTAACAGCCCAAATAATCTATTTCAAATTGAACACCTACTTTATATTATATCAAATATTCTACATGATGAAATGTAATGTAATATCTAGTATATTATGATTTCTTAATTAATTGCTGAGTGTGTTTATATGCACTTGTAGGCAGTAGCACTTCATATCCATATTATGCATATTTCTGTATACTTTAAACACACAATTATTCAAATATTACAATGAAAAGAGAACCTACACAGACAAAAAATAGCATAGATAAAGCATTTAATGCCTCAATATCTGAGCATCAGCCTATTGGCAAAACCCAGCTTTCAGATAAACATGGTGTGATTTTATTCTGTTTATTTTAGAGAAGATATGGTACCAACTTTTAAATTGAATAGTTGAGACTTCCATAATATAAATGTGAATGCAAACATACTGAATTTAATGATGTCTCTGTAATGCTGCTGACAATGAGACTGCCTACAGAAATAAATAAAATGATTGCAGGCATATGTTACCCACACTTAAAATTCAGGATTAATGCACAAATTTTAATATCGGAGCTGGGCCGCATGCATTATACAGAGAGAGAGAGAGAGAGAGAGAGATGAGGGCAACTAGCCAAATCATGTCTATTAGTACCGCATTTTCACAGATCCCCAGCATGAAAGGTACACTACCTAACCAATGCATTTTTCTCTGTATATGTAACTATTTAATTAAATATTATATCAGTCTTGCAGCCCACAGCTGCTTGGTTCAAAGTAAGTTTGGTATTACAGCCTAAAGCCTGACTCACATACACACACACCAGCATTTCTTTCCTCTTTTTTCTATATCTGTCTGGCTCGCTCTTTCTCTCTCACTCAGGCACAGTCCAGCAGTGCCAGTTTTGCCCCGGGCTGACTGATCACAGGAAGGAGCAACATTTTTGAATTCAGAGGAGGATTGAGTCACACAGTCCCAGCATCAGGCTCCATGTGTTAGCCAGCTTTGCTGTTTTTCACTATTGTAGACCGCTATGATTCAAATGGAATTTTAATGGCCTACTCTGCTAAAACCGCATCATTGTCTTCTCCTATTTGTCTCTGGATTTGTCTCCTGCCTGATAATGCTCTTTGTGTTCATTTTGGTATTTGCTCAGTCGTTTCATGCCAGGTATGTAGGTGGTCCGGTTTAAAATCCTTACGGTATTCCCAGAAATATTATTGTGCTTTTGGGATTTTTAACTATGCACAGATCCGACTTTTCAGTCCCGATACTGACACCTGGGCTTTGGATAATGGCCCCTACCGAGTACCAGTCTGATAACAGTGTTTAATTAATGAGCTGTATGCCTCACTGTGTGGAAGTGACTGGGGCAACATCAAGACGAGTTGCACCTAAATGCACCATGAGTTCACGAGGGGCACCTGAACACACCATGAAGTCCTGTCAGAGCCCACATGCTTTACTGTTCGTTTACTGTCAATGAATTTAAGGAAGCTGGAGGATTTAACAATTCTGTTGTTTCTCCATCATCTCCGACTCCAGCACTGGCCATGGTGTCTGGAAAAGTGCAGCTGCAGGCTACCGGTAAACTAACGTTACCCTGTGTCTTTGGCCGCATGCTGCCTGCCTGTAAGCTACGCTCCGTCATCTGTGCAAGCAAGTAGACGGGAGTAGAGAGAGAAAAGAAACAGAACATTAACATAGAATTGAATAGATCGGCCCAATTGTCACCAATACCTGAGCTTTTTGGATCCGTACCAGGTGATATCAGTATTGGATCGGTGCATCCATCATTTTGACCCATTAAAATGGCAAGCAATACCTACTGTATTCACAAACTCCACATACTAGGCTGCATATGCAGTAAAGCTGAGCTATTTAATCCAAAAAAGGGGTTTGTCTGTTTCAGGTTGTTCATTTGATTGATTAACAGAGCACAAAGAATTGAGAAAAATTCTGTATTTCCCTTGAAATTCTGTAGCAAAACCCACATGATAATGCATGTGAATAGGACATGTATTCTTTCAAATCCCATAGACATCAGCAGCACCAACATAGTACCATAGCAGGGATTTCTCCTCAAATATGTTAAATAACAGATTTGATAAAGTGTTACATTTAGGAAGGATAAGGGTATAGTTAGCCATATGCTTGACCCTTACAGTGGCATATTATGGTGCCAATATAAATGAAATTGTAGGTGAAACTTCAGCCACTGTAACCTTTAGAAACTGAGGGAAATTACAATCCCATTATTATGTAGGTATTGACATTCTCAACCAGCTGCCAAGCATGGATGAGTTGTAATACCTTGAGGAGCTCACCTATTTATAGTCCTAGTCATTCCCATACAGGAGGGGGCAGTGCAGTGAACCTCTCTGCCTTCAGCCAGCGGAGGGATTCAGGGAGAGAACAGTAGATGGATAAAGTGAAAGTTTAAACCCAGGGCTTATGCACACAGAGACCATAATCCTTACAAAATCTTCCTCCAGTATCCTTCACAATCAACTTAAGGAGATGACCTTTGGTTATACTTTTGGTCACATACTCTACACTCAAGAATGTTTTAAACAAGCAACTTAATTGATAGGTAGAAGGTAAAAGTCAAGTCCAAAGGTTTAAAACACTCAGAAAAGTCTCAATGATGGTAGGTATCTGACTAAAGTTATACTATCTAAAATTCCACACAGTGCCAGATGATTCTGTGTGTAGGACTGACTTGTAACATCTTTTGTCTGCTTGTTTTCCATGTTGTTATCATGCAAAGTTTGGGGGGAGTCTTGCAAATGAGTTTTACACATGTTATGCAAATTGTTTCATTTTTCATGAAAATAAATTCTCCTACTGTTCTCTTCTCTCCCACCAGCAAAAACACATGACACCCATAGATAGAAAATGGGGTTTGATTCCACACAGTGTTCCTCCTCTAAGATAAGAGGGCGGGTCACGTGTCTGGAAATGAGGTGTGTAGGTATATCCCTGCTCCGAGATGCTGTCTTTCTTCCTTTCCCCCATTCAATAACCCCACCAAAATCAGATAGACACACACTTACAGTCATATATTCTCGACAGGATTCAGCATTAGCCAGCTTATCAAACATATTTTTGACACACAAAGTTAATGGAGAGCCATTTAATCACAAAAACAAACAAATTAATCTTTAAATACCAGTAGGGACATTTAAGTGCTGGTTACAGTCGTATATCTATTAGAACTCTGGTCTCTCGCTGTCTCACACACACAATCAACCCCCCCCCACCCCATACTCCTTTGCTGTTGGCAGCAGCTGGAAAGCGAGGTGAGCCTGTATGTGGGACATCACAGAGCTCATTATTGCGACGGTGCAATCAAATCAGGTCAGATGGATGCATTGGCGCCTTGAGGAGGGATTTGATAGCCAGCTCAGAAATGCCTTATAATAAGTTAATTAGACATTCACTTACTGGTCCTGCAGCTATCCTATCACTTGATAGTTCCTTGATAGGGTTTGGGTATTGGAAATTGAGTGTCACAGACTAGTGCCTTATCAGTCCAGTAAAGTAATAGTCATTAGGATTAGAAACAGCCCGCTTCCTGACTTCGAGTTTGACCGTCTGTGGACAAAATACAACAATAACAAATAAAACAATTTGCAGCCAAATGAGTGAAGATTGCAACATTAAGTAAGGTTTTAGGTATGGGTATTCTTCTGACTCTTGCAATATTTACATGTATATTTGACGTGTATTTGATGTATATTTCCTGCTCACAGTTTGAACAACAATAATGTTAACATCACAATTCGTGATCAAACCAAAAACAGGAAGTCAAACCACAACGCCAAAAATTTAGGATTAGAAACTGCTGTCACTCTTAAATTCATGGACAAGTGCGTTAAAACAGAAACTAACACAGGACAACTAAATTTGAGTTATTGTTTTTTCTGATGATTACTTGTAGATATTGGCACAAAACAGGGCTACAATCAATTTTTGTAATTAGCAATTGAGAAACCTTAAATGTACTTTATATTTTCTTTTATATTTTAATTTACTAGTACATCTTTCATTTTTCTCATTGCCTGCCTGTAGCTTAACTGTAACAGAGTTATTTTTACCCATGTGTTTTGGTGTTCTTGTGTTAAGCTGTAGGAAAAGGTATTACATACAAAGAATAATGTTACCAGTTAAAACTCATTTATCAAATAGCTTATTTATTGTAGCATTTACTGGTACTTTTATGTGAGTGTGTTACAATTTGGAATAATTTTCGGTATACAAGTGACTGTCTCTGTGCAATTATGTTATTGAGTTATATAATGAATTCATGAAATAATATTACGGGGAGGTGGCTGGTTCAAAGTGAGAAAACATTTAGTACAGTACTTGTTGGTTAAGCGAACTGGAAACTCTAAACTGTGTTTGCCTTGTGATAGACTTAAGACCTGCCAAGATTGTACCATGCCTTGTGCCCAATGTATCCTGGGAAAGGCTCCAGCCCCATGTGACATTGAACAGAATAAGTGGGAATAGAAAATGGATGGATGGATATTGTTAATGTAACAGTAACATCCGTCTGTCCCTCTCTCTCTCTTTCCTCCTCTCCATTCAGGGTTTCCCAGTATTATCATTCTTGTAGTGCTGCTGTACTGTCACAAGGGTCCTAAACTCTGATACGTCAGTTCACTGGGGACCTAGTCCTTTTCCCCGAGCTTTAGTTTCAGTCATCTAGGCCCTATCCCTCATGGCTGCCGTCTCAGGGGAAAAGCCCAGACAAAGTGGCATCTGTGGAATTACTGGAAATCAAGGGTAACAAGATAACTTTGAAGAAATAAGAGCTCCTGGCTCAGTTGTTGCAATGGTAATTATGTAATTCACGACACAGTGCACACTGCATTTGTAAAGGACTATACACAACCTAAACACTAAATGACACTAAATGTAACCAATGAATAATCAATTTATCAGCATCAAAGTGAATAAGGAAATGTAGTTTAATCTTCGCCTCCTAACCAAGACATCATATCATTATTTACTCTTTCCTGTTAAGTGGCAATATCTGCAGTAAATTAAAATAATGAGTGCCATACTGCATTTAAACACAACATATATTAGGTTTTTCTGCCTGAATAGTAACAACTTAACTTTGTTGTAGAATATTGTTATTCATAGCCTGACTCATGTCTGTTAAAGGCCCTTTATAAAGTAGTTGGCCCAGCTCTGAGGCAGGGTTATTAGCTCTGCATTAAGATGAAATCCATAAATTCGACAGTTGTTTCCCTCCATGGTGATGCCAGAAAATGATGGAAAGATGTTGGACAACCATTGTCACATCAATGCATCTTGTGAAATCCGGCCAAGCGATCCAAGGTTTATCGACATAGTAAATATGGAGAAAAGGGCATGGCAGGAGGGGGGGCAGGGTTGGACCTACACAATGCAGAGGGTTCAATGATTATTTTCCTGTACTGGAAAAACTTTATTGCTTAAATTAGTCCTTGCTAGGGCTGCACAGTTAATCAAATTTTAATCACAATCACGATTTTGGCTTCCCACGATCAAATTTGCGTAATCAAGCGTTCTTTTTTTTTTTTTTAATGCGTCATTTCATAGAACGCTGAGTTTTTTGCAAAGCCCATCTACCGCTCCGTATACCAGTGTCTGATCACGAGCCAGTCTGAGTTGTTCCCTGCACCGCGCAGCTTAGTTTCTAGATGGAGACAGTCACAGAGGACAGAGTAACGGGAGGAAAATTCAACAGATAGCAGTCAGTCATACGTCGGTCTCAAGGTTTACCAGTTTACTAGAAAACGCAACATTTTGTCCCATCTGTGTTGTTTTTCAGACAACAGCAGTGACCAGTGCTAGATGGTGCTCGTTAGCGTCTGTTAGCTCACAGGGCTCAAGGGCGCGAGTAAAATTTTTCTTCTAGGTCACATCCGCTGCCTCTCCACAAACAAAGCAATGTTGTTTGTATCGATATGGTTTAATTTTACGTTACATGACCCATGACCGAAAGAACGAGATCCAGGGTACAAGCGGCCGAAATGGGTTTCCTCAGGAGGGGGGCTGGCGTCTCCCTTAGAGATAGGGTGAGAAGCTCAGTCATCCGAGAGGAGCTCGGAGTAGAGCCGCTGCTCCTTTGCGTCGAAAGGAGCCAGTTGAGGTGGTTCGGGCATCTGGTCAGGATGCCTCCTGGGCGCCTCCCTAGTGAAGTGTTCCAGGCACGTCCAGCTGGGAGGAGGCCTCGGGGAAGACCCAGGACTAGGTGGAGAGATTATATCTCCAACCTGGCCTGGGAACGCTTCGGGATCCCCCAGTCGGAGCTGGTTGATGTGGCTCGGGAAAGGGAAGTTTGGGGTCCCCTACTAGAACTGCTGCCCCCGCGACCCGATACCGGATAAGCGGATGAAGATGGATGGATGACCGTAAAGCCGTGCCTGTGTTTGGCTCTCTCCTCTTACTCTCCGCACAGCCTCGCCCCCATTCACTAACACAGAATCCACAACAACAGAGACAGAGCGGCGACAGCGCCGGTGTCACGCTTCTGACATTTGTCCACAGTTTTAATTGTTATTAACACAGCTGTAAACTGTTAAGCATGAGAGGCAAACCTGTATTTGTACCAGTGTTTCCGCTGGTAACTCTGCTATTGTGGCCACCACGGCAAAAAACACAGAAGAAGTTATTGAATGCAACTGACTTCAGTTTGTAGAGTAACAGCATGTGAGACGGAGCCTGCTGGACCCATTCATAATGAGTCAGTCGTCACTCTGTGAGTACGTCCCTAGCTCTTTTAATCAGTTATTGTTGAAAACAAGTGAAGGAGCTTTCACAGAAATACATTTTTTTTTTTTAAATATATCCTAGGCTATTTATTTCATTTATGTTATTGCAGCTGTAAATCTATACAACATACAACTTCAACATAAGAGGAATGTAGCACAATATGGATGTGAAAGCAGTTATAAATAGCCTATGTGTTTTGGTTAAAATCAACAAATAACCGTGATAATAATTGTGATCACTATATTGATCAAAATAATCGTGATGATCATTTTGGCCATAATCGTGCAGCCCTACTCCTGGCAAAAAAATGTTTGTGTGTTAGCTGCTGTTGCACACATAGCCCATTGTTGACCAGGTCTTTTTTTTTTTTTTTTATCTGCTCTCTTCTTTCCTGACCTGCAGCTCACTCAGTAGCAAAAATGTTCAGCTCACCTGAGACCAGTGGCAAGGTCACTGGAGATCAATAACCCACCAGTTCAACTTTATTTACAGTATAAGGGTGGGAGTGGGGCTATGCCTCTGGCTGGCAAATGGCTGAAAACTACTTTGGTAACAGATGTGTCAGTTGTAAAAAAAATAAATAAATAAAAAATAAATAAAATAAAAAACGTGTTAAAATGTAGTCTACCATTTTTGGAGATTTTTGTATAAATGTGTCACGGTCAGCTTTCAAGAAATAGTCACCAAGAAGGTCTAAAGTTATTAAATCTACTGCTGCAGTTGCCAATTTAGGAGCACTGCTGTAAGCAGCTATGTTTTCAGCGTTGCACAATTTCTGTGTTCAGAATGTGAGCAATCACTTTGCTGTGCTGCAGTCAGTGGGTGATTCGAGTTCACTGATTGAAAGCTGTAGTGTCAACGGTGTGGTGGGACACAGTGTACAGCAAATATAGCATGCGATTGGCTGGAAATGCATAATACTGCATGCTCAGTCACAGCTGATTTGTAATTACATCTTTGATACTGTCCACTGTTTCTTTCTTTAGATGAAATGAGTCAGCATCTTGTGTAGAAAGCAGTACATTATGGGCTTTGTTAGTAATCATAATAAAATTAGTTTGTTTATCATGCAAATTTGGGGAATTAATTTCAATGATCAATTGAGAAGTACAGCAAAACATTGCTTTTCTCTGGCAATCAACCAGTGTAAATCGAGGCACTCGTTAAGACTAGCATTGTAATTTCTTGGTGGTGTTAAACTTTAATTTACGCTCATCGATAAATAAAATACAATCACTGCTGTTTGATTATACTGTGTTCGTTATTCTGAAGTGATGAGATGGGGCTTTTAAGAAAGTAATGTATGATATACTTGAAAATGTAATCTAGAATAAATGAGTAAATGTTCTTTGCTGTCTGTAATGCAAGTATAATAAGACATAGTCTTATTATACTTGCTGCATACCATGCCGAGCTGCAGGAATTGGCCTGGCTTGGCAGATTTGATGGCTTCAACAATAGGGAAATAAAATAATTCTGGAAATGTTTAGCCCAGTGGTGTTTTGAAAAAGGCCATTTCAAGAACATAAAGAGCCAGAGGGAACATTTCTTGGAGGCAGAGTTTCTTTTGGGTTGTATCAATTTCTTATGGCATGCTGTTGTTACCCTTCTCTAGTGGTGCATAAAGCCCCCAAAACATTCCTTTAGGAGCCAACCTCAAGGGGTTTTTAACATTGAGTTGTAAGTCAACTGCTGTGGGATTGTACAGTTTATGTCATTTCTCAATGTTAGAAGGAGAAGTAATTTGCGGTTTTGCAAATTTGGTTTGTAATACATTACTGGTGATACAACTGTATATGTTTCAAAGCAGTATTTCTCACAATGTCACAGTCACAGATGATAATGTAAAATAAAGCACTATCTGATCGTTCTGGCTTAAATTTATTATGAATTTTTGATGAGCAGTCTACCAGAAACCAAATTAAGTTTTTGTTTATGAGAACACATAATCAATTAACATGTTTCATCTTCATCTCACAAATAAATGAGCTTTCCAGGGAGAAAAAAAGGCATCTAGATTTGCTTTTTTATCATCTTCGAGAGTTTAACCTCTCAAGCACATCTGTCATATACTAATTAATGGAAGTAGCTAGTGAATGGATTGCTGCGTCGTTCTATATAGAATATTACTGTATGTAATTGGAAAGTGACATTCACTGACAAGGAAACAATAAACAGTTCATTTTAAAGAAACTCTTCTGTTTCAAACAAAAATTAGGATTATTCAAACCAAATCCCCCACTGGAGCAAATAGATTTTTTTGTAGCAAACTTTTTATTGAAATTTCTTTTGTAAATGAGTATCTAGGGATTATTTCAATGGCTCCACACTAACCGAAGGCATTGCCCAAAGCATTTAACTGATGATATCAAGCTTAGGCTAACTAAGTAATGTAATATGGATGAGGGACAATTACCCATAATGGCATACAGCATTTTCTGGTCTTTGTCACCTATTAGCTATGTTAGTAGCAAAGCCTGGACTGTAGTGGAGATTCATTGCTAATAAGCAGATACAGCAATTCAGTTGGTTAACAGATTCATAATCTATTTGAAATTCTTCTCATGGTAAGTACTGATAATGCACTATTTTTGCAGCAGCAGTGGAAGCAGCAATGCTTTCTTTTGGTTTAGTTGACCTTTTGGAGTTCACATGGAAACATACTGCTGACAAATACATCTGTTTGTTACCACCCTTCACCTGCAAAGAAATGCTACGAGGTCAAGAAGCGATGTAAAATAGAATTCACAAGGATTTAGAAAATGACAGCAACAGTGCAGAGAGAAACCAGAAATCAGAAATTAATCTTTTTTGATCAAGAACAAAGTAAATACCACAGTATAAAGACTCTAAGCAGCCAGATATCTATGTTATCCTCAGTACAATCAAGTACAATCCTTAAAGCATAACTCTCACCAAAATGCAACCAAGGGTCTTTTTGTGAATGTACCCGAGTCAAACTTTCGTTTAAAAGCATAATAAGGAAGGAAGCACCACTTTTAAGATTTACCGTATTATCGTTTATTGGTCAAATGGCCTTTTGAATGGGAGTGCTAGGGGCACTACTATGATACAATTAAAATCACTATTTTTAAAACACTAAGAAGGCTCTAAACAACTTTAAACCTTGCTCAAAGTATCGGCAGGATCTCTACACATTAACGCAAGCACTGAGAACATTGTGTTCACAGAGTTTACTCAAAAGAAAAGGTTTTAACTACTCACTGTAGCTGTTGGTTTTTCCAGTCGCCTTCCATCTAGGAAGTCAAAAATAGTCGACGGAGGACAGAAAGGTGGAAAGCTCCTAAAGCTTAGTTCCATATCAACGCACAGATAACTTTTTGTTTTGACCTTGTAGTTGGAAATGGAGCCTTATATAAGAATGACATTTCCTCCTATGGAGTCCGTTTATTCGCATTCGGAGATTGACTCCTTTTGACTGGCGAAGATGGATGCGAGCGGAAACAACAACAGCTACAGTGAGTTGTTCAAAACCTTCATTTTAGTAAACACTGTGTACACAAACTCGAGATCGAGTGCTCGAGATCATGTCTGAGGCCCCTGGTGATACTTCGAGCAAAGTTCCATGTTGTTACAAGCCTTCTTTGAGTTTTAAACAAAAGTTTGACTCGGGTAAATTCACAAAAACACCTTGCTTTGAGTGTATGAGACAGTAGAAGACATAAGTGCCAGTCCACAATGATTTATTTGCGCAGGGGATGGCAGTTTCTTTTTTTTTTAGAGCATACTACTTGTCAATTTGTTTTTGCATAGCATAGGTTATTGAAGTTATGAGAAAGAGAGAAACAGAGATGAAAAGAGATTAGGGCAGCAAGTAGGGGTCCTAGGGAGATTGTGATTAGTGTAGTAAGCATGCATCGGAGCCCCTCCGAGCTGTCTCTGCAGAGGCAGGCCATCTAGATGAATAGCTTTAATGTCCCTGTATTGCTATAACTGAGCAACAGTTGTTTCCCCATTGAAGGCTTAGGGGGATGACAGACGACCTTTGCAAAGCAATATGACAACCCCCTGTCCTTTCCACCCCAAAAGCCTGTGACCCGTTGAGACCCTGGGGACAAAGAACCAGCAGCACCAGTGGAAAAAGCCCATGTATACTAGAGGAACAAAGGCTGGCTAATGCACTGTTTTCTCTTTTTATATCCTGGTGGGGGTAATCTGACCTCCTGCCTCTTGTTTCAACATGGTGAGAGCCGCAGCGGTAAAACGTTGACCTCTTGAGCCTTGTCCTCAAAGAATCAGATGATATTCAAATACAGTTAGAAAGAAAAAAAAAGGGAAATTTACACGGATATGATAAATGTTTGAATGCCCTCCCATTTTTTAAATGCAGACCATGCAATCTTTTTTCTTTCACACGTTTGTGTCAACATACCCAATTCAGCCGAGGAAATGCTGACACTGTGTTATCAGTTTGTGGATATGCTTTATGAAAACAGACCATTACTCTTCAAAGCGTCATGGTGAGGCCCATCATGATGTTTCCTTTGAGCACAAAGAGTCCAAAATGTGTAAAGGAAATGGAATGCATTGATTCCACACGCTGTCGCTTGTTCTTTAATACTTTGTCAAGCCTTTGTATGTAGACATAATCAACCTGAATAAGAACCGCTCTCTCTCACATTTTAAAAATAAACCTTCTCTTTCAAGCCCAATTTACATCAATGCTGGTAACTGCCTTGTTGCTCACACCATCAAATGAATAACGGACAAACTAGCAGAGAAAGACCCAATCAATTTAAAAAGATACATTTGAAGTAAGCAAAAAATAACATTTAACACAGTGTCACAGGCAGGTTTACCTTTTATCCTCAAAATAGGTTCTATTTATCATGATTAGCTGAAGAGAAACCTTTGAAATCATGTGCAAAGGTGTAGTGTAAGGTGTAGTTTTGAATAAGTAATACCTATTATACTATACTAGTAATACTTCAAATTATTTCTAAAATTGTATAAAGATACTTTCAAAAATGTATTGTCCACTAATAACAGAAGTATGACAGATTCCAATCTTCACTTTTCCCACTTCTGTCTCTAGATATTGACACTGGAAGAAACAAAGTAATTTCAGTCATCTTCCACTTTCTATATACCCTCTATCTCTTTCCTTCACAAAAGACAGATTTGAGTTGTTCAAGATCTAGCTTGAGTGATGACCATCTTGGGAAATGAAATATTTGCTGAAACTCTGTGCCCTTGAAAGTTAATTCACAAGAAGACAGGAGGTATGGAGGGAACCATGAAGAACGGTAATGGGTTTTCTATTGTACTTTGTCAACCTTTCTCTTGTTTCTTCCACTTTCCAGTACCATATATTTGACGTTCAGAAATACATAATCTCGTTTTCCAAAACTGTGACTTAAATTAAAGTCACAGTTAAATTAATATGCTCATAATAGTACATGATAAAGGTTTGCCAAATTCATACTAGGGATGCCACGTTTAGTCGACATAATCAATGATGTAGACGCTAAAAATGCGTTAACATCAATTTTCAATTCATCATAACAAATGTTTTTCCTCCTCACGATCTCGATTCACCCTGTTCACGATTTAATTTTTAAATTAATTGGATCTAAAATATACACACCCACACACATATATATATATATATATATATATATATATATATATATATATATATATATATATATATATATATATATATATATATATATATGGCAGACTTTCATTGTACTTCCATTGTACTGATAGATAGATAGATAGATAGATAGATAGATAGATAGATAGATAGATAGATAGATAGATAGATAGATAGATAGATAGATAGATAGATAGATAGATAGATAGATAGATAGATAGATACTAATAAAAACTAAACTAAAACTAAGCATTTTCAAAAAATAAACTAGCAAACTGAATTTAAAAACAAAAAGTCAAAACGAAATAAAAACTACTGAAAAATGCAAAACTATAATAACCTTGGTTTGGTACTGCCAATTTGTTTGGTCAAAAAAATTGTGGCAGAGACGCGTGATATCCCTTCTAAGCAACAAAGAAAAATCGTGATTCCTATTTTTCCCCAAATCGGCCTATTTCTCAGCTTTTTGATATTTGATACTAAACCCCTCAAGCGGCAAAAATATTTTTCATGAAAGACATCTTTTCACGCAGAATTGTCAAAATGTGGAAAGTGTTTTTTTTTTTGGAGGAGCTACAGACTGCTTCTAAAGGAATGGGCAAGAGCTGATTGGACTGGTTGTCAGTGACACCACACCATGTGGCACTGATTCACCTTTGGCTAACAATCAAACGGTGTTGAGGACCATCAACCATCCATCCATCCATCCATCCATCTTCATCCGCTTATCCGGTATCGGGTCGCGGGGGCAGCAGCTCCAGTAGGGGACCCCAAACTTCCCTTTCCCGAGCCACATCAACCAGCTCCGACTGGGGATCCCAGGCGTTCCCAGGCCAGGTTGAGATATAATCTCTCCACCTAGTCCTGGGTCTTCCCGAGGCCTCCTCCCAGCTGGACGTGCCTGGAACACCTCCCTAGGGAGGCGCCCTGGAGGCATCCTTACCAGATGCCCGAACCACCTCAACTGGCTCCTCGACGCAAAGGAGCAGCGGCCTACTCCGAGCTCCTCTCGGATGACTGAGCCTCACCCTATCTCTGAGACGCCAGCCACCCTCCTGAGGAAACCCATTTCGGCCGCTTGTACCCTGACCATCAACCAGCAGACATTAAACATCATAGGCAAGGAAAAGTATCTGACTACTAGCTGACTACTGACTAACTAGACATCTAACATGAGAGGACCAGGCTGCATCATCCAATCAGCTCAGAAAATCCCTGTATGCAACTCGCCTTCCTTCCAGGCTTGTGTGACACCAGGATCAAGAAGTGCACTCAAATACATACATCTCTTCTCTGACCCGTCTCACAACAGCCAGCGCATTTTCCAAATGCTCTCAGCTGAAATATGCTATAGGACTGCCAACACCAGCACTACCAACAACAGCTTTTTTGGTGCCAACTCCCCAAAGAACAAAGATCTAGACCTATGACTCTCCTATCACTGTCTGATGCTTAACATAACTAAGTACATATGTGCATATGTACACTGATCTGCAATCTGCACATCAGTCTCTCCCATACGTTTAGAAAAGTACAGCTGTGTGCATCAATTGTATGTACACCATGTACATTTTCTGCTATTAGATTATTATGTGTTGTACATTTGTATCTACAAGGATTTATTCTTCATATCTCGGTACACTCTGCCATCCATCTCACCTAATGTAATTGGCTAAATCAACCCTCCAGTAGGAATTAATTGCATGTGCACATGTACTTGGCAAAAAAGTACAATGGAAGTACAATGGAAGTCTGCCATTTACTTTAAGAAAACATTACAAAACTTAAAAAATGCTTCTGTTTGCTAAGCGCAGTCCTCCTGCTTAGGCTTATGTTTGATTTTAATGAACAAAAATACAGCATGTACAAACCTGGCAGAAAAAGCATTGTTCCCATGCGCCAACGCAGTTTTTTGAACAAAATTTTTATTGGCACCGTTAACCAGCTTAAGTGTAACCTAATAAGCTGATCTACATTTCTCAGTAGCACAGTACAAAGAATGTCTCCTTCAAATAGGTACAAGTGCTTGTCTTTTGTGTTTCATAATATCCCACAGATTGCTATATCCAACATTTATTGACTTCAAATAATTTCGAAGCTTTATACTTAAAATCTTAAGGAAAAAAAAACTATGTTTGCAATGAAGGTATGAAGGGAAAATAATAACAAAACTAGATTTACTTTAGTTGGATCTCAGTAATGTTTCATTTCCCCTTTTCCAGATTGCAGACCACAGACATAAGTAATTGGCCAAAGGTGTCAGTGGTACTATCTAAAGCATCTCTTTGTTTACACGTCTCTCCTGTCTTTACAGCTCTTGCAGATGCAACAGCAGTGTGGTGTTCTCTGCAGTAATTGCAAGTAGTGCGAGGGCCAAGGCTTTCTGTGAGGCACCGAGGTGGCTCAGAGGTGACTGCAGTCCCTGCAGTTTGAAGTGCTGTCTGCTTGAAAGGGAAGTTGACCTTGACAAGACAGAACCCTCTCTTTGCCTTGTGGGAAGCAAAAGGAAGGGCAAAGGGCGCCTCTGTCTGCCCACATCGCATTACTTAGACCTAGTGGCAAATTGTCACTATGGTACACACACCTCAGCCAAAAAAAAAGAGAGGTTTCAGAGACCGAGGCAAAAGCGACCTCTCCAAGGTTGGACAGTCATTGCCAAAGGGGAGTTCTGAGTTGATTCCAATGGTACCACTACCATGGTTTATGGTCTCCAGGCAAAACAAACTCAGATGATGTGGTGTTTATTCTTTTCTCTCCAGTAAATAAAGGTGTGAAAAAAATGCCTAAAGCAGTGCCCTGGCACTGTTTATGTTAGGTTGTATATTACTTTAGGTGCATGTCAGGTATACTATCTCTAAAATAGCTCATATATTAATCATTATATTCACAATAATGGAATTAACAAGTCAGCATAATTACCACCCTAATACAATGTTATATTTATGTCCAAATGTCATTCTCCTTATAATCTATAGGTCAATTTATTTAAGAAAAAAATGTGATGAGCATGACAGTGCAGCTAGGATTCTAAATAGGTACTGTACCCCCGTGTAGCCTTTTAAAGTGTCTTTTTGCAATCAATCTGATATTACATTTCATCCAGGAGCCATTTAGTGCTGTTTATTTTTGCAGTCTCTCTTATATTAGATGTCAAACTGGTTGTTAGTGGCTGCCATCCCTCATTCAAGTTATATGTATGCATTGTCATCCTACCAGCATTTTTCAACTCACAATTTGCTTCCCATGAATGTGACTCGTAATTTGTGGTTCAATTGAAATGCACTATTGGCCTGTGCCAGTTGGACCGGTTAGATTAGATCTTAGATGTGAATGAGTTCTATGGGGGGGTGCTTGTGTCTTGAAAATGTATTTCAAACACTGTCTCTTCTATTAAACTTAACTTCTATTAAAAACTTTTTCAAAGTATTAATAACAACATAGTGGCTTAATATGTTAAGTGTGCGTTACTGTTCTCATAGTGTACAGTATTTTTGCAGCCGTGTGACATTATAAAAAAAAAAAAATGCAGATCTGAGACCTCCCGCCGCTCTCCTGATCACTCTGTTCTAAATTCCACATCTCTCTCCACTGTATAGTTTGCCAAAACAAATTAAGTTCTTAGGGAGGGTAATTTACACACCCTCTCTCTAATCTCAGTATCTCCCAATGAATAAAACCCCAATTCTACCGCTGTGGTTCTAACTACAGGGGCCGGACCGCTGAGAACATTTCCTTTGGACCAGATGAACTAAGCTCTAAATGCATCGTAACACTCTGTTACATAGAAATTGCCGTTCTGCTGTTTATTTTGTAATTGAGGGCCTTAACATGTGGGCTAGATAATGTCTGAGGAAAATCTGGTTCAACGTTACTGCACTGCAAATGTTAGTAAGTCCCTGCTTGTAATAGCTTATACTGTGACAAAACACTCAGTGGCCATTTCTAATAAGGCTGTAAGAGTGCTAGAATTAGATCTTTATTTTTGCTTACCATACTTTTTCCTTTCTGTATGACCACATTCAAAAGAAACATTATCATTACTATCCATAAAACAAGTGAGATCAATTTGCGACAATCATTGTGCATTAATAAAACAGAAGTAGGCTATACAATCTGGCTTGGGTATGTTAAAAATAAAATAGAATAGATTGTCATTATATTACTTTATTGTCAGTGTGCTTAAAACCTAGAAAACCTGTTTAGTATTTCTACAGCAGTGTGCAACATAAACAATTGACTAACAGGGAGGGAGAACATTGGTACTGGACGATATTTGCCTCGTTTACTGCTATTGGCCAATAAAATGGCATTCATCAATGGCAGTGGCCGATGTTTGTGTTGTTTCAATAGTTATATAGCAGGCTAAAAGTGTTTTTGAAGTTATTCCTCATGTAAAAAAAAAGATACAGTATTTCAGGTTGTTTCATAAACGTGTGCTCATTCAAAGATAGTGTAATGAGGGGATGAATGACTTTAAAACAGCTCAGTTATTTCCTATAATTAAGCTTTCTTCATTATCATGCCACAAAAGGGGAAACAATAAGACATCGATATAGGCTATCTGCTAAATAGTTATTTTTAAAACATGGGTATCAGCCCCGAATTTCACAATTGGTGCATCCCCAATAAATAAGTAAGTAAATATAGTTTTAAAAAAAGTTCAAGTTAATAATATCAAATTAAAATGGAAACAAATATATCTAAAGACAAGCAAAACAACAAGATAAAGTGACCTAAACAGTACAATGTTGTTTACCCCTCCCATTCCAAGACTACACTTGCAGCGTCCCCGCTAGTTAGCTTAGCGTAGTGAATGGAATCCCATGTTGCCGATTAGCGTGTTGTAAGTAAAAGTGAGCCCACAAAAAAAAAAATACTAATTACTTCTTGTGGCCTGTGTATTCACAACAAGTACAAATAACCATTTGTCTAGTCTAAGACTAGACGATTTCCTAGGCAGATATTGATTTGGGACTATATTGGGTGGAAGCACAGCCAAAGCACTGCTTCATGGGCGCAGAGATATCACGCAGCAAGTACAGGTCTAATATGGGTCGATCTATCTCTTAAAATAACCATGCGTCATGTTTATAGTAATCACTTACTCTGTGGACAGCTGTTCATTGGGTCCATTCTGCATTTTTCCCAGTTGACTTTATCACACCGGAAAAAAAGTCGAGGACTGCAGGATGCCTCACGTCCTCGGGCTGTTGAGTGATCACAACCTCCTCTTCTCGTTCTATCTCTAAAGCTTGTAGCTCGTTTTCTGAAAACTCTGGTTCACAGAGGTATGCTTCTGGATCTTGAATGTCAGAGAAGTTATCCTCTTCAACTCTTGCCATATTCATCGCCATTTACTGTCTGAAAAAATAGCCAGCTATTCACAACGGGTATGGTGGCGGAAGCCAGGGTGTTTAAGGTGCTGCGTGATATCTCTGCGCCCATATAGCAGTGTTTCGGCTGTGCTTCCACCCAATATAGTCCCAAGTCAATATCAGCCTAGGAAATCATCAAGTATTAATCTGCATTCGTACTCGATGTAAATATGCTGGCCTTAAGATGTAATAAGGTTGTTGTTGTTTGTTTGTTGGCTCACTTTTACTCACAACTTGCTAACCGGCAACATAGGATTCCATTCACTACGCTCACCTAACTAGCAGCGGCGCTGCCGGTGTACCACCGGACTAAAAAAATGCATGCACTGAGACCACTATCTACAGCTAGGGGAGACTGCGATACGCCCTAATTCAAGAAACGGTGGTGTTTTCCTTTAAGACAGTCAGTGCAGCTGTGATTAACTTTTTTTCAACAAGCCCTTTCCTCATCATCATTTGCTGTTATTCTCATTTGCCTTAACCACACTGACAAAACTCAGCTGTCACCCACGCGATCATTGTGTTGCACTACTTGATGTATAAAACACAATATGTAAACAACAAACTGACTACAGTCCAGGCAGCTGCTGACAGTTTGCTTTCAGTCAGATAACAGATAAAAGCTGTAGACTCTGTTCTGGACTCTGCTTTAATGTAAATTCCTACATCAACTTATCAGAGTGTGAGAAAACAAGAGGAGTAGCGATACTCTGATCGACAATGGGAGTCTCACGGTGGATGTGTACTGCAAGCATCCAACCATACATGACGGTTTGGTCCGACAATAAAATGACAAGACAGTTACCAATTATGTGTTCATTTTATAATTAATTTATTATTAATATCCATAATGGAATAACACTGAACCTTCTGCAGTACAGTGAGAAAAACTTTTATTAGGAAGAAATAAAGATGTGTGTGTTTTTGCAGAGCATTACACACACTTGTAAGGATTGGATTATTAAACTTGGCAAACTGAATAAACTCAATGAGGAGAATGGCTGCAGGTGCTCAGATGAATTATGAGGTGTCCTTAAATAACTCACTCAATTTCTTTAAATTATTAGAGTTATCACTTTATTTCATTTGGCCTTCCTTGCCCTCCTCAGCGTTCTCTGTCTCTCGCAATTTGGACTTTTATTCCAGCACTCCTCATCCACTCTTTTCTCAGCAAAGTATGACCAATGTATCAAAATGCTTATATAAGCCTCTCAAACATTGACTGCAGTACAATCCACTTATCCACTCTATGGTGCATTGGTACCACCCCCTCCACTGGTTAGGAAACGCAGCAGTCTTGAGTTTGGTATTTGGCCCTAATTACATAACACTCATATCCTGGCTTAACTACAAGGTTACAAATAATCACTGTGTTAAGACACCACGTGCCTCAATACCACAGTCTGTAATTGTACATACATCTAGCAGATTCAATATAGGCTGCACAGAGCTTAGAGCTGAATTAGTCGATTAGTTCATTATTGATTAGTCAACTGATTCAATGCCAAACATTTGCTGGTAGGGCTGCACAATTAATCAAATTTCAATCACGATTTTGACTTCCCACGATCAAATTTGCGTCATTTCATAGAGCGCTCCATTTTTTTTTTTTTGCATAGCGCATCTACCGCTCCGTAAACCACTGTCTGATCATGTGCCAGTCTGAGTTGTTCCCTGCACCGCGCAGCTTAGTTTCTAGATGGAGACAGTCACAGAGGACAGAGTAACGGGAGGAATATATAACAGATGGCAGTCGGTTATACGTCGGTCTCAAGGTTTACCAGTTTACCAGTAAACGCAACATTTTGTCCCGTCTGTGTTGTTTTTCAGACAACAACAGTGACCAGTGCTAGTCGGTGCTAGTTAGCGTCTGTTAGCTCCTCTAGGTCGCACCGGTGCACCTAACGTCCTCGCATCCGCTGCAATGTTGTTTATATGGATATGGTTTAATTTTGCGTTATATGACCCATTTCTTCTGTAAAGCCGTGCCTGTGTTGGATCTCTCCTCTACTCTCTCTCCTCTTACTCTCCGCGCAGCCCCGCCACACAGCGTCGGTCCACACTTCTGACATTTGTCTACAGTTTTAATTGTTATTAACGCAGCTGTATATTGTTAAGCATGAAAGGAAAACCTGTATTTGTACCAGTGTTTCCACTGGTAACTATCGTGGCCGCTGCAGCAAAGAACACAGAAGAAGTCATTGAATGCAACTAACTTCAGTTGGTAGAGTAATAGCGTGTGAGACGGAGCCTGCTGGACCTGGGCGAGAGATGTGACCCATAGGCAGAATATCATAGTTTATAAAAATGCAGCGCAGTGACAATACAGACATTTCATACACACGATGTGTGTATCCGCCATTCGAGCCGTGCTGGACCCGTTCATAATGATCAGCCGTCTCTCTGTGAGCAGCACTCCCCCTCTCTCTCTAGCTCTTTTAATCAGTTATTGTTGAAAACAACTGAAGGAGCTCTCTCAGAGATACATTGAAAAAAAATAAAAAATTCTACGCCAGTTATTTCAGATCGCTAATTGTCATTTACATGTGTTGCAGCTGTATGTCTATACAACATACAATTTCAACATAAGAAGAATGTAGCATAATATGGATGTGAAAGCAGTTATAAATAGCCTATGTGACAATAAAAGTTGTTTTGGTTAAAATCAACAAATAATCGTGAGAATAATTGTGATCACAATATTGATCAAAATAATTGTGATTATCATTTTGGCCATAATCGTGCAGCCCTATTTGCTGGTTCCCCTTCTTAAATGTGATGATTTGCTGCTTTTCTTAGTAGATAGTAAATAAGTTTTATGTTGCAAACCACAACACATACCCCAACGTAAACTGCCACATCCCACTCCAAATACACTATGACATCAATGATCATGTTCCAAATAATAGTAAAGTTACACCATACAACACTATTAGGCCAAACTATCAAAGATGAAAAAGGAGAGCAGTCACACGCCTAACGTGTTAGGTTACATAATTACAGTATATGATAGTCCACATGAATGATTTCTCAAGCCTACCACTACCGCTTCAGCACTAAGCTGTACTATTCCACTCATAGGTAACAGACTGTCAAGGAGCAATAACACCATCCACTGAGCACAACAACAGGCTGGATGTGACAGTGTAAACTGCACTCATGAAAAAATTTCATATAGCGATGAATCCATAGCAGAACTGATGTTCTAGTTCGTAAAGGCTTCGTCCTCTAAGGGCTACGCTGTTGGGTTTATCCCTTCACGCATACGCAGTCGTGAAGATTTTCTTTCCTGCCCTTGCATCCACGTCCCTACGTCCGCCGATACTGTATACAAACAGAGTGGACTAGTGGCTCAGCTCCCATTTTTTATTTAAGCTAGCAGCATGAAGACAATCTCAACTTCCAGCAGTGCTCGCATCTGTCCCTCCTGCAGGACCGGCTAGATCCTGAAGCCGGACCTCCATCCCTGCAAGACCTGCCTTGTCGCCACTCACGCCGGCCTGGCTCTCAACCCCAATGCCTCCTACCAGTTCTGCGCCTGCCTGCCATCTAAAGAGCTTAACCGGCCGGCGGACGCTTTTCTGGTTTATCAGGCTAGCAAGGAAGGGGATGGCAGCTAGGCAGAAAGACGGGAATCCTTCGAAACCCTGGAGCTGCTGGAGGAGGGTTTTTTTCGACGGGCGCGATGGCTCAATTCCCTTGGATAACGCCTACGTAACCAGCTGTCCCAGGACGTCGAGATGGGGATCGATGTCCTCCCTCTACAGCACTCCTCATCGGCCTTCCCCTCTGCCTCAGGCAGCTCTATCCTCCACCGCTAAGGCCCTCTTCTTGGGTCTGCCGGAGATCATAAAAAAGGCGGCAGATAAGCAAGGCATAGCGATCCCAGCAGAGCTTCCAGCCCCTGCTCGCGGCCTCATGAGCGGGGATGTTTACACTCAGGAGATGGGGCTCCACTCTGGCTGCGCTTTACAGAACTTCTTCCCCCCCCCCGGAGCTGAGTCTGGCATCCATCCTGCTTCCAAAGGCTATTTTTTTTCAGCCTCCGGAAGCCCACGCCTCTCTCCACCCAGGATCAGGTATGTGCTCAGGTCACTGACTGGTCACACCAGTGTGCGGCACACAACAATATAGCTGCAAAGTGCATCGGGCAAAATCTAGTCTATGTCCTGCTTGTGGGCCCTGTGTCGCACGTGGCATGGACTACATCAGCTTTGCCCAAACCAAATAGCATAGCCCGTAGAGGGCGAAGCCTATACAAAAAAAGAACAATAGTTACGTATTGTAACTCTAGATTCTATGAGTAGAGGCGTAGCCCTCTAAGGTTCAGGCCACCTGCTCCTAGAACATTAGGCTGAAGAAAAAGGGGATGTTGGGAGCTGAGCAACGGGTCCGCTCTGTTTATATACAGTATCAGCGGACGTAGTTGAAGCCCGTGCTGGATGCAAGGGCAGGAAAGAAAATCTTCACAAGAGCACATGCGCAAAGGGATAAACCCAATAGTGCATAGAATCTGGAGTTACAATACATAACTTTATGTTCAAGCATCACAAGCAGCGAAACCAAGCCAAATAGAAAACCAGCACAATAAACATCCAATAACCAAGCTGCACAATAAACAAACACCTGACCTCCATCTGTATCACACTGCACAGAGTTAATGGTTTAAGGTCTTACCTTTACAAGAGTTTCTTCCTTCACTTGTGAGTGCAAACTGATCCGTTCAACCCTCAAATTTCATCGATCACACAAGGTTGGACAGCAATGACAGCACAGAGTCAGTCAATTCTGGGCCAATGACAGCAGTCAATGCCAAACCTCCTGATGATGATTACTATTCTCTTGGTATAGTTTGGAAGGAAGCAATGCAACAAGTCACTGGGAATTGTGGGAATAAGTTTCCTTTAAAGGTCAGTGTCCCGCACATTGGTCCAGCCCTTCTCTGTAAGGTTGCAGAGGTTTGATGAACAGCCGCTTCCTTGGAATGCTCCATAACAGCTATTATTAATCTGAATAAATATTGATTTCATTTTGCTGTTTTTCTGGCTGTAAAATTGTTTTCCCATCACCATTTTTAAATGTACAGAAGGATCCCATCCAAAGTGAAACTGCCTGTATTCCTCTTCCGGCTGGTCCCCACTGCAGGCCCGTCGCGTTCCCTCTCATCTTCGCTTTATCTGCCCCACAAGAGCTGTCCGTTCACAAGCCTTGCCAAGCAAACACTACTTCCGTTGCTGATGACAGCCCTGATGCTGGCGGCGGGACTAATGTGTGTCTGCTCCAACATTTCCCAAATCTTTGCTGCTGATGTCTGACTGGCTAACCTTACTACTGGCAGCGGGGCTTTCTGGTGACAGCACCTGTTGCTAATGATGCCACTTCAGAGGTCGTTTTCTTCTTTTCCCGCGGTGTTTTCACTGACACAAAGTGGACATTTCGGCCCGATGCGCTAAAGTCGTGTCATTTATCACTTTCTGGATGCTAGCTAAACGGCCATTGGATGCTAATAACGTTGTGAATTGAACGCACGTTGAAAATAGGAACCCGCAGCAACAGTTTAAGATGATTTACATCAGTGTCAGGACGTCTGTGAACTAACTAAACGAGCACTTATTCCAATTAACATCATAACATCCATACAACTTACTTCTTCATCAGTCACTGCAGCTGCTCAGTGCTGCCTTTGTGGATGGCTGTCCCTAGTGACCGGAAGCTAAATTACAGCTATGCTAAAGGCTACGTGACTAATGGCCACTCAAGCTTTGCCGTCAGTGGTAAGTACAGTACTTTTACTCAAGTATTGTAGGCTACTTAAATAAAATCTTAGCATAGTTTTAAGATACCTCACTTGAGTATTTCCATTTTATGGTACTTTGTACTTCTACTTCACTACATTTTAGTAGGAGAAATATTACTTTTTACTTGTTACTAGTTATTTTTTACATATAACATTGAGCCTTTTACTTTGACTTTTGATGCTTTATTTTGCTGATAATACTTCTGTACCTTTACTTAAATAACATTTTAAATCCAGGTCTTGTACTTATAAGAATTATATATAAATGCATACATTTAATTATATGTTTAGTACTCTGGTCACAGTTAAAGGTGGTGTTGTAGGCCTATTAGACTACATTGTATTGATTGGTGTTTCAACTTTTTTCGTCCTTCTCATTGAAATATCTGATGATGGCAGAATATTTAAAACACCTCGCAATATAATGCAGTCCAGTACAACACCACTATGACCTAACTCAATGTTAAAACACGTAACTGAATTAACACCTCTTGGTTTTGAAGAAAAAAACACCTACTATACACTTTATGCACTATAACACCCCGAACTATAAAATACTTGGGAAGGTTGAGCTGGATAAAGCTCTTTTTGAAAGTATGACTCTGGTGGTTCTTACCTAAGAAAAGGGTTTGCCTTGTGGGACAAAGCTTTTTCCGAATTTTTCAAAGAGATACAATCATTAGCATCTCTTTGGTATGAGCTGCAACCAAGGATACTGTGCTTCTAAAAACAATACTTCCTGTGACATTCCACTGTTTGATTCTCCGCAGTAACCTTGGCAATTGCCTCAATCACAGGGAATTAATTCCAGTCATGCCACTCCCTCCCCCTCCCCTGAGTTGTATCGGGCCCATGCATCTTTCTACTGGCCCTGATTCACCCTGAATACCAGCCAAGCCCAACGATTTTTAGGTCCCCAGGCCCCTATTGGGGTCTGTCTGCCTCCACTCTCAAAATGGGCCAGTCTTTTGTCTGCACACATGTTTAGCTGCCAGATTGTGACAGATTCAGTCCTTTTTTTTATTTCCATACTCACAGATGCTGTCAAAATAAACTTTTTCTTTGCTTAACAATGTCCAGCCCCTTTATGTTGTAGTTTTTGTCAAGTGCAAGACAGTGCATTTCCATATGTACAGTATATAGATAATCCATATGAGCAAAATATGTAGAAATGCTAAACAAAAAAGAACATTGTCTTTGTGCACATAGTCTTTATAAATTTGTATTGTGTTCAGCTTGTAGTAGAGGCATATTAGCTGCATTTGATTTCCAAACCTCAAAAGCTTTTCAAGCTGCCATCATAGCAACAAAATAATATGTTTCCGGTCTAATACATTATGTTTTCTGCATGACATTTAGGCCAGTATCAGTTAAAGGGTTACGCCTAAACCATACCTCTAATCATCAGACAAACCTATATATACCGTGCTGTGCAGCAGCCAGCCTTGTGTATCTCTGATTGCTTGACCCTCCCTCCCTTTCCCTCCCCTTCATCCATCCATCTTCCCCATCATCCCTTCCTGTTCATACCTCTCATGTCTCATCTAGGTACCGTCTGGGGGTCTGTAAACTATTCGGGCGAAACCTGCTTCAGAGACAGAACCCCCACTCTGAGTCTCCTCCACCCGGTCATCATACATCCTCCCAGACCAGCCATCAGATGACATCCACAGCTATTCATCTATCTGCACATTCATAACGCTCATTAAATCTTTAACTAACACATTGTTGTGGTGTGGTCCTTGCTAGTGAATGACAATTTAAAGAAACTTCTTGTAATGGGGTTGCGTGAGTGCTTGTCCTTTTAAAAATGGTTGTCATTTTACAGCTGCTGTGCATCAGTACCTTTCTGGGTAAATGTACTTTCCATCAAGTCATGAGACCCTTTTCTAAGGAGCTTGCTCTCTGTCTCAATTTAGTGTTCAGTAGGCAAACAGCAGCTGCTTACTCCCATTGTGCTGAGTATAGCCATAGCACTAAGCCTGCCTATTCAAAGGATCATGTAGTTGTGCTGTCCAATATAGGGGCCGCTGTGATGCAGGCAGGTAGCCTTATTTCCACTGCTTCAGCTTTGTAATGTACAGTTAATGAGCCATCTCACACCGGTTAGAGTATGCCTTTTAAATACTTAAGAACTTTCAAGAGCACTCTTATTTGGAGTCTTTTGTTATGCCAGACTGACCACCCAGGTTGAAATATTTTCTATTTGGGGCTGCTGTGTAATGACATCTTTTTTGGAAGTCACGAGCCAAGGTTTTACAGTACTCTGTTGGGAAGGTTTTGATGAATCATATTTGACCATTCACCCCTCAGCAAGACAGTCGTACTTTCAACCCAACTCAAGCGTTTTTTTGTTGTGAGATTGCATGCTCTACCCTGCTCTCTCGGTCTGTGTTGGTTTCCAACAAGCTAAAGACTGCAGAATGTAGGTTAGGTAAATTGGTGACAATGAAATTGCCTGTAGATGTGAATGTGAGTGTGTAGTTGCCAGTCTGTAGCCCTGTGACCTCTCACACTGCCTCTTGCCCAGTGTATACGGGAATATTCTCCATCCACCTTTAGTTCCTGTTCAGAGTCAAATAGGAGCAGTTCAGAGAATGGATGGATAGATAACTGAAGTGAATCAAACAATGCATTGGATCAAATGATGCATGTTTTAACATATAAACTAGATATAGTTTAAAGGGAAATTTTTTCAATGGTTTTTAGCACTTGAGTTTGGAATTTATAGTCCATTGTTGGTGTGACTATCTGTTTTTATCTGCAAAAAAATGCATAATGTATATTCTGTATGGATTTATGTCAGTGCAAGATGATGTATGTATGCTTATGTAAGGAATGGTGACGAGGAGGTGGGGGTTGAGTCTACAGTGGGAGGTTGTCTTGGACCAAAGGCATCTGTCTGGGAGTGGCTGTAATTGGCTGCAGTGTGGCTTTATCTCATTAATATGGAGCCCAGGGGAAGGAGACAGCCAACTTCCTGCCTCTGTGTTTGGTTGTTTGACTGTATCTCCATTGATGCTAAACGCAGTGCTCCAGGGGCACCCATGCCTGTTGCCTGCTTTGTTAAAAACCCAGAAAATGAATATTAATCTCATACAGTATGGAAGCTGTAGTAGCAGAAGGGGGTCGTCAGTCCAAAGGCTGTATAGGCTAATAGGGTCTGTTCGGCAGGGTCCAGTTCTGCAGGAAGGCATGCTCTATCAATATGCAAAGTGCTGTTGACACTTTATTTCCCTGTCTACAGGGGATCATGGCCCTAATTAAATCCCATGACATGTATGGAAGAAGTGGCTAAGTTTTGAAATTGTAAATATATATTTATGGAACCCACTGGTGCAGAGTGAAATAAATTGACCAAACTGTGTGTGCATGGGCAACCTTGATCTTGGGAAAGCAGTAAATAGTGTCAGTAACCACAACAGTGACATCTTTGACAGCAACCACTGGCTGTTTTCAATTTACTTGACACCACTAACAGCAAGCAGGAGTGTCAATTCAGACAGTAGCATCATACACTCTTTCTCCTGATGATGAATTTACGAGAAGGACACAGATTAGATTAGAAATCTGAGAATCTCTCCAAACACTTTTAAGTCTTTCTGATTTTGCACAGATCCTAGAATAACTATTGAAAAACATGACTTCCCACACTGAAAAGAATAGTTGGACATTTAGGGAAACAGGCTTATTCCTTTCTTAAGTTAGACAAGATACAGAGAACAATCCCACTCTTATTTGTCTGTTTATTATGAAGCCACAGCCAGGAGACTGCTAGCGTGTACCTAGCACGGTCTCTATTGGTCTTCTCATGAGTCATACTTTTACAATATTCTGTATTATGCATATTTATTTATTTATTTATTACTACGTGTCACCTCCTACTGCGCAATATATAATTTCTCTTCATCCACACCTTACTCATCTGTATATCTGTGTATGTACACTGTCTGTTTATATAAGGTGTTTTATAGTGTAGACATAACTATTATTATCATAACTCTTGTTCTAGTTTTTCTATTTCTTATAATACGTTTTGTATATTTTTCCTCTGTCTATTTAATGTGCAACTGTTTTATTCTGATGTGTGTGAATTTTTATTTTGAGCTGCTGTAACAAGAGAATTTCCCCAGTGTGGGATAACTAAAGTCTTATCTTATCTTATCTAACTCTTGGAAAGAATATGGATAAGTGTATTTCCCAAGTAGTCTTTAAACATCCATTCATCAGGTGTGAGTCTGGTTCACACTGTGCAGACCCACTGCTTCTGCACTACATTTTAAAATTATAGTCAGCGCCTGAATTTTTCAGGACACAGTTGTGAAATGCAACAGTCAGGGTTTTTAGAAGCTGACTAATAACTAAATGAAATCTCCTTAACATTTTTTCTCGTTTAAAGCTAATGATAAACTAAAATACTGTATGCGGACAGTACTTGACCATGTGCATGGCCTCATTGGAGATCAGAATGCTTTTTGAGAAAATGCTAGTGAAACTAGTGAAATAGTGGTACAAAGAAGTAGAAAGTCAGTGTTGAATATAGTATTGTTACATAATCAACTATAAACACCTCATGAAGGTTGAGTAAAGAGGCTGCCCCAAGCTACTAATGTCAGTCCCTCCACTAAACTGCTATCTGTTAGCAATGAGCAGATGAATTATTAATTATATAATACTAGAAGTCTCACTAGGGAGCTACCCTGTATCCTCAGAGCACACAACCGTAAAGGGACGTTCAAGGGCAAAGAAAATAGGTTTCTTTGCCAACTATGTAAGGATAAAGACACTGGAAAATACCTATAATTTGTTTAAAACACTGCAATATGGAAGGCTCCCCACTAGCCCTGCGGTCATATCGTCTCTTTTTCCAGTTGAATTCAGGCTGCATTAATAAAACGTCAATTAACCATCAGGGGTCCATCTTCCGACTCACCTTCATAATCTAGTTTGATGAAAGCAGTTGAACTATCAGCAGAGCCAATTTAAACTTCTCCCACCTTAGTAGTGAGTGCCAGTATCAGATCCTTGTAGTTATAACAGTGGTACCCTTTCACCGTAAGACAGAGTGTGCCAGGCTGCATCATGTAGTGTCACACTTTCTTAACCCTGTTTCTAGTTAGCTTCCCCAATACTTTGTAGCTCTATAAACACTGCCACAAAATGGACCTAATGTCACACTGGTTAATAGGATCTGACCCCTGATGGTTGAATTATTTAGGTACTTTGAAGAGAGAAACCTAACAAGCCTCCCTAATTGATAAACCCACACACAAGCACACACACCGCTGTGAAAGGGTGTGTAGATCCCCGGCATTGCTGAGGCCTTTCGGGCCCATTGCCATTCTTCTCCCGGCAAATTGGAGGTTTTTTAATGAGCGGCCACCCTGTCTCTCAACATTGTCTGTGGCACAGCTATCCACAGCTGGACTTTAGGGTTTGAAAGACCTTCTATTATGTTTCCTTAGTAAATGAGATGAACTGCAGTATTTTCTTTCGGTGCCTGATGCGTTCTCAATTCTGTGTTTCCACATAGTTCCTTTCACAAATTACCTACACCAGTAACAATGATTTGTTAATCTGCATTCATGTGTTAAACTATTCTAACTGAATGTTAAAGTGCAAGTGGTCTATTATTAGTTGTTGTTCCTTTATGGCTATAGTTAAATGCAACACATGCAACCTTCTGTTAGTCAATGCAAATGTCCGTTAAGTTCAGCATGTATAGATACTAAATAGATTGTATTTCTTTTTCCTTTAAATTACTCTCTTTTTTTTACAATCAAAACATGACATAATGATGGCTCTTTCAAATGTCAAGGTAATACAAAATGTAAACCGTATTTTGGTGTTTCATTTTGACCTCTTTACCTAAGATTTCATTAAACTCTTCTTTTTTTTAACTTTACGAAATTAACCAAATTGCAGTTTGTCCAAGTTGGCTCCCTCATAGAAGCCTAAATGTGCTGAGCAAAATAATCATCTCGTCAATACCGTATCAATTTTGTTTGCCTCAGACATCACGCTGTAATTCTACTCCATCTTTTTCCTCTAGGGGTATCTTCAGAACATTTGAAGGACTTTAAGGGCTAGTGACCAGAGAGCTAAAATGAGCAGAATGCCATTTGTGAGCTCCATGGTGCGTAGGTAATAACATAACAGCATAATTGCTATACTTTCTTGAAAATAATCTTTAAGTCTTTAAAGGGACAATTTCTCACAAATATCATACCTCAGCCAAAATACAGTGTACACATTGTTGTTTGGGTGTTTGTGATGGCTATATTGGCTTTCATCTGTTCTGTCTGGTTTTCACAAAATGGGAGTCAGGTGAGTTTTCAAAGGGTCATTTCATGGACTAAGGATTTGTTGTTTTGGTGAAAACAATAAATAAATCTTACAACAAGTGCCGCTGTGATCTACACAAGGATAATGTATATCTGTCAAGCTTTCCTTTGGAATTCATTCATTTGTTCTGTACTGTAAAGCACTCTAAAAGCCTTTAAAGTCATATCTGTTGTTTATTAAGTTAGAACTATGTAATGACGTAAATGTAAAACATAAATATTTCTGACCTGGGCCCATTTTTCCTACTTATCTAACACCATAATCAATTTTGACCCAAATCTCATCAACTGCTTTACTACAGCAACTTGTGCCTAGCTTGCCAGTTCATGCAGCTCCCCTGTACATGCCAACAAGGGCCAATTGCTTTAAGAGTTTAAGTATGCTTACTCCTCAGCAGTCATCTGCTGCTGTCTGTTTACACATGCCACAGTGTAAATTGTCACCCATAGCATGAACTGAAAATGTATCTGCATATGTCAGCATGATGTCACAAAACTTCATGCCTACATTCTACATGCTTCTTTACAGAATGTTACAATGTGCAAGAGCTCACCTGCGAACTTGATGATCATGAGAAAACCACAATAATAAAGCATTTTTTAATAATGCAGGGTTTGTAAAATGCTAAAAGCTGCATATATTCTGATAAATTATTTGAACACACCATATTAACTATCAAGTCAGACCTTATTGCACAGAGAACATACAGCAGATCAAATCAACACTAAGAGGCTTGAGATCACTCAAAGTTGCTGTTAATTCATTATGATATGTTATGCTCATGTTTTTGTTATAGACTCGTCATTTTCTGGATGAAAACACTTTCTGTCGATATACGTAAAGAGAAGGGAAGGGGGTCTTGCAGCTGTCAGTTAGTCAAGCAAGGTTAAGGGTGATTTAATGCTCCCTCCATATGTTTATTCATGTAAAACACATACACATGGGGGTGATTTGTTGGATGCCAGTCTTCGCCACATTCAGGGTAAGCCAGTGAATAGATTAAGTCAGCTAGATGTTCTACATCCTCTTTGACTTTAAAGCCATTCATCCAGCCCTGTCTTTGTGTTTTTACTTTGTTATGTGATGGAATTAAAACCAAAAAATCCCAATCTGTTTCATTTGCTAGCAGTTCCAAAACGCAGACGTCAGTTTTCACGAATGCTGGATTTTAATGCTGGTCAATGTCAAATTGAACCCACACATGCTTGGTCCTCGTCTGTAAACATTTTAATACATTGTCATTATGAATCTTCTGTTCATCTAGCATATGCCCCGTTTTACTTGAAATTCAAGTTATCAGGGAAATACTATATGCAACCCACATTAGAGGTCAAACTCCCAGGTTAGGTTACATCACAAGGTGCCCCTCAATAGGGAGGAGCAAAAGACAGGGGCTGCATGTACAGAAATGTGTGTATTTTTATGCATTTTCTGTCCTCTTTGGTCAAACCAAACCATATTTAATCAAAGAAGTCATGAATGAATATAGTTTGAATTTCTAGGTTCACGCCTAGTGTGAATATGTATGAGTTATGCACTCAAAACCCATTGTTGTCCATTTATGTAAAGTGGTGTGAAGAGCCACGTTGAAGAGCCAGGTATATTCAAAACGTATTTAGAGTTAGAGTATGGCCCCACAGTTGGGTCTCTCTCTATCCATCTCCATCTACAACCATTTACATGTATGCACAGAATAGAAATAGAGGCAAACATGGCTACTGGGAAGACTACACTGTAAAGTTAATTAACTAAATGTCATTTCTGACAGAAAAAACATACGCTATAGCAACAAAAGTTTCTCAGGCTGGATGTGCATGTTTTTGCTAATGAGAAGAATGCTTCCAGCACAATACATGTACTGACTGCCATTTCTAATCTCTGAAAAAGGTACTTTATATACTGTATGGGGTCTTTCATGCACATCTTCATGCCATGATCAATGGTTGAAACTTATCTGTTAAATTTAACTGGAAAGGGAGTATTTATAGATGTTTAAGTCCGGATTTGCAAAGGTTAAACTTTGCTAGCATGTGAGTCCAACAAATATCAAACAAATGAAATGTCAAAGTTGGTACCCGTGAACAAATGAAATGTCAGAGACAATAACTTGGCCCAAGCCCTCCTTCAACTGGCTCATCATCTCCAGGCAGTCATATTTGTAGTCATAAGTGGGTAGACCAAATAGGCTTTCTTTCACTGAGCTGACCTATTTGCACCCTATTATTTGAACTACTGAATGAAAAGTGCCAGTGTCCCATCAATACACCACAGAAAGTTAAGGTCACAAAGTAAAATTCTTTGGTACTTTTCTCAGTCCTTTGGCTTCTGCCTCTGCTTTCTCCCATTTCCTCTGCCTGGCACAGAGCCTTGATTCCTCCCACTGTGGACATTCTACCATGCACCAACTCTGACTATCAAAACAACAGTCATTAGGCAAATTTGCTTTGGTGCTGGATTACGTTAATTATCATGGAATTATCACTTCATTAAAGCAGGCAGAGATAAATTATCTCTGATGAAACGAATGCAAAATGAGGAAATAATGATCATGCAAAAAAAAAAGAAAAAAAAAAATTTAAGAGACTACTCGTTGTAGGAAATCAAATCATTGTGTTCCAGAGAGCTGGTCCCTGAGAGGCATTGCAGCACAACGCAACATGACAGAGCAAGTGGGTTTCCACAGAGAGGAGTGAGGACCACCCAACCATTTACCCAATGCAGAGCAATCTTCCTCCCCAAGCCTCAATAGAGCCTGTTCTTTTTCCAGCATATTGCAAGTATCATTAATCATGCGAAATACCATTTTTAATGAATGCCTGCATCAGCCCAGTAACAGTCTTTGTTTCAGTGCAATGTCTGTGGCGCTGCAGCAGTGGGATTTTTTATTTAATTAACTGTATTGATGATTGTTTTTATTTTGTGGTAACAAGCTTTGCTGTTTTGACGTCACTGTGACGGTGATAATGGGTGACACTGTCCAACCAGATTCATATTGTGTATTTTGTTACAACCAAAATGATTAAAATCTGAAACAGCCTTGGCTGTAATCTTTGCTCCTTTGTGAGGGCAGTGGTAAAAAGAAATTTGGCAAACATGCACCGATGGTTATATATAAGCCAGTGTGCTCAGATTTAAAGCTATATTGCATAGTTTCTGTTGCCCCCATGAGGAAATCTAAGTAATGACAAAACCACTGTTGCATCCACATGATACAAGCCTTCCTTAATCGCGCATGCAACTCCACCCCTCCTCCACGCAGATGCTAGTAGCCAAGGAGGACACAGAGGATTAAAAACATGTTGGACTCTTGAGAAGAAGTATTTATCTTCACTTGAGTTTCTGTGCGTGAAAGTAGCTGGATGACCCGATGTTCTAAACACAGCTTAATTAGCTTTGTACCAACGCTTTTGACAATGGCTTGAATGTAATTAATATTTAAAAAGTTATGCACTAAAGGCCCTATTTTAACGATCTACGCGCACCGTGTGAGGCGCCTGTCGCAGGTGTGTTTACGCATGTTCAAATCCACTTTTGCTAGTTTTACAGCAAAAAAAGGGTCTGTGCGCTGGGTGCATGGTTCAAAAGGGTTGTACTTAGTGTCTTCATTAATTCATAGGTGTGTTTTGGGCGTAACCAATCAGTGTCATCTCCAATTCCCTTTTAAAGCCATCCGTACCTTAGCACATTGCGAATTTGCAACGTAATATTTTTATTTTTAATCTTTTGCATGTGTGTGCGCTGCTGTGCTTCCCTGTGTGATGTTTGTAACAAGCATAGTGTGCACGTGCTGTACATAAGCCTAGGCACATTTTACTACTGGGCTGGTAAAATAACAATGACATGCTGCGCTATTGTCTTTAGACCAGGTTTTTGTTGGTCAATGGCACGATCACTTTCTGCTGCTTCAAGATAGCAATACGCCAACAATTCACCTGAACACACCTCCCTGTAAGACCAGCACACCAATGGGCGAAAAGATGGGCGCAGGTGCATTTGCTTTTTAAACGACGTAGGCGGAAGGCGGGAAATTAACAACTGCGTCAGTCCTAAAATAGCAAAGACACTTGCGTCAGTCTTTGTGCCGTGCTGCGCCAGGTGCATGATAGTGCCCTAAAGTTTTACCATCAAATAAAGTATTGAAATCACCCTTGTTTTCCACATTGCAAGAGAGGACTATGGGAGAGATAAAGTCAAAACATTGATATTGTAATGTTAAAAACCTATTTCTTGCTTGAAGTACTGGCACCGTAAAAACTGTTTTGTCACACCATTAGCTCTTTTCCCATTATTTTTTTAGGGTGCTACAAAGGAAACTAAAACCCATGGGTTTGATTTACAATCATTGGAATGATCCTATTTCGATGGTAAAATTATCCATCTTTCCATTCCTTAAACATATTAAATGATGTGCAGTATATAAGAAAATGTGTTACTTATTACACCTCATACACAATTTAGGAGAGAATACTGTGGGAGAATCATGGGGAAAATATTGCCTTAAATAGCGCTTTACTTTTTATCGCCAGTATCATTTATTTAGGCACTCGTTCATTCATGCACAACTGATTATTTATGTGTTGCTTATTCTTTAAGCCAAAAATGTAATCTGGGATGTCATCGTGTCTGAAAGATTTTTGATCGACAAACTGAAAAAGCTTTTCTCTGAATGAAGCGTAACGTTTTGGTGATATGAGGGCGCAAGAACAATTCTTAACTCTTGTTGCCTCCATTATTTTCTCAAAATGCATTGAAAAAACAACATTTAGTAGTGTCTCCCTGTCATGCAAAATGCAGCAAACCTGACTCTGACAAAGGACGCAGTGCCCTGCGTGAGTACAAGTTACAAATCAGTGGTAATTTCCTATTAATGTAGCAGAATATAATGTTCAGATGAGAAGTGGTTTCACAATTCTGGAATGTTCAGCTGAGTTCTAAAAACAGGACGTGCATAGGTTCATTACGAGGACAGAGAGTTTACAGTCCACAACAGGAGTGTGGCCTGATCATGGGCCTGATGAGAAACATGTGGTCGTCAGATGAAGTGCTGTGCTGGGAAGTCCATCCCCCCAATAAGTATGAAAAGTATAAAGTACTGCATGCCATTAGAATGTCTTCAATTCCTCTGCAGAGGGCTCAAGTCTTTTGATTGAATACAGACCTTATATTACAACATCTCGGTCTCCCCTTAAAAAATAAATTGATCAGCATAATTGGCAACTATAAAGTCCATGACATTAATAAAAAACAACATAGTGTTTGTAGTTGGTTCATACTATGATCTAACCTGTGGGTTAGTAACTAAAAAAATCACTGACAATGCAAAATAGTGGTCTATCCCCACTCCCGTTACCAATGACCTTCCCTCTTCCATTGCAATAGCCTGCTATATACTGAGCTGATCTAGGGAGTTGATGAACTGCACCACTGAAGCTGTAATACAGACTTTACTAATCCCTTAAGGACCTTCTCCTAATGGTGGCACACTGTTCCATAAAAATGCTAGTTTGCTTTGGAAATTGAGGTGCAGGTTCATTAGAAGCCATCTTGTTGAATTTGAGAATAAGCTCCCAAGTGATTTAGGGAGAGAGGCCAAAGGAATCACCAGAGACAGGGGAGGGAAATTTCTAATACACACATTTTTTCTTTGTGGATCCTCTGTAGATTGTACCCTCTCTCCCTTTCCTGCAGTGCCGGCAGTATCACCCAAGCTTTTCAAACCAGGTTAATTATTCTTTATAAGGTCACATTAAAACAAAAAGACTTACTATCCAGTGTTTTTTTTAGTGATTCCTAAAAGCATTGCATTGCTAGAATATGCTTCATTGGCTAGATGAATTAGAACTTTCCAAACAGGACAAAATACTTTCAAAATTCAATCACCAGAACTAAAGTTTCACAGTTGAAAGAAACCATTGGAAACTGTAATAATGGAATTTGACAACAAAAATATGATCAGAACAAATTGCACAGGAGATGTCTTGCAGGCATGGTAAATCAAAAAGTGTGGCCACAAGTGCTAGTAAAATCTTACCTATTGTATGCTGAAATAGAGGATTTTAGCGATACAATACTCACAGCGTGGAGATATATCCACTGCTGTGCTGACTATCCCAGTGTTGAGTAAAAAATACATAAACCACCCACAAGAAATCTGTGAAGATGTATTTGTGATGATGCAGCTACTTGCCACCCTGGCCAGAGATTTCTATTCTCGCTTTACTCCAGACACTATTTCATGTTCTACTTTTGTGCTGTGGAGAAATCTGTCTGGAACTATTTCTACAACTTAGGCACAACAAAAACCATGTCCAATTTCTTTCACCATCTGCACTAGAAGCTACACACACCTGTAGTCAAAGCTCCAGACGACCCATTCACTTGCATTCAGAGATTTAAATAACATAGAGAACAATATAAGTAGCGTGCACTCTACACACCGTTCCAATTTCAGCGCTCTGAGTAATCTCTCCAGTAAAATCCACTCAACCCTTTTTTGTAAATGCCTAGAGTACAAAAGCATTTATTTACAGCAGGCTTGTGTAAATATTATGCATATGTAAATATATTAACTTTTTATTTGCATATAAGTTCTTAGTTTAATGATTCTAAATGTTGTGGAATGTATGTATGCACACTATGTGTCAATGCATACTGAAAATATACATAAACAGACGATGCTCCCTCACATCTCCTAACCTGACGCGCCAGATGGTTTGTTACACAGAACCATCTGAGAAGCTGTCATTGGAAACTGTTTGGAAAAGAGCAGGCACTTTCAAAAAAATACCTGGCAGGTGAATGGATGAACCGTCTGTCTATCACGTCCTGCATTGTTGTTTTGAATGAATAGACTATGCTGATTGGTTTGAGTCTCTGCTGTTTCGGACACCAACACTGTCCGAATTATATTTTTATTTATCAACATAATCTGACATAATGTTCTTAATGGACATGTCTGCCAAGTGACAAAATGTTAATGTTGAACGTGTTTAATTTGTTTTCCCTACAATAGCTACTCTTGCAACACAATTAAAGCAACTACAGCATGATAAACACTTTTAATGGTTAGACCCATATACTGTCTAACATCTTATTTTGTTCTATAGAATTAAATGCTGTGTTAGGATAGTTTAGCATATATTCATCGCTACAGTTGGTCACATACAGCTGGAATACAAGTGAATCACAAAAGGCCAACATCACTATCTCAAAGCAACATTTCTTGTTAACAATAAACAACAATATTTTATAATAGTTAATAACTAATGTTTTTTTTTTAATGAGATGTTACTGTTTTTTGTTCCCTACTGCAGTCAAAAACAAAACAGCCTTATTCTGTCACAATTTGACATCACAGAAAATATAATTAGGTGACGTGCAGGACAAAACAAGTGTTTTTTATATTCTAGCTGCCAACCTTTAATCTTGCCACTGTTCACTGTTAAATCACTGTGTTTGCTCTGTCAGCATTATAATATATCTTTTTAAGCAGCATAATCCTTTTGTACAACTGTCTTTCAGCAACATAGTATGTCACAATAGGTAACTGGTTATACGCAGGGCTAGAGTGCATTGGTAAACTCAACTTGGTAATTGTCAATAGCATTATAGCAGTATAGGCGTAGTCCTCTAAGAGCTGTCGCTATTGGTTAATCGCTTAGCGCATGCGCGGTTGTGAAAATTTCTTTTGCGCCCTTGAGCCCTGCACAGGCCTTTATTACGTCCACAGTTACTGTATATCACAGTTACGCGACCATATATCTGTTTCCAACATCAGCATTTTTCTTCAGCCAACGTTGGTGAAGCAGGTGCCCTGAATCACTCAAGCAGGAGTTACAATACGTAACTATCGTTTTATTTCATATAGGCTTCGCCCTCTAAGAGCTGTCACTATTGGGTCAAGGACAAAGCTGATGTAGTCAACACTACCTGCAACACAAGGTCCACAAGCAGAACATGGACTAATAGCTCTTCCTAGTCGCGCTAAACCAGTTCAGTGTATCAAATAACATATTATTTTGATAAAAACCTGTCATTATGCAATGGCCTAATACTGATTGTACGGCCCATGTCTAATCATGATTAATAACTGCAGAACACTTGCATTCCTCGCAGCCACCCAAGTGCAGGAGGGATGGGGAAAGCAGCAAAACCAAACCTGACAGCGTATCATCTGCCGTCAAGTGCGGTTAAAACTGCATGAGACATGGAGGACTCAGACACACCACGCAGATAAAAAGCATCTGAATGGGCACGGGGATGCCCAGGAAGCCGCTGCACAAACATTGGCCACCGTCATGCCTCTGAGGAGGGCCATGGATGCTGACAGCGCTCTCGTGGAGTGCGTCCGAATGTAGACTTAGACTTAGACTTCGCTTTATTAAGCCTTTTGGGATGACTCCTGCGAGGATATTGAAAGTTCCAGCAGCAGGTTTAGCAAGAAAAAGGAAATAAAAAATAGATGAAAAAAGACAGTATAAAGACAACAAAATAACAATAAGAACATCTGTCAAATAAACAAAGAAAAGACCATAAATTATTATTAAAGTGTCAGTGTTGAGTCCCGTGTTAAAATGATAACACAATGATGACACACCAGGTGTGAATTTAAGTCCAGGTGTGCATGTATGTATGTCTGTATGTGTACTGTATGTATGAATGAATGTATGTATGTATTGTATTGTCCTCTCTGTCCTATTTCCTCCTCCCCCCTAGTGAGGAGTTGTAGAGTCTGATGGCATGAGGGACAAAGGAGTCCTTGAGTCTGTTGGTCCGACACTTGGGAAGGAGCAGCCTTCCACTGAACCGGCTCCTCTGGGTGCTGATGACAGTGTGCAGGGAGTGGCTGGGATTTTCAGTAATGTCCAGCAGTTTGTCCAGTGTCCTCCTCTCTGCCACCGTCACCAGTGAGTCCTGAGGAGGTTTCCATTCCCTCCGCACTATAGGCCCGGGTGATGGATTCTTACAGTCAGTAAGACAGATGCTACTTTGTGAGAGCCACACCCTGTGAACGTTCTCTGTAGGGAACGAACAGCAGCTGTGTTCATCTGCTGTCTGCAGTGCGTAAAACATACTGGAACAACTCAATATATAAAATAGCGGACACTGCTGTTCTTCAAACTCTTCACACTGCCTGTTGCTGAAGAAAAAAAGGTGAACAGGTATATGGTCACGGAACTATATATATATATATAGTAACTGCAGATGTAATAGAGGCTCATGCAGGGCACAAGGGTGCGAAATAAATCTTTACAACTGCGCATGCGCAAAGGGATTACCCAATAGCGGCAGCTCTTAGAGGGTGAAGCCTACACGAAAAAAACTAAAGCAGTACTATTGAAGTTGAAATGAAAAACAATCTTTTTTAACAAGTAAGCAAGGTCACAGGAGAGAAAGCAATACCTTTTTTTGCTATATGTTTTATGGCCATTTTTTATCACTGACAGACACATTTTTGTTCTCCTTTATGCAGTTGAAGTGTCTTGTGTTGGGAAAGGAATAAAAGCTGTCTTAGTAGTAGTAGCCATATCTTGTATATGTGTTTGTTCATTTACAGACATTTTTTGCGGCAGAGTTGACAGCCACCATATTTGAAATTTATGTTCAGACTGTAACTGTCTCATGCTCCCAGTTCCAAGTTGCTTAAACATGACATAAAGTTATTTAACTAGGGGCCGTGACACACCTGATAGCTGACCTCAAAGAACTAATTTCGACAGAGGCGGACTCTCCATCACCTTGTGGTCGACTCATTTTCAGTAGGTCAATCTTTAGAAGAAGAAAAAAACAATCACCTCTCACATGTGCACACATTCTGCTCCTGGGTGAGAGAAAAAAACTATAACTGCTCTGTAGTTTCTATTCATAATGGGAAGACAACAAATTAACTTACCTTTCCACTTTGATCACGTGTAGTCTGTTTGTTCAAGATGCAATGAAATGGAGGACATCACTGGTTTACTATTCAGTCAGACATCTATCTCTGCCATTGACTGCATCCACTGACAGTTCAATTCAACATGTTGAATCGGCCGAATGACCGACTGCTGATTATGGCCATCTACAGCCAACAGTCACACTGAAAAAAAGGTGTCCTATGGCTCTAAAGTGCTCATCTTCATTCACCATTAGGTTAGTGCTTTCATACAATTGAGCTTTACAGTCCTGCTTTCCAAGAAGCTTATTTTCACTGCTGCATTCTTTTTTACCTGCACACAATGAAAGCCTTATTTCCCCTGGCACTCCATATGAACGGAAGGGCCATGAAACAAGCACTGAACCGTGTAAACTGTACAGCTTGCTTAAAAACATTGTGTTGTATAGTAGCAAAAAAAAAAACAAAGAGGTTAAAATCAATATGTCATCAAATGCATAGTAGATTATAAATTAAGCAGGTTAAATTGAGTAACAGCATGAGTCACGCAGACGCAAAAAAGTGTTCTTCAAACTACACCTGAGTATATTGTCAAAAGATCACAAGAAACAGAAGAACAGCTATAAACACTTCAGAAAACAGAGACCTCTCACTAGTTTCTGAAGATATTGCATATTTCAGAAAACTACTCACTTGTCTGCGAGCATACCTCAGTACCCATGAGAACTGACATCCAAAGTGACGCACTCTTTTAGTTTTAGCTTTTCACAGCACATTTTGGTCTCACTTTGGACTGCAATCCATCTTTCATAATTACTGTGGCAGGGGAACAATTGATCCAATCGTTTCAGTCCCCTGTATATTCCTGTAAAAAGCTTTATTCACAGAATTACACTTTTGAGATGGTCTCAAAAATGAAATAAAAATGGTTCTTACATTTTTTTTAAACATTTGTACAACTTATGATCCAAAGTTCAACACAATTCGGGTGTTTTCTGTTGGCAAAGAGGTCAGGAAACGTACCTTTGTCTGGGTAAAACATTGGCAAATAGTGAGTTTGAGGTCAAATAATCACCCCTCCGATAATGCATGTCCATGGAGAGGGCTGGGGAGATTCATTGCTGTGCTCCAGATGACAATAATGGAGGCTTTCAAAGGCCACAGTCTTTAATTTCTAGTCCCTGCTATCAGCGTTTTATCCTCTAGAGAGGGGGAGGTCAACTGCTCCTGTTCCACAGCCCCAGAGCCAGCATCCTGGGCATTAAGGGCTGAGAGAGGTTTCTGAGGTCAGACTGTGATTGCTGCTGGAGATGGCAGGCTGAGGGGTCCTGGGGCTCATCGGACCCTTCTCTGACAAAGAGGCTTTACAGAGCCACTCCCAGGTCAGTCTTATCAGGGCATCACTAATGATTATGATATGATCTGTCTAGCATCACTTCCAATTAAAGCTGGCTGGGGGAATGTGGCTGCTCCCCATCTCACTGAGGCTCAGCAGTGTTCAGTGAATGTAGACTATTGTTTGAGCCACGCATTTCAATGGCGATCAAAGTTTCATTGTGACTACCACAAAGGGAAGTGGCCACTGGCCAGGCCTATTAGATGTGTAGTTGTGGTGGGAAGATGGCGAGGGTAATCAGTCTTCTTACTGATAGCAATGACCAGCCCACTTCTCACTGTGACAAAGACTAACCTCTTCAATACAATATAAAGCCATAACAAAAGGTTATTCTTCTTGTTTGGATTGCTTTGTCTCTGGGCCAGGAAAAATGCGTTCCGTGAGAGTCTTTCAAATTTCTACACACTTTTGTCTCTAGACTAATATCACATTCTTAGAGCCGGCCACCTTCAAATGACTGTGGCAAAGTCTGAACTTGTCATCCACAGTTCAGTGCAAACAGGTGTCCACCAAGGACCTCAAATCTCCATCCAGACAAAGGCTGAGAGCTGTGCTGATGTGGTGTGAAGACACATACAGGGCGAGGTGAGCCTAGCTCTGGGCCGATATAATTTCTCTCCAGCAGTGATGATAATCGTCTTGCATAAAGGTGTGGATCTGTGGAACAAACCATTAGCTGTTGAGTAACTCATGCAGGGAGGATGTAAAAAAAAAAAGACTTCAAAATAATACTGCATTTCTTTAAAGATACTTAGTAGTTTTAAATTTGCAAGTTTGAGTTACAAAGAACCACTGTCAAAGTAAAAAACATTTTTTAAATGTTTGACCAAGCTTCCACACCTTGCAACTCAGTCTTGACCACTTCACTTGCTTTTCTGTGGAAGGAAATTAGTAATGAGATGTAAGCCTAAAGTGCTCAGAGTCAGTGTCTCATTTGCATACGTGAAATAAAATGAATATGGCAAACTGCAGTGGACCAGGGAGAGAAAATCATTATTTGTAGAAACTGTATTCAAAGCAGAGTCATTGAAATAAACAATCTCATAGGGTGCCACTGGTCTTTCCAGCCACATCAAATAACAGATAAAACGGAATCAGCCCATTTTGTTTGCCACTACAGACTGTGGTGAACCTCCACCAGAGGTTAGTGAAAAAGAGTTGGCCATAATGAGGCAGGAGCAGCTGCAAGCCCTGTTGATAGAATGAGGTCACTAGAGCGACAGAGATCAGTTCGCCTGATTGGGGGTTGGCCGCGTGGGGGAGGGGGCTCTCACTCAAAAGAACTGGCGAAACGATTTTGTATTGAAGGAATGCAAGGCTGCAGGCCCTCCTCCTGCTCTTTTTAAATGCATGTCTGTGTCAGAAATAAATCATTTTAATTGTTCTCTGATTCCCCCTCTCACCGTTTTGCAAAATGATAATTGAACCATTAATAGGATGTTAATAGGTTGTGTGTCCTGGTAACCTTTGATATAAATCTTGCCCGTAATGCAGAATATTTGCCATGACCACCACGGGTGGATGGATGGAGTAATTAAATGTGTGGCAAGCACCATTTTGGGAATTTACAAATGCGGTTCTTGCTCTGCAAAGAAGGTTTGACGCGTGGTTATACTGTTAATATGGAAGACGTTTTTTTACGTATGGTTTGAAAGAATTACTGCAATATTGGGCTACTGAGTCAGTTTTTCAGGTCAATGATTACGAGACTGACTTATTCATAATGCATATTTTGCCCTTCAGTTGGAGGCAGTGCCTTTAGCTCAGGTGAATTTGTTGTGGAGACCCAAGGGTCTAAACACTACTGAAAGGGCATGAGTAACTCTTATGAGTGGGGCAGAATAGTGGTATTGCCCATGAGAAGAGAACTTAGCTGGAAGAAATAAGATCCTCCTTATAGACTAATGGATGTGTTAGCAAGTGCGCTTTCAGACCAGCTTTCATGTTGGCTCCACCAGAGGGTATAGAGGGAATGGCAAATTAATTATAGAAATGAAGCCAACCTCCTTTTCTTATCACAGAGGGCAGCTGTGTGTTTCCCCCTGCTCGTTTCCCTTCTTCTCTGTCTACAGCGCTGGAATGTGTTCTGTTAGACATCAACTCTCTGCTTCTCCTCATCAATCCATACAAACTTACTCAAGAGCAAGAGCTGCTGTGTATGAGAGAGGTGAAAAGTGGAGTCTTTATTGAGTGAAACTGTCATAGAAATGGTTGCAGACCAGCAGAGGACGAATCACGCACTATATCTTATAGCTTTTAGACCCTTCCTCTCAAAGTCGACTAATAAATCAATATTTCTAGTGGAATCTAGAGTTGTAATGACATCATTATGTTTGCTGTGAAAGCACATTAACCACTAGCCGAATGTGAGTCTCAATGACAGGCTGCATTGTCTTGATCAGTGCCTGTATTGTAGTGTTTTAAAAGACATTTGGAAATGTTAAAAGTCTCAAAATGGCATGTGTGACTCACTCTAGCAAATGAAAAGAGCACTACCATCAGAAATAGACACTCACCTAACTTGTTGGACCATTCCCAAAGGTCTGCTTTGGATATAAAGGGAAAGAGCAACAGTGAATGCATTGAATATTAATGCAGAGTTAAAGCCAGCCTTGACTCTAACTGTTAATTTCCATTTTAACATGACAAACAGAAAAGACATTTCTCTATGTGTTATTATGCTGTTTTCAACAACAGTTCTCAGACTATTATATCACAGTACAGATTTTAAATGTATTATAGCATATAATATATATAAAAATCTAGTTCAAAATAGAAAACTTGATGCATACTGTTGTAGCCCCCACTCACCTCCATTTCTAGTTTACCCAAATGTTTAAGGGGACGTACTCACAAAACTAGAAAAGGGTCGCTTTCACAGAGGATTTGTCGTGGTCCTTGGCGTCTGACGCTGACTCACAAGGCACTCCCATGCACGTGCGGCCAGACAGGCTATCAAAACAAAGAACAGAGAAGCTCAGATTACAACACACACACGCAGGGAGTGTGACTTTATTCTCTGCTCAGGACACCATTACTCCACCATATCTTTACATAGCAAATTTTTACAGCCCACATCATTGTTTTTTTGTTTTGGCTTGTGTATTTATTTGGTAATAATTGTAATCACCAAAAAAGAAGAATTTAAATTTTATTTAATTTTCTGCTGCCACAGTGCACCCTATATAGTGTTAGTAGTGGTAATCTGATTAGTGCAATATCTGTGTGGACAAGCACTAAACATTGTTTAATGGTCATACTCTTTACACATCCGTAGACCACACAGGCAGTTAACCAGCTGGGAGGCTGACATTGTTAGCTATTGCTTAGTCCCTTCTGTTATTTAAGAAAATATGTTACTCCATGTTCCCTCATATCTACCCTTGTTAAGCTACACTTGTATATCTACAAAAAAACAATCAGTATCTGGTGTTATGGTTAGGGTTCATCCCTCTCTCTCGATCTGCAGTTCGTTGTTTTAACTGACTTGAGTGGGCAAATGCTCTCATTTGATGGCGTCTGGCACTTTAGAGCGGTGTTTTCGTCACGGATGAACCCTAACACCAGATACTGACTGGTTTTCAGACCCACCATCTTAGAGTGGCCTTTTATTGTGGCCAGCCAAAGGCACACCTGTGCAATAATCATGCTGTCTAATCAGCATCTTGTTATGCCACACCTGTGAGGTGGATGGATTATCTATTTATTTGCAAAGGAGAAGTGCTCACTAACACAGACTTAGACAAATTTGTGAACAATATTTGAGAGAAATTAGCCTTTTGTGCACATAGAAAAAGTCTTAGATCTTTGAGTTCAGCTCATGAAAAATGGGGACAAAAACAAAAGTGATGCATTTATAATTTTGTTCAGTATATTAAATTATTCCGCACATCAAAATTAGGCCTTATGTTCCTTCAAACCTATGTTCCCGAATTTCAGTGAAATACCCCCAATCACAAAATTAGGCCCTACTGTATCAGCCCTATTAAATTACAATTAATTAGGCCTCATGTTACCTTAGCCCAAATACACACACCCCCCCTCCCATTTTTCCTGTGGAAGCTAGTAAGCCTAGTTAGCTAACTTCAAGTTTCCAAGTAAAATACAAACTTAACAGTGGGCTAGAATGATTCCAGCCAAATGATGCTAACCATGCGTAACCAACGTTGTTAGCTTGTTAACAATGGAGGAAAAACATTTTCAATCTTAGAGACTGATCATTGACTGTTGCCAAGGTGAAAGCCCACACAGAAGCCTTACACTTAGAAACAGTTTCCACAAAAGAGTCCAAAAAGTCTTTTTCGCTTAAAGACAAAAACATGAATAGCTCAAGTATCATTATAATTCATAATTCCTTACACAAAGAAAATCTGCAAAACTTTAATATTCACTTGTGGTGAGTAAAGACAAGGAAACAGAGCAAAGGACATTTAATAGTTTAATTATAAGCTGCTGTATACATTCAGTGATTATTCCAATTTTCATGTTGCCAGAAGCCATGGGTGAGACCAGCAAAACATTCAGCTACAAGATCTAGTTTGTTGTATGCAATTTGTCAATTTTCATTCATATTTTTCCACATTGTACATAGTTTACTGCAAAGCAACATAAAACCACATTGCTGATGTGCAACACGGTTCTTCCAAGACATTAGTTTGTTCAAACATGATTCCACCCAGTCTGTTGTGTGGTGCTCGTAGGAGGGAAGAGCCCTGTTTATACCACTCTGGTCTCAACCTTATCTTTGAGATCAACTGAACACAGATGGCACAGGGTGACAGCAGTGCTGCGCAAAGCTAGTCTTTGAGTCTGAATGCCCTCAGTTGAGGCTGAAAGTCTTGTCTAACTTGATTGGGCCCAATGTGAAAGGTAACTCATTAGACAGATAAAATACAGTAGGTGGCACCCTGTCACCAGCTTCAAGAACACTGGGGGATCTTCTTTCTCCTCCTTAGATACTAAGATTAAGCAACATCCTGCAATTTTTAAGGTTTTGTTTGCATGTTTTTTGGTTTCTTTTGCTATCTCACTCTAAGCTCATTGAACTGACACACTAATGTTGGTGCTGATATCGCTTATTTTTTTTTGTCTTTTTACATTTTCTAGTAGCCCACACAGAAACTTGATGGCACAAGAACTGACCAATAAGAAACTCTTTACAACAAGGTAGACTGCAACAGTTGCCAGGGGTCACACGGTAAACAAAAAAATTAATCCAAGTTCATTTTGAAATTAAAAAACAAATCCGATTCAATATAAAAGCAAAAGACAAATGAACAAAAGCAAGTTAATTTCAAGTATAACTTACTCATAAAATAACTACACAGCATTAAATATTCTCATTATACATTTTTTTTAAATTATTTATAAAATATATTTTGGCTTATATGTTTTTTTTTATTTTTGTGTTTGTGTAACAAACGCTACAGTAGCTTCAGTTGAACACCAATGTTTATTTGTTTTTTTCTCTTGAAACAAAACATTAAAGGGATTGTCACATAACAACAGGTTATTAAAAATGGTAATAGTAAACCCTATAGAGAGTTTCATATAGCAAGACATGAGTGACGATCCCTTCTATCCTAGCCCCATAGTCAAAAGTCAAAAAAAGTACAAGACCAGAGCACAAAGTTCTAATTTGTGCTCCTCTGGCTACAATCAAGGTTGGGCACAGGGGATTTCAAATGCAGCAAGTCTTTTTTTCATATAACTCAATTTGAACACAAGGATGTCTGTCCCACTTTTAGTGTTCAAAGTGGCTGGGCAGATAGCGAGAGTTCATTTAGCTCCATCCTTGATAAAATATAAATACTGTAAAGACCTCACAGTCTGATGACACTGGGATGTCCTCAGGGATACGCAGATAAAGTTTCTCTTTTTAGCCAGGGGAAGAGGCAAATGAGACTGGAGGGCCTCGCTTTCCTTCCCCTGAATGCACTGAAAACTGTTGAAGGAGTAAATTGAGAATATTTTGAGATGAGTATGTTGTTCATAACATTGATGGAGCTCACTATACAAAGGAACAAAGAGCGATTTTGGCAGCTAGAACAAACTGCAAAACCAAAGAAGGCAAATATCAGTTTGTGATACAAAAGTAGTTCAAAAGGCATAACTGTACTTATGAATTGGCACCTCAGGTGTCCAAACACGCAGTGTCCTGCTTCTGCGCAAGCGCTGGAGAGGTCCACTGGCCATGTCCATGCAGTCAACAGTAACCTGCCTGTCCACTCCTTGAAGACTGATAGAAAGAAAATGGAACAAAACGCAAACAAGGAAAAAGTACTGCGACTACAACAAAGCCACATCCACTACCTCGGCGTAAGCACACAACTAGCTGCAGCATACTACAGTTCATCATCCTCAGCACGAGCTGGTTCTTGATTATTGTATACTGCAAATGGGTGTGTCTCTATACTTCCACAGCCTGACTTTCTTCTCCTGTACACACAGCTATTGCGGGGTACATAAATGTGAGTTTACACGGCGTGTGCATGAATGTTGGTGTGTGTCATAGAGAAACTCGCTAAAGCACAATGTCCTTCAGCCGCTTGCTGCCGGGGATTCCTTGTCTCGGCCATCGTGGAGAAGCGTGTTGATCTCCCTGACAGCTGGCTCACTGTCCTTCCCTTCCGGCTGTCGCAGCAGGCTGTGGTTGGCGATTCGCTCTGCATCGCGGCATTTCAGCGTGTTGTAGGCAGATGACGGCTTGGATACTGGGCTCTTCAGGTGCACAGGGGAAGTGATGGGGCTGGCTGCCTCGCGCCCATTGCCAGCTTCACGGACAGCCCCTCCATTGGCCTTGGGGCTACACACCTGAGACTCCTGAGTCCGCTTTCCTTTAAACTCTCCCCGTTCCACGTCCTCAGGCCCATCCTTGCCGAAGGTGGCAAAAGTCCTCTTGGTGGTGCCATTCTCATAGTGGGGCACGTCCACTGTGGTGGCCTCAATAGACAAAGCGATGACATTACGGCCGTGCTCGGGTGACTTGGCACGCGCCGGGATTGGGACACGAGGCATCCAACAGCGGTCAGAGTGGCCTAGGATGCGACACTCGTCCTGGCAGTGAAAGCCTTCGCTGGGATCTGTGAAGACACAAAAGAAAGAGAAAACATGACTGTTAGATTTGTGTGTAAAAACCAGCTTTACTTTTGCCATTTATACTCATTTGCACAAAGATCTCATCTCTAGTGTTCTCTCCCACATGGCCTTCATTTGATTTAAGTAAGCCAAACTTATCAAGAAATAATAGAATAAATAAATGAAAATCAATCCTGCATTTTGTTTTAATAAAAACAGTCCAAATTAAACATTTCTGAATGATTTGCTTTCATTTGAATTGCATCCCTGAATCTGCTCAAGCCCTGTTAACACTGTTCACTGATAACTAGCAATGGATGTTTAGGGCACTTCTTAGATGCCAATTGAATTTTGTTTTGTTAAATCAAAAGTCCATTTGCAACTCTTGTATAATTGGGTTTTCTGTAGCAACACTAGATGAAAGGCAGGTTTAAACAGTGCGATCAGATATCTCACAGAGACACCAGACGAGTTGCTGTGTTGTTGCCTGGTTGTTCTCTCTGTCTCTGTCATCTGGCGCCGACTTATAAATATGTAATGATGTTTAACGCTGGAGTGAAAAAAAGATTTGCCTGAGTCTGTATAACTGCACTCTTTCGTACTTTGTTGTGTCAGAGGAGAAATACTTTCAAGACAGTTTTTACATTGTTATAACAACAACAAAAGTGTCATGCTCTCTTACTCAAACTGAAAGGCTGTAATCAAGCTTTTACTGTTTGTTTTAATTCACATATATGTACAGCGTAAGGCTGAAAGAGCTTGGTGCTAGAAATCCGTAAGGAAGATGTATAGTACTGTACATACACTTTAAATGATTCAGCCCTAGAAAACAGAAGAATTCCAAAATCTCTGTTGTGTTTTCTACCTGCTCCAATCTTGAGAAAGAACCTGCCACACAGATGCGCAATGACACATTTCTGTGCTCCCCTACTGCTTGTTTCACTTCTAGCAAGCGCCATCCTCCGTTCCAGAGGCCCAAGGTGACAAGAGGGGATTGTGAGAGGGATTGCCATCGACCCAAATGCATACGCTTACATCTGGCAATCGCAGCTTGACAGATCACCTAATTAAAATCACTAATGATCTGTTTTTCTCCCTTCTTCCCTGCACTCATGAGAGGCACCTCTGCTTAGACCCTGGGGATCGATATTTAAAGATTGGATAGGCTTTTCGGGAACAGATATGCCAGAGCTGTCTTCTATAAAGTATAATCTGATGAGACTGACAGATAACATGGTGACTAAATGACTAGATGCATGAGTAAATGGTATCATCGGCTGTTTGAACACAAATATGGGAAGTGGAGTTCTGTAGGCATCATCATGCTTAGAGGCTGGAAATGAACACCAGCCCACAAAAATGCATGATTGACCATCGTCCACACGCATGCTTCATAGTGACATAGATGCGCCCCAGAATTAGCTTCCTTTGATCATGACAGACAGACAGACAGACACACACACACTGTATTCTCCCCAATAAATGAGTACTGAGACATCATTGTGATACGCCTCTCACATGTAGTCAACAATTACAACATCTTAAAGGAATTCTTTCTGTGTAAAAAATATAAGCGTTTATAAAATATCATTACACACTATCATCCACATAATCCACACTGCAGCATACAGTTAAAATAATTTCATGAGGCCAAAAAGTAAGAAAGAGAGAAGGAGATATTTTCCACTCCTGCATGTATGTAAATTTGCATGAACGCTGATTGGTCCAAGAGACTGCACCAGCTGCAATCAAGGAGACAAAAGGCCCAAACTGGGGGTTTTGTTTAAAGAGAAGGGATCCAATCAGAATGTAATAAGGGTAATCAAAAGTCTTTACAAAAGTCTTTACCAGGTAGCATGAACATAATTTCAAATCCCATGTTCCCCTTTTTAATCCTATGTAACTGCTTTGTCATTAACTCTATTTTAATATCCTATTTGATGTATTTTCTTTCAAAAAGATGCAAACAATAAAGATGCCAATATGTCAGGCATAACAGCAATGTAAAGTATATTTAGGAATATTATATTTTAATACTTGCTGGCATTGAAAAAATCTGCATGTAATATTAAAAGTTAAACGTTGTGATGGAAATTTCAAACCTTTCAATTTCAAACATTTGCCTTCACTACTTTTAGCAATCTGAGATTCCTCCTCAAATCTTATTTGACAAAGAAGATCTTTTTCTCAGCTAATTAAAGATTTACAGGCCTATTTGTTATGAATGCAATTTCCTCGGGATACTTTGGCTTTTTTCTATAGCCTAAAGCATGAAAAGCCTAGAGGCACAAAGCAAAATACACAAGTTGTATGCTCTCTACTTAGCAGTGCATGCATATGCAGTGAATGACATTTTCTCTCCTTTCCTTTAGGGGTCTATGGGAGAGCAACTGGGTTGTAAATGACATTGTTATGAAAGCCAAGTGCCATTAACACTCACACATCCTGCCTTTGCTCAGGGCTTCATAAAACGCAGATGTTGCTCTAAAAGAGCAAAAAAAAATGGAAGAGACAAAATTTAAATAAAAAATGTAACAGTCCATTGACCTCTTACAAAACACAATCTCCTCCTATTCCGAAAAACGTGCAAACTGTAATTGTAAGAGATGAATTAACATTTTTTACAGCGATGATTTGAAGTCAACACATACAGAACAGAAGTGAAAGCACCTCCTGCTGTGAATGTGTATTCAAAGTCATCAGGAAATTTAGCTTGCCAATCAGTTCTAGGAGCAGTACAGAGCAGGATGTCATTGGGAACATTTCCTATCTCTGATTTAATACCTATTAATTACTGAGGGAGCTCCATCGGGAGGTGGAGGCTGCCTTAGTTTTTTAGTGTTCCACATTTAAAATACAAACAGTGAACTGTTTGGTAGTAGAGGCACACAAAAAAAACATGTTACAGGTAGCACAGCACTGCTACAGTATCAAATCAGACATACTGCACTTTAATACTGAATTAAATCAAAAGCGTGCAAATGCACTGGGGATAACTTTAAATATGCATGTACTGATGCGCATGGTTATGGAAAATAATAAATATTGCCACTTCAATTGCAAAAGCCAATTTCTCCTGATAATGCTGGTCATATTTTTCTCTTTGTAGTTACCTTGAATAGCATCACTTTGCATCAGCACGGGGAGAAAACCCACACGTTCCCTGCCATTTCATCTCGCATCTGCAGCCTGCCAGCAACCGATTCAATCCTGTCGGTTTCCCTCAATCAGATGAAGGCGTCTTAACTTCAAGTTACAGCAGATAGATCTTCAGCTTCAGCATGGGGATCCCATAACTTGACAAGCTCATTGCTCAATTTACCCCTGTGCACCGCATATAATTATCCCTTCATGTCTATCAGCTGGAGGTGCTATTTGTTTGTTGCCAATGTAGCAAAAAAGAGGAATCAGCAAAAGACTAAAATCCCCAGAAAGGGAAGGGATGTGTTAACCGAAAGAGGCAACATCCCAAAAAAACGAGCTTTTCGCCAGCTATTTTGCGTCCTGGTTGGCTCACACATGGAGCCTGGCTTGAAAAACACAGGCGCTATTCCCCTCCAAAATTAGCGCACACAGCCTCAAGGTTGAAAACAATGATGTAATCCTAAAAATGAATGTAAGCAGCCACAATAAACAGATGGCCCGATTGGAGGCCAAGAGACAGGGTTGAGTTAATGTGAAACCAGATTCATGTGACAGAATCTTCATTTTCTATTTCTTAGTTTAACTGGAGCCACAAGGCGATGGGGGACTTGCTGTGTGACACAATTCAGTCAATTTGGTTTTACAACATGATGAACCCTAAAAAGAATTTGGAACAGCAGCGTGGCATGATAAATCATTTTACAAAGAATGTCTGCCACTTTTGGCTTAAACTCCTTTTTTGTACTTCCTTAGTACGCTGACATTTTTGTTGTAGCAGTAACAATAAATGTCCCGATTCTGTTTGTCATATGAAAATAGATACCCCTGAACAGACAGCCTGACGGTATAATGTAGATATTACTGTGATGTAGCGGTTATGAAAGCAAATAAGTTGGAGCAATTTTAACCTAGATATACTTTACTTGTTACCTGCATAGACTTTACCAATTCCCTTTGATTTAACTTCCTTTCCTGTTCTGTTCTTAGCGTCTTTGATATTACACCCTATCAAAAGCTGGGACAGAGCTATCAAATATAGCTTTTCTATATTCAAAGAAGAAATTACTGAGTACTGGTGATTGAAAGAGAAAACAGTCTCTTTTTACAGCTGTGTGAGAGGACTGGTATATAGTCCAAAGTAATTTGATTTACAGGAAGTTAAATTCATGTGACCTCAGTCCCCTTTCTGAAGACAGTCTGGGAGCAGTGGTGGACACAAGGATTTTATTTGCTGCAAAAATGGCATCCACGTTTCTTCTCTCATCTTGGTGTATCTTTGACAGTGAGATGGCTGTTTTCTAATTGCACTCCATATTAATTTTCCATCCTGGCAGTCACATGGCAAAGATTGATTAAATCTAAATTGTTACTACAGAGTGTTGATGGAGCCCGTGATGCAGAAGCTGATGAAAGTATCACAGGGGAGAGAAAGAAAATCTGAAAATATGGCACCAGCCGAATAGAGGACGACTGTCTGCGAATGGTTGGTGCTCAGACTCCAAAGCATGCTTGAGCCCTAACACTCTTGGCCCTGCCTGGTCCTAACACTGGGGATGGAGCTTAACATCTAGTCTGCAACTACAGCAGAGGGCAGGTCTATGGCCAGCTGAGGCTGCAGCTGGGCAAAGCAGCCTCCCACACTACTCACCAGGGAGAGTCCAAGCACTGCCGTCATTCCTGCCAGCCAATTCAGTCTGTGGGCCATAAATCAGCCTGGAGGCCTGGCTCCTGCGGGAGCGGCAAGATGGAGTGTGATGGTCTTGTTTTTACAAACAGTAGAGGGGCACCCTTACTGCGCCATGCAAGCCATCATTCTCTACACAGCACAGAGTCCTCTCCTTCTCCCCTCAGCATCTGGTTCAGTCACATCCAGCTATCCCCCTCTGACACCCCCAGATTCATCCCTCGCAGCTCCCTGCACAAGCCAATACTTTATGCTTCTTCTCCTTCTGTCCTCCTTTCATCAGTACTGCTGTCTCATGTACATTGGTGTAATTAAATGAATCCACCCAAAAATCTCTCATTTCAGAAATGCATGTCAAATATTAATTGTAGAGTAAATTAGAGTCACTGGGCGTACGGCTGGTAAGTCTAGGAGTTCACGTGGCACTGGTTCTGTTTCTGAGCGTTAGTACCAGTCAATTTATCAAGAACGAATTCACTGTCTAATCCATCCCGCACTGCAGAGAGTGTCAAGAGCAGGTTAACTTAATTTTTAGCCAGTCTTACAGTTGCAATTTTTAATAAGCACTTGTCAGTAACTGTTTTAAAAGCAAGCCGCTCAAGCCAAATTCCTGCAAATGTTGACTTCTTTTGTCTGTATTCCTTTCCACGCTGCGGGCCCATCCAGCCCAGCCTGTGCATTCTCCTGCAGGTCTTGGTATAAAGAATGAATTTCCAAACTGGTGTTGACAAACAATGCACTAGCTTCTAAATTGGTACAAACAGCATCTGTTTAACAGCTGTGTAACAGCAGCGGGAGGGAAAAAGCAATCGCTATTCTGTTTTATAAATCACTATGTCATCGCAGAGCACTGTTTTGTTTAAAAGCAGGACCACTAGCCAATGGACTGCTCGATGTAGTGGAAACGATGCGAGCTGGTTGTCATGATGACATGCATGGGTTGGGTGGCCTGGCTGGCTTTAATGCCCCGGCAACAAATACTATATTATAAAAAAAAGCTTGCTAAGCAGATTCTCTCACCTTATTGTGCCATCCCCCTAACCGTGACTGGCTCGTAGAAGTTGCAGTGTCTCAGTAAGGCTGTTGAAGCATTACCTTTCATGACATATGCAACGCTTGGAGGGACAGGTTTTACAGCAGTCAGATCTTGTGTGATCTGCAGGTATTTAGACCCTAATTCATGCCCTGGTTCTCATACACTACATGAGCCAGTGACTGTTTAACTCTCTTTCAACAAGCTCTCTGAACTGGATTTAACTTAGGCACAAAGGCACAGAGACCTTAAGCCTCTATCAGAAAGCCTCTGGGAAGTCCGGTATCATGTCTGCGTGAGCACAGCCCAAATGTTTAACCACACGGCCAATCCAGCAACATGCTTGACAGAGAAAAAGGCCTTCTTCCGGACTGCTATGATGAAAAAGTAACCGCAGACTGAACAGATTCTGTTCAGGATTTACTGTTTGTGTCAAATCACTGCTCTTACAGCAAACAGAAATTGTTGCCTGCAATTTTCTTCTGAACCACTTTAGATAAAAGGAGATAGATTGTCATTTTTAAAAAGCCATTTTACAGTTTTTTTTAGAATGTGGCTATAGAGTAGGATGTGTTGGGCGACTTTGTTAAAAATAAAGCACTTGGGATAAAACATCATTCTAGTTGCAAAAAATGTCAAATCACAAAATAACCAAAAACATGTACATGATGTACAGGGTGTAGTACATGGTGTTGGAAAATGAATTCATATTTATTACAACATTATTATTACTATGATGATGGGAGGAGGGTCAGGAAGTGTCCAACCATCCATCCATCCATCTTTGTCTGCTTATCCGGTATCAGGTCGCGGGGGCAGCAGCTCCAGCAGGGGACCCCAAACTTCCCTTTCCCGAGCCACATCAACCAGCTCCGACTGGTGGATCCTGAGGCGTTCCCAGGCCAGGTTGGAGATATAATTCCTCCAACTAGTCCTGGGTCTTCCCCGGGGCCTCCTCCCAGCTGGACGTACCTCCCTAGTGAAGCGCCCAGGACGCATCCTTACCAGATGCCCAAACCACCTCAACTGGCTCCTTTTGACGTGAAGGAGCAGCGGCTCTAATCCATCCCGAGGAAACCTATTTTGGCAGCTTGTACCCTGGATCTTGTTCTTTCGGTCTGACCCAGCCTTCATGATCGAGAGCTTTGCCTTCTGGCTCAGCTCTGTTTTTGTCACAACGGTGCGATACAATGAGTGTAAAACCGCACCCGCTGCACCGATTCTCCGACCATTCTCCTGCTCCATTGTTCCCTCACTCGCGAACAAGACCCCAAGGTACTTGAACTCCTTCACTTAGGGGTCAGGACTCATTCAGAAAGTGTATTTTGGTTACATTTTTATTTCCATACAGCTGATTACTACAAACTGTAAAATAACTTGGAATATGTATGTGCTTTCATCTGCAACCATATCGCTGTCATTGGAACAAGAAATCATCTTAATAACTTTGTGGCAGTAAATTAGATCATTTTTGTGGCCATACTGTATAAAACATTTCCAAGAAAACCTAATCAGGGGTATAATTCAGTGATGAATTTCATCAAAGAAAACCCATCTTTGAGTTAGAAGTATTGTAAAAGGGATAATAATTTTAAAATATGAAAGATACAGGATGAAAAATAATGCAATTAGACAAAATGAAACTGCAACTTGAGCTTATCTTGCTCACATTACTTACAAGATATTACTTTTACAAGATATTGTGAGGAAACATCATGCAGGGAGGAATTCAAAAGTGTCCAAAAGGCAAATAGGAGAACATTTTATCTGATTGAAGGGGCTTCTTTTCAACAGTAAGTTACAAGTAAGTTACGTTAACTATACAACTGCAACTAGGTTGGTTGCTTGCCAGTTCCTGACATTTCAGGAACTCAATATAACACTTTCCCCATTCAACACTTAGAACCAAACAACAAAAAACATAATATCATCTACAATAAAGCTTTGAAATAATGTGTTCCATTCATATAATAAAGGAGCACTTGGACTTTTTCATAGATATTTTAGTGATCTCATGGTTTGAAGAAGCAAGAATGTCACATTCACTTATTGTATATTTTCCAGCTTTGTATTCATTTTTTGATCAAGGTAGAATAAGTATTGGATTGTACTGTTATGTAATGTACTTCACAATAATGACACAGCAAATGCCACCCTTGTCGATTCTCGAACAAATTGCCCTTCTAATGATGGGCTATGAATTAACATGTGTTCAGGTGCTCCAGGCCCACACCAACAATACAATGCACTCCCAAGAACTCAGCACAGCAGGCCGCTGGCATCCCAGTTGCAGACCTGCCCACTCTGCCTGCCCGCCTGCCTTTGTCTGCTTGGCTCGTTTCCTCAACAATGCATCGGCAGAGGACATCTTTAAATACACTGGCACAAATGCAGCGTTTCTGTGTTTAAGCTTGACCGAGCTAGCAAGCTAATTTGCTCCTAAACCCTTGAGTCTGGGAGAAGCAAGGGGAACAGAAACAGACTCTTAAATTACATCTGTGAATGGGATTGGGGGGTAGAGGAAAGCTATACAGGAAAAAGGAGGAGATGGAGAGGAGATGGAGAGGAGATGGAGAGGAGATGGAGAGGAGATGCTGGCTTAGGGATGGCAGTGCTATGAACTGAGATCATTGATCAAAGCCTGTTTATGTCAGATGAGTCACTAAGGTCACTTTGTCTAAAACCTAAACCAGGAGTGACAATTAGACATTACTTCACTGAATTTTTATTTTATTATACTTTATTAATCCCACAAGGGGAAACTACACTTTACACTCTGTTGTTATTACACAGGCCTGAATTACACACACTCTCAGGTCCTGTACATGCACTAATGGAGAGATGTTAGAGTGAGGGGGCTGTCCATGGAAAGGCGCCCCGAGCAGTTGGGGGTTCGGTGCCTTGCTCAAGAGCACCTTGGCAGTGCCCAGGAGGTGAACTGGCACCTCTCCAGCTACCAGTCCACCACCATACTTTGGTCCGTACGGGGACTTGAACCACCATCTGGTTCCCAGCCCAACTCCCTACGGACTGAGCTACTGCAACCCCAATTTATAAGTGTGTTATCAGCTGGAATAAATTATATTATTATACTAATATTAAGTGTGAGTTTTCAGAAATTCTAATGGGCAGGAGAGAAAACGCAAACTGCAAATTAAAGATGTTTCGCCAGCACCTAGATTTCTCTTTGTGACGCTTTTTATCCCAACAGTCAAAAATTACAAGTCATAAAATGTGTGGAAAGTAGATTTATGATTTAATTAGTTTTGAACAATCTATAACCTATAAACATCATAGAGTAAGAAACCATTATAGTCTCTCATTTGCCATTTCTTATACTCATTCTTTAAGATTATTTTTTCCTCTCTCAAGTGCTATTTCTATTAGCCATCTGAAATAAACACAATACTTCAACGCCTGTCAATGTGTCCAGCTTAAAAACAACAGGGCAGCATACCAATATCTTAGGATTTCCTCTCTCTCTCTCTCTCTCTCTCTCTCTCTCTCTGTGAGCTTTAGCTTTGCCTCAAAAGAGTGGCCTTACATAATTAATACAATGTGGCTTCTCATTCAGTCATGTTCACTTTGTGTCAGCGAGGACTATGTGTTTTATATTCCATTTTATCTTGTTGCAGAAGCACCAGCATGGTTCCTAGTCCCTCTCATTTTCTTCCCTTTTCTGTTCTTTTTCTTCCTTTTCTTGACAATTTTAACAACCTCTGAAAGTAGGACACTGTAACATGGTGAGTGTGGTGGTATGTAATGTGATGGACAGGTTGAGCCCAGCATGCAGAAACACATACAGTAAGAGGGGGTGGGCCACATTGGGCCACTGATCATGGATTGAACCATAAACCATATTGACAGTGTCACTCAGAGGCATATAAAAGAAAGAAGAAAGAAACAGCGAGGCCCTTGCTGCGTGGAGATGCATTAGATTTACACCTACTGGGCAGAGGCAAAGCAAAAGGAAGCCTTTCTAACACTTTCTATTTCCCTATCACAAATGCCATTTAGTTTGGCATCTGGGAGGCATGCTGACTCTCTCCAAGGTTCTCCATTATTCACCAGAGTGAGGTCTGCACCATGATACCACTTAATATCAGACAGTCAGAACCAATGTCCGTAGCATTAGCCACCCACCAGCCAGTGCTACACTTTAAAGAGGATTGTCAGCAGTGAAGCAGTCTATGAGAAGAGCTGCAGCTCGTATCTAAGACACACAGATTGAAATGGAGGTGGAAGCCTGGTCTGTACAAAAGAGAACGAACTAATAGGCACATCTTTTCTGATTTGAGGAACATGACTATAGCATACATAAGGAAGATGGCAGGGGTCTGACACAGTGGTAGTAATTGGATTTCTCAGGCCCTGTGCCCACTCATGATAACATGCTGAGCTGTGACATGAAAAGTCCCTATGTGTGGCAAGGGAGCAAGGTGCAGCAGAGTGGAAGTGACAGGTGTCATAGATCTAATTCCCTTGCTCCCCTCGATTCTTGAGTTCCTTTTCTCTGGAGACAGCTGAGGAACAACCTGCCCTGTAGTAAAGCCAAACACCAAGCTTGACATTCAGTTGCAAATCCAAGCAAGTTAAACCTATGTTGAGTGTAGCAGAGGAGGCAGAGGAGAAGGGAGGGAGGGATGGGGGCTGGAAGCACCGTGGTTATAAGAGGTCACGGCCTGATTGCTTGCTTTATTTATTTTCTGATGCTAATGTGAGCTGAATATAAAAGGAGCGCAGGGTTTCTACAATGCGAACAGGCAAAGTAGCCTAAGACCCCCTCTGCAGATCTTACAGATGCTGGGGGGGGGGGGTAGTGCAGTGTCTGGCTACAGTTCCCTCCCTGTCCTCTGCATGCATCCTGGCCTCATCTTTAACGAGGACTGCATGAGAGCAGGCACATCATTAAAAAGAGCCATTCTGAGACTTTCCGGTCTGCCATTAAACTTAACAGCCAACCTCTCATTACCTTTTATCCTCCCCTTTAAAGAAGAGGGGGCCAGTAGGCTTTGAAAAGTCACATTTGGCTGGCAAGATGCATCCATTGACTGAATTCTGTCCTTTAGTCATTTACATGAAAGTGATGACAGTAAAGTCTCCTGGACTCTAAGACAGGATTTTTTTCATATATTGTAAATAAGCAGATTAATGTAACAGTTACACTAGTTTTTACATGGATAACACTAACGTGATTTTACATAATATACTAATTTGTTTAGATAATTAGCTTAATGCCCAGAAAGTGGTAGCCTAAAGGAAACATCTTATTAGCAGAACAATACAAAATAGGAGGGCCCTAGTGAATAATGTTTTTAATGTTGATGAATTTGCTCTAATTTGATTATCCACCACCGCCAGCTACGCCACAATGCAGAAACACCACTCTGCATCCTGTTGAGTTCTTGACCTTTCGCACACATGTACAGAGTCAAAACAGGCTGAACTCTGAATACAGTGTCTGTATAATTCAGATTGACTAATGAACTCATTGTGTTGGTCAGGTTAGGCACATTACAATTTTGATCTTACCCAACTAAGACAACCCTGTTAAACTCTGTAGTCAAAATGTGTCCTGTTTTTATATAATTTCATGTCCTTAACCTGAATTACTAGTGTGCATGTGAAACCACTGAATAATAATACAAAAGTGCAGAGAGGTTAAAAAGACCGGGGAAGTTCTTGAATATGAAGACGTGTTGAAAGACAAGTCTTGCGGAGACCGGTAGCCAAGGAAAGGTCGGTGAAGGCTCCCTGGGTCTCCACACACCTCTTAGCTCTTCTCTGCTACTGTGCCTTCACTCTCTCATCAATAGTTTATAATCTGGGTCACTGGCAGCAAAAACGCGCCTACCACTATTGAGACCTCCTCAAAATGTCAAATTACAACATAGTGAGCTCATCCCTGCAAGGCCATCTAGGGGACAGCGAGGGATCACTGACACTAATTGGTGAATGAAAGATAGTAATGGTAGTGGTGGTTTGGACGACTTCTCTTTAACCTCTGTTTAACTTCTGCTGAGCTCAAATCCGAAGAGCACATTCTGCCATGCTATGTTTTACAGCATATGCAGAGAAATTCAGCATTTCAACGGCTATAAAATGTTACAGAATAAATCATTCACACTGAATATACATGAGGAGAGAGGAGAGCAAAATATGGAAATATTATAGAAGTAAGCCTGAGGCAGTAACCTTTTGTTGCCACAACTGAGGAGGATGACATAACTTTACATATTCCAGCTGGGTTTTAATGTTGTCAGGAGAAACAAGGTGACGTGGGCTTAGATATAAAAGAAAAAAAAAAAAAAACAGGGGTGGAAATAAGACAATGAAATAAAAGAAAAATAGGGTTGTGGAAAATCTCAAATGGATTAAAGAGGATGGAGGTATAGTGTTTTTCCCACAGAAAGGAAGTAATGGGGGTTAAAAAAAAAAAAGCACGTTGCTGCAGCACAGGAGACAACCCCCTTCCTCGGTTACCCCAGCTGCAGTGATAAATGTCTCTTTGTATTCTGGACAGAAAACTGCGGGCTACAATGTACTTGTCAGGAGACAGCTGATTTTCCCCTTAAACAGAGCAGAGTATATTCTTAATCTCTACCTTCACAGAGGGAGAAGATAAAACAAATGCCTCGTGACAAGACCCATAATGACCAGAAATTCTCTTCCCATTCACAACACGTGTGTGTGGCACGAAGCTACGTATGCGTTCCTGTGTGTATTGTGTATGTTTCTGCAGCAGGTGTAGCTATAGCATGTGCATGCCATTTGTGCTTTTTCTAAATTTCGCAGCATTCCTAATCCCCGCAGTATAGCATAGGTTCCCTTATGAAGGCTCATAAATGGGAGCCAGTGCTACAGGTAATGGTGCTGATTATAGCTATCTGGGCTACAGGCCAGCTGCCAGACTCTGCCCTGCCTGGAGGGAGCACAGGCCGCCTGGTGTCTGATATCCTGGGATCCCTGTAATACAAGCCTTGCTTTGGCAGTCACTCAGTGACTATCCTTCCCACTTCCAGCCACACACTGAGGCTCCTTTGAGTTAGTCTATGTGTATAGTATGTCCTCACCAGGTTGTTTACTCCACAAAGTATCGGGCTATAGTCATAGCGTTACAGCAACAAGGCTGTGGTAAGTCATGCTTTTCGTAAATGTGTATTAGAGGAACTAAAGTTGTCACCAAAGGCCCAGGATCTGTTCTGGAGGTAAATGATCTGCTATTTTCTGTCCAAGGGGCAGAGTGCTAAAATGACTTGCCTTGGCTTCACCGTCTCAATACGGGTGCGTGAGACAGCCTCCTCACTTGAATTGTTTGTGGGTGGAAAGGACGTAAAAAAAGAACACCATTGTTGAGGAGGCTTTCTTAACCTCTCATTATGTTGAATTTGCACATGAAGAAAAGATCATCGCTATTAAATGCAAATTGTGTTTTGATTAGAATCCATGGCAAACTGGAGGTACAAGATCCTATTCCCATTAAAGATTTTAAGTACAAATGGGACTGCACACAGCCCTCTGTTTTAACCCACAGTCGTCTTACTTGCTTTGTTGCAGTGGAGAAGGGGTTGTGCCCTAAACAGCGACCTCAAAGTATTAAAAATACAGCGGTGCGATTAGGAGGAAAATGGCTGCTGCCTCGCTTCCTCAGAGAACTACAATCAATCGGAGCCACAAAAGGCTAGTTGACTGGAGACGTTGCTACAGCTCTGCTACTTGAATTTCACTCTATTTTCCCCAACCCATAGTATTTCTCTCTGTTGCAGTCTCTTTATCTTCGTCCCTCTCTCTCTCTTTCCCCTCTTCATTCTCTGATTAACCTTTAAAGACACCCTTGCATCCACACACACACACACACACACACACACACACACACACACACACACACACACACAACATATATTGTGTACCCACACTATTTAAAATTCAGGTACTTTCTCCTCTCGGTTTAATACACACTCGGCCCGCATCAACTTCAGCACATTACCTGTTCTTAATCTCCCTCCCTCTGTCTGGGATCATCCTGATCCCCCTGTTTTCCCATCTGCTGTCGATTGGGGCCCAGCTTGGCTAGGTGTTCAACAAACAACTGTGATTCACTTGGTTTCTGCAGAGATTATTAACACACCTAGCATGCCACAGCGTCATGAATAAGCAATGGAGATCCGAAGCCCTATTTTCTCTCTCTCTGTGTCCCCCCCCCCCCCCCCTCTCTCTCTGCCACATTGTGAACTGAATGCCAGGATTGTCTAGAAAATGAGCTGTCAGTTGAAGGCCTGCAATGAGATACATCAGGCTCATTGTGAGCCCTAGAAAATAATGAACTATTCCCATTTCTCTCTCTGATATGTTCAATACGCTATCCATGACAAGTGCAGAGAGATAAGCAGTCCCCTCTTGAGCTGATTAAATACACTGGGTATATTCAGGAGAGCTTTGGCAGAATGAGGGTTCAGGGGATGCCAGTATTATAACATTACTATGTTTTCCGTCTGCACTGGAGAAGAAGATCTTTTGCATGCATTTTTTTATGTGTCTGTATTAAAGTGTGCATTTTAGGAAGAGAAAGCTGGAGGCGATGCTCGTAAAAACTTAACAGACTCAAAACATGTCAAGTTTGTTTAAGCACTTCTTTACATCTCTTAACTTATTCCCTTGTGGAATTAACTACACGGATGGGCTCACATATGCTTTTTTTTAAAGAATTTGTTGGTTTACTTATGTGAGTACTGCAAACAAATACTACCAAGAGGCAAAAGCCAATTATTTTAATTTAGAACAGACATGAAAGCAGCGTAGGAAATTGGCTTACTTTACTCAAGTGAGATATGTTGATACAAAGATGGAGGAAAAACAAATCCATGTATTTCTTCTAAATGATAAAGATCTCTATTGGTCAGCTCTTTTTTAATATATTAGGTTTTTAAAAATAACAAAGCCAGAGACCTCACTGAGTTCATTTAACGATGTAAGCCCGATAAAAAAGATGAGCACAGATGGACACAGCTTGAAATTACATTTTATTTCCTTATAGAGTACTTCCTCAAGTCTCTACATCTGAGAAGCAAAATCTGCATCTTGGTTGTTCATTACAAATGTCACTACACTTGCTCACAAGCAGTCTCTGGTGTGTTTGAGCATGTAGTGTGTGTGCACTCTATCTTCCTTAATGCTTGTATTGCACTGAGCTCTTTGTCACTGTCAGCCATTTTACCTCCACCATGGGTTACACATTAGATTAAGCAAATCAAAATCAAAATGGATGGTCCCTGTATAGAGTTTGTATGTTAATCTAATCATAAAATATCATAACGCAACACATGTTGTTTCCAGCTAGAGTTTTGGTGCTTAATTCAATCAAATGTTGTTTGAGAATCAGTTAAATCCTCAGGCACATTCACAGAGTTATCCAGGAGTGAGAGAAGGAAGAAAAGAATCACTCCTACCTGTCAGAGAGATTGTTTCCTCCTTTCCTCTTTTTATTTCCCTCGCTAAGACTGCTTACTAGACTCTCAGCTCATCTCTCCATCTCTGTCTCTGTCACACACACACACACACACACACACACTGACTCTCTCTCCTCCTCTCGCATTGTCAGCACAGCCCTGTTCCTGTTGCCTTCCGGATTCTGACACCTGTCAGCATTTTCGTTAGTAGATCAGAGAACTGCAAACTAGAAATGTTCCCGTGTTGAATTTAGGGCAAGTTTTCAGCAGAAACATGTGAGGTGCCTTTACTCTTTCTTTAATTCAACAGGGGAAGGGAACTGCTTGACTGGCACAAAGTTGGGAGATGTGGGTTGGAGATGTTTGGAGTCAGTAGACAGAAACAGAAGAAGACAGAAAGACACATGGAGGAAAAGAGAGAGAGAGACAGAGAGAGAGAGAGAGTGTGTGTGTGTGAGGGGGAGGCTGAAATCAATTAGGAACAGTGAAACCCTGCGGATCTGCTGATGGAAGGAGGGAATATGGAGAATTCTGCGGCCCACGTAGGGGGCTTCCATTCCTGGGCTCCAGCTTCAGGCACACACCCATAGGGAGCTAACAGATAGATGAGAGATATTCTCCAGAGGTGGAGGCCGAGGAATATGTCAGAAATAAAAGAGGCCTGTTCCCTGCTCTGGCTAATTGAGCAGTCTTGGATCCCTTTGAGTCTAATAAACCAAAATTAAGGGCTTTTTTTTTTATTTTTGAAGAACACCCACACATTGACCTGAAAATAATTCTAAAACCAACACCACAAACCTCTAAACCCGCAAAGCGGACACAGTGAAGCGACATCATGCTCCCCCTTTTCCATCCCGCGGAGATAACTCAAGCGATACATGAATCTTAATCCTTAAAAACCATGGCTCATCCATATCTGGGAGGAATTAAAGTGTGAGCTATGACAATCAAAGGAAGTCGAGAAAAAAATAGATTTAGCTCTCTTTGTCACCAGCCCCCTCGGAGTCTGTTCCCTCGCTTCTGCCTTGACACTTATGGTTCTACAGAGCCAAAGCTAGCATGTCGCACATTTCAACCAAATCCCCCTAACTTCACAGACATGCCTATAAAGATAAAGACAAATTCATTTTATAAAGCTCTTCTTCTCCATTCATAGTTACAGCAATACCATCTATTTTTATTATTCTATTGGCAGATATGACTGAGCCATTACATGTTAAAGATAGCTCTTCCTTTATAGATTTTAAGTGATTCAATCTCATTTTTTCTTCAGATACTTCCCTAATCTAATCTACTGGGTGAGGATATTTCAGGTCAGGTTTTCAAAAAGAACACACACACACACACACACACACACACACACACACACACACACACACACACTCTTTAGACTCTTGGCAGGGATTCAACAAAGAGGCATCAGATTTAAGTATAAAATCTCTTCACAAGCACTTCACTGAAAGTTACCTTGGTGGTGGCTGGTGCAGGAATAATTAATAGCTCTTGTTGAAACTGCATCATGGAAGAAAAAAAGCATAACTGATGGCCAAAAGCCAAATATCAAACTCGTAAAATGATACAGAGAAGAAAAAATGCCCACTGCGATTGAGTATAGGGCTAGTTATCAGCTGAATCGTGTCACACCATTGGATTCCCACATTAAAACCCACAACGTGATGAGGATGAGGGGTCTTTGTGTGAAGGTAACGTAACGGCTTGTCTCCTGGGCAAACTACACCCTTACATAGCACTGGGAATGGTAAATATTTGCACTGTAAAAGCCCGAGAGTTTAACCCTTCCTCCTTCCCCCTTTAAGCTTCCTTTAGTTCTTAGCGCTGATCATCACAAGAAAACAGAACAATAAAAACACAGAAAACAAGGCTCTTCTACCCTTGGCTTGTGGGTGTTGTCGTCCTTTGGCAATTGCAGTCTCTCAACGTGTTTTCTGCTTTAGCTGGCAGGAGAGGCAGACTACATAAAAGAGTTAGTCCCAAAAGATATCTAAGCAGTGGGGTGTTTAGTGAACATGCTTATTTGTTTTCTGACACTTCCCTCCATCGACTCAATAGAACCAGCAGCTAGTGTCCATTTTTTGTCAATTAGGACAGATGAGCTCAAAGTGAAACCACATCAGCACGTTTGTAACCACTGCGGCTCTCATATTGTACTAAACCCCGACTGTTCTATTTCTGCCTTTGTCCTCAAGTGAGTTTGCACAGAAGAAAATGAAGGAGGGAAAAGAGGAAGCTAGTGTTCTCCTGAGGAGCGCCACAAAAAAAAATCTGATGATGTAAAATCCTCATACAACAGGAGAGACAGATTCAAATGTGCGTCATGGTGAATCTGCCCATCTCTGTCAGCCCACCATGCCCTTCAACTGTGTAATTAAACCGTTGAGATGGTAATAGAGGGACGATTTCATTTGCTATGTCATTACATTTCTGCACGTGTAAGGATCTTTGGTCAATTCATTTAATAATTATGAACAGATACTCATTACTCTCTGGTGTGACCACTGATGCTGACTGACTTTCAAAACAAAGGGAGGGGGAAGCGTCCAGTGAAGCCATTTTGTTAAGTCCTTACTGAGGGAAATTGCAGGCCAAAAGTAAGTCTGGAGCTGAGTGCAATAAAACAAAAGTCAATAACAAACCATCTAATTGTAATTCCAAACAGATACTTTGTTATCATCTATTTGTTCTGGTCAAAAGAATGGACAGAGCTGTGAAATAGCTTCTTGTTCTGTTTACCCGCAATGTGGTGCTGCATTACACATTCAGGAGGCATGTATCCATTTTGCTGAAACAGATACAATCATTGATGGTGTTAATGAAAAAAGACTGCCTCAGAGAGCTCTCCCCACTCGTAATATTCCTTGTGTACATCATTTGTAATTGTCTCCAATAATGAGATCCCACTACTAGAGGACCTGTCAGCATGTATTTTTTAAAGACACAGGACATTTTTTTGAGGGTTGTGAAGTAATTACAGCTGGCTACCAAAAGTCATCAAATTCACTCTTCACTGTTCATTACTGTCTGATGCCATTGAGGGAACGCCCAGTACAAGTTGATTCCAATAGTAACCTTACTGATCTATCTGTATTTCTCAGCTAGGTCATTAGTAGTCACAATATACAGGTTGTGAAGGCAGATCCATTTGTATGACTATATTCTTGATTAACATTAAGTGTAGGTTGCCTAACATTATTATTCCCCAGTCAAAGAACATCAACAGCCAAATTTCTCCAAATGAAGCATCAGGTTAGTTAAATGTGCCAGGAACCAGACAAGGAAGAGCCTACACATGTATATTACTGCTTCTGCAACCACACCCACACACTTCACAGTCCACTGATAAAAATATCATGCATTTTCACAAACTAGGATTCCTTTTTCGTTATCTCTTGCTCATTAAAATGTCTTTCCTATATGAGCCGAGGAGGAACACAGCAGAGTAGTGAGAGACTAGACAGGCTTACTGGGGCAGTGTTAGTAAAAAGGAACCAAAATGATGTTGACGTTAACTGAGAGAAGAAAAACTAAAATTGGCACAAGTACTCAAATTGGAGCACAGCGCAAATGTAAAGTTCAGATATGGCGAGTGATCTGGGAGTGCTGTCCTCGGTAGTGTGCTTTTAAAATAAAATGTTCCGTGTTTCCACCTCACTCAGAAAAAAATTGCTAATGCGAGTCTTTCTAAAATGTCTGCAATTTTCACATGCGCACACACACACACACACACACACACACACACACACAGACTTGTGCGCTGCTGAGCTGTTACATGCTGTGCATGTAGTTTTACCTTTGAGCTTAGTAAATACCCTCAGGTGCATATAGTAACATCCTGGTCTGTTCCGGACAGCTTTCTCCACGCTCACTGACCCACTCTCTTTCTCAGTCTGACTGGCAGTAGTTAAGAACGGACATGACCCTTACACTGACTTCTGCCAACCAAGTGGATGTCTTTTTAAACGGTGAGTCAGAAATGAAACATCAACATTAATTCTCTGCTAAATGATCCTGCTGAATAATGGATGAGGGCACGTGGAGGCATGTAGATTTCCACCTTGTACCTTTGAGCCTAATTGCTGCCATTCAAGCACATCTGAAGTCGGCCCCCACTTCAAGTGCAGACATTGCTACTATCAGTCAATAATGCTGCCTGAGCCTGTATCAAAGGGTAGCTTTAGCTGTCAGAGATCCCTCACATTAGCTGCTCTAGCAGGACATCAAAGACACAAAAAGAATACTGTGATGTTATTCATACTTGCACATCTGAAGCTTGCAATGGGTATAATGCACCTTAAACGATGCTCTTGTGGCATGAAAACAACCTCTGGTGCGCACATGAATACACACTGGTCTTATCTTGAAACTGGCAAAACACACTCCAAAGGATGTGACAATCCTCCCCACACACAGAGCGCACACTCATGTACAAGCAACAGATTTTCCTACCTTGGTCTGGCAGCTGGCAAACGTTGGGGGGGACAGTCATGTTCAGCACGTCATTGACAGCCGTGTCAACATAGTGTCCTCTCTGGACATCATGTTCACTGTCGGTCTGGTCGCTCTCCTCGTGGCCGCTGTCCTTCAGACTGTTCCCCTCCAGGTCCTTGAATGTCGACGTGCTACATGGGGGCCAGAAGGGAGGAGAGGGATATGTTGATTAACTGTCACATCACCTGCTTTTACATGCTCTCCTTCATCCCCGTGTCTCTGATGGTTTGTGACGAGCTGTTGGTCTTTTTCTCCCTGTCCCTTTTATGTCCTTTTCTATGAATTCTTTGCCCTTTTGCATGGTCCGAAATCAGATGTACAGTGATTTGGTTGCTGTTGTTGTTGTAAGGCTTAGTTAAACGCTTGCAATAACCATATAATAAGAAGTTTAAAATCTGTTGATTATTGGATTAAGTGAAGTTTTCCCCCCTTTACAGATAACAAGACAGGGACATTCAGGATGGATGCACTGACTTCAAGGACATCACATTGAACAAACAGGAGGCACTCACTCACTCACTACAATCAAACAAATACTGCAGTAATCAGGAATTCCTGGAAGGAAGATGGATGTAGGAAACGCTGGAAGCATACAAACTGAGCATCTGTCTTGTTTGGGGCTCACAGTAAATAAAGAGGGTGGGGTGGGGGGCACAATCGACAGCTGCACAGTAACAGCATGATTTCCCTTCATTTGATTTCCATCCCACTGGAACAAATGCAGCTTTACAAACAACACTAAATAGGGGTGAATATATGAACATGTGTTTTTGCAGGAGAGAAAAAAAATATATATCGATGAGTATATGTAGTGGGAGAAAAGAGGATAGAGAGGAGAGAACGGAACAGACAGAAGAGAAAACGAGAGTAAACACATGTGTGCAAACAAAAAGAAAGGGAGAGGAAGTGAAGGACAGCGCAGGGTAGCTGCATTCCTGGGCCCAAGCCTCACATTCTCCAGCCTGGGAGAGAGGACTGTAGGTAATGCTGGCGCTCTGATGTTATCACTGTAATTGCACCTGTCCCAGACCATAGGCTCACTGGCTCCTGAGGGGATTTCTTTGTAGTGTGCTGCAGAAGCCCACACTTGAATGCTCTTTGTTTACATTAACGCTGGGAATCTTTCTTTTTCTTTTTTTTTGGTGGGTGGAAGGGTGTATGTGTGCCATTAAGAAATGCTGGAATGCTTCCCAGCTGCAGGTAAAAAGGCAGAACTGTAGTTTTTCCAAGTGAGCCTACAAAACCCCGGCAGGAGGAAATTATTATAAGACCCCCATCCCAACCCCCAACCCTGCATTACCGCAGCCCTATCTAATATCCTGGTTCAGGTGTACTGAAATACAAAGCACAATGAAAACATGTATTCTTCACTTTTTCACCCAAGGGAAAAAACAACATGATTATTGACTATTCATGAAGCTATTCCTGTTTTTAAAAACAGTGGAAGAAAAGAACTTTGAGAAATCTCTTGAATATCATTTAATCATAAGTGGTGGTTTTAAGGTGTATCCTGATGCAATTCAAGCCACATGTGTTGCTAATGAAGCAAATTACAGGAGAGTAATAAGGTTATCTATAAATACAAAAATCATTACTTGCTGATTCTGCTGCTGTGTGTAATCTAATAATCTGATCTGTGAGTTTGTGGCTCGTTTCAACAAATGTCTACTAAACGCACTGTGGAGTAATGCAATTTATCCCCAAATCTTATCCTCCCATTGCAATTATACTGAATGAGAAACATGCAGTTACACATGCAAACTGCTGCAACGGCAGCTGTGCACTCATTAGATAAAATAATTACAGATAACAATGGTAACGAGGTGCTGGTAACAATTCCTAATCAAGACATACCTTTTAATGAGGTGGGCTCTGCTGTTCACGTAACTGGAGTCAATGGAATAATTCTCCGTCTGTAACAAAGCAATGCAGGGGGTTGGGGGGTGAGTGGGTGGGGTGGGGGTTGTGGTTGAGGGTTGATGGGGGCAACACAGAGAGGTACTTTTAATAAAGGAAGCAACCAAAATAATGTTACCAGTAATTGGCTTTCAGTTGAAATGTTATTTTACACAAAAGGCCCCGGTGAGCAGCCTCGGCTTTCAAAGGGCTGAATCCTATTCCCTTTCAAAGCACACACACACACACACGCAGAGAGGCTGACTGGGAGCTGAGAGTCAAGCATAGTGCTGCAGTGAGCGCAGCCTAGCTTCTCCTCTTCACCCTCCCCGCTCTCGATCCCTTGCTCCCTCCCTCCGCTGCCGGTCAACCCACCGTCTTTAAAATGGAGTCATTAGGGCGGACAGACTATCATGCAGACAGAGGGAGAATAAAGTTTTCCTTTTTTCTTCTCCAAACTTTGTGTTAACCATTTTTGAGAAGACATTAATGTGGAAATATTAAATAAATAACTGCAAAAGAAGTAGATGAAATTAAAAGTGTACCAGGGGAATCTTAACTCCACAATTGCAGATGAAAAGCCTTTCTGAATATGCATACGATAGATCCCTGACCCACATTAGAGAACACAGTTCAAAGGCATCCTACATTCATTCTTTTTTTTTTTTTTTTTTAAACATTTATTTAGCAAGGAAAAGTCTGATGATTAAGAGCACATGGACAGAGGAGTTAGAGTACACAGAGCAGGTAGCTCCTCCTGCGTCTGCCAAGCTTCTACTCACACTTGGTAAGATGTCAGAGGGCCAAAGGGTATCAAAGCCTCTCAAAGGACTTCCTCAGTCTTGTGAAAAGCCATGATACGACCCTTTCAACAAACTTTGATAAGATGCAGGTGTTTTCTGCAGAAAGAAAACAGAGCCTGCACCTAAAGTTCTACGGAGCACATACTTTATCCTGATAAAAAGCCGTGAGTCAATGGCTGACATCCGAGGGAAATCTACAGTACCGATATCAAAGCCATCTAGAAAAAAAGTCACCCATATGATAAGAAAGGTTAATGCAGGCACTGGAGCACAGTTGCTGGTTATCAAGTGAGCTACACATTTGACACAGGCCTGCTGTTGCGTTAGCAGTGGCCCTGCACAGCTGTCATACATGGTGACCAAACCGATTTGGATTAAAACTCAGTGTGCAACTGTGCGCACACTCTCCTTATTAGATGTTAATGGGGTTGAACATTTTGAACTTTTTCAGCAACTGCGTGGAAGTGAAACCACAATGCAGAGGAGTCAGCCCTGTGAGGACGGGGGAGCAATGGAAATGTCAAACAATAGTCCCAGTTTTCTTGGATCTCTTTTGAAATAAATAAATGTATAAATAAATAAAAGTGATGCTGGCAGATCACAGCAGCCAATGTGTGGTGTTTACCTCAGGCAAATAGCTACCATGACCTGTTTGCAGTTTATGAAAAATGTAAGAGCTTGTTAATGCTACCAAATACATGTCCTTGTTTGTTTAGATTTGTGGTATTGATGCCACTTGCTGTGCAGCATTATTATTTGACCAATGCGGATGCTGTTCTTGTCTCTTTAGTTGCTGTAAACCTAAAGGAACTTGTATGTATGTCAGATACTATATGTAGTTATCTTTCTGTATTGTCAAAGGTGCATAGGTCTACCTTCAATAATTAGGAGATAAGCTGTTGTTTACCATATCACCTCCTTTCCTTCTAATTATTTTTGCAGGCAGTTTGTATAATGCCAAGCAACAATGCAAGGGCAAACCTCTGATTGGGGTTCGCTCAATTATGATGTAATGTGTTTGCGCTGAAGGTTAGCATCATTCTGTCTCCCTTTACCATTTACCCCTAATTAAACTTTAACTCATTAATATAGAGAAGATAATTCATAAAAAGGAATTTAATTAACATTTTATTATTAGCTCTTAATTTGGAGCACACCATGTTTGTTCTCTTGTATTACCCCTGACTCCTTTTGTTCCTGTTCAGCTTGACTTCATTAAATATCAAAGGTAGCAACAGCGGCAACGCACTGCAACTCATATTAGTTATTAATGAATGATTAACACATTACCTTACTATTTATTTATAAATCATGCCATTCTTTAGACAAGTAGTTTTATCAAATAATTATCTTTCCCTAAAAATATATATCTATATATAGATATCTATATCTATATAGATAGATATGTAGATATATAGATATCTATATATCTATATCTATATATACATATATCTATATATCTATATATATATATATATATATATATATCTATATATATATCTACATATCTACATATCTCTATATATCTCTCTCTCTCTCTCTATAGAGAGAGAGAGAGAGAGAGTATATATATATATATATATATATATATATATATATATATATATATATATATATATATATATATATATAATGTATATACAGTATATATACAGTATGTATAAAATGCTTCTATGATAGATCAATAATGTTGATCAATAATGCTGTTGCTATAGCATACATGTATTGTACATGTTTTGTGCTCTCCGGTGCTCCACTTTGGTCCCAGTGAACACAATCAAACTGCTTCTTCTTCTTCTACAGTGGCTGAGCATCCAGTGAGAGACTAATGAAAATGCAAGGCATGAGTAACAAGGGGAAAACTTCATTTAAAAGACAAGATAGAAAATGTCTTGTGAATGTCACTCTGGCTGCAGCCTGTAATTGGTTTGGATGTCAGGTTCTGTGTAAGCATGGCCTGGAGAGGAAGGCAGTATGCCCCGGCTCTCAAGCTGCTCAAGTCCAGAAATGGAACTGTAGTTTCCATAATGCAATTCCCTCTCAGGGTTTTTACATGAAACTCTCTTAAGTGGGTAGTAGGTACAGCCAAAGTTGACTCTTCATTGTATTCGTCCATACAATGTTTTTGCTTCCACATTTCTTCTATAGCTCATGATTACTCAAAGGATTCATTGGAGGATTCACTGCTTTTATTATATTGTCAGTGGAAACACCAAACATGTGAAGGCATAAACTTGGGCATCGGTGAGTCAGTCAAATGTGCCTATTCTGAGAGGGAATCAGATGCATTAGCCCAGGCTTCCTGTAAAGAAATGTAATGTCTTCCCCCACATTTCTGACCAACCTCAAATTGGAGGAAATGTCAATATATCTTGCTGAGAGGTCAAGTTTCAGGCAAAAGGATGAGGACTGCTTAACTACAGCAAGGGCGCCACAAATGGCTACTTAATCAGGTTGGACAATGTGTTGTTGTGATCTGAGCAGCCCCAGTTTGGCGGCCAGAGCCACTCTATTCCCATAATTATTGTTCCGTTTCATCTGGAGGACTGGAGGGAGGAATGTAGTTCATGGTGTCGCCGTGTGACTGATAGGTAGTGTCAGGAGTGGGGAGAGAAGTGGAAAGAGAGTGGAGAGAGAGAGAGAGAGGGTAAAGATGGGAGGAAATGGTTGAGACTTGACCTGCGGGAGACTTGCGGTCCAGCTGCTGCAGCCCAGTAGCTTTCCCCTTTCACCCTTTGCTTCTTTCTCTTCAGTAAAACCTGAGGCACAGGGACGATGAGCTCGCTCCTCTGCCACTGAGAGGAAAAGCAATCTCCTCGCCTAGTTGCTGCCGTAAGATTTGATTTGCCTTCCTTCCAGCGTGACAATTGGTTCTGTAGTCTGGATGCAAGTGTATTCATTGTGTGGGGGCATAGGGAGCACCAGAGAGAAGAGGAGGGGTGGGGAGTGAAGACACCAGTTGTTACACCAGTAAACACCCGACAAGTTCAGCAGATGTCACACAGATAGGAGAGAAAAAGAGAGAGAAAAAATGTCACACAGCTGCCCTACTGTATTTATTATTGAGGCTGATACAGCACAGAAGAACATTTAAACAGGGAAGCAAGCTCGTAAAAAACGGACAGATGCAGCGACATGCACTGACACGACTGGCACTGATGATGCCATCAGCAATCTGTTTCTTATTCAAGTATTTAATTTATCGAGGTTCCTGTCTTTTTCTTTTCCATTTCCATTTCCAGTTTAAAAAGCAGACTGACATTAAACCAGAATACTGCAATATTGACAAGCAGTCTTTGCCAGGCTGTATCTTTGTCAGGAATAATTGCCATTTAGCAAATTACAAAATTAAACTTTGCTTAAACACAGATGCATACAATCAATCTTGTAAGCAAAGTTAACAGTTACGATAAACCGTATCTATCAAACACAAGTTAAACTGCTTAAAAACAGAAGGTATTGAAGCAGGGTGGGGCGAGTTGTCAGGACTGTGTCTAAAGAAATTGAACATCTAAAAGAAGAAAAATTGATTACAGATGTGTGTGTTTCATGTCTGTCATGGATGCAACTCTTTAATGTCGTCAATTTAGCTGACAAAAAACATCAAGCCACGTTTGTTGTGGATACTGCCACACTAAAACGCACAGTTTAAACATACAGAACAACAGACTAGAAAGAATCAATTAAAACTGTCAGATCGAATTTTGCTGCTTCATTCTGTGTTTAAGCAGTGTGAGGTTGTGTCTTCGTTCATTGTTGCTGCTGCGCTCGCTCGCTCGCTCGCAGACTCCCCTCGGTCCAGGAAGGAAATGTTACACATAACGTGCCTTGTTATTGATATCCCATTGCTAAAGGACGAGATGAGGAGAAAGAGATTCAGGGGGTTTAGAGGGCAAGCCAGCTGCAATTAGAAAATAAAAAAGGCTTCATTATCCAGCTAGATTTGGTTGTGAAAAAGAGTGGTGATGAAAAAAAGTAAGAGAGAGGAGGAAATTAGGAGAAAAACTTCACTGGATGAAGGATGGTCAGTGTCTAATACTGCCTGTTTACAGATGCATGTATTCCCCTCATGTAATTCTGCAGTGAGGATGCTGAGGAGTGTGTGTGTGTGTGTGTGTGTGTGTGTGTGTGTGTGTGTGTGTGTGTGTGTGTGTGTGTGTGTGTGTGTGTGTGTGTGTGTGTGTGTATGTGTGCGTGAGTGAGTGCATGTATGCGGCTGACTTTCTCATCCTGTACACTGTGACTATGAAAAGAAATGCTTTACTTTGAACCTCTTGCACATTCACATTCCTGCACACACAGACTCTCTCTTTCTGCTTCCCTACAAAAAGCACTGGTCCGACAATCCCTGACTTGCAGGGCTGAGCTGGCGCCCAACCACCTTGTATCTGGGTCTGCACCCAGCAGTACCTCACAGCAGGTCACATTCACTCTGTGAGACACTCATGATTAAAAAACACAGACCACCAAGGCACCTGCTTGGAGTGGATTTTGTCTATTATTTATGTGAGAAGGAAGAAGCGCTCTTTGGCCCTGAGTTGCCTTAACCTTCCATCTCTGTGCCCCCTCTAACCTGACGACCATCATCATCATCATCATCATCATCACTTTCCCGATTATAGAATTTCCCATAGATCCACTGCCATCTGCTAGATTATAGATTTCTCTCTTCCTTTATAGAGGGCAGGGCCTCTAAGGGAGGATCAGCGGTAAAAAGAGTGAAAGAGTGCCTGAGGCACAGCCATGGTTGTGGATGAGATTACATTTTCTATTTCTGCCTGTTAAAGGTGGCCTGCCGTGATGAATACAGAGAGTTGTTACCATTTAATATCAACTGGCTCCCCTGCAAACTCAAATTATACACAATCAATTGTGACAGAAGGGTACATGTGTGACAAATAACCTGCCACATTCTCTGCATCATTTCACTTCATCACCCATCAATTCAACCCAAACCCAGCAGCCCATTTGGGAATCAATCATGTTGTGATACTGTGGTGAAAAGGTTTTTAAAAGCTGCCTTACTCAGCTGAAGCTTGTACACTTCTGCAGTCTTTGTGAACTGAGCAAAAATAAATAAACAAATAAACAGGACGAATTGAGCGCTACTATGAGGTCAATTGTGTCCTTGACCACATGTGTGTTACGTGTTGAGTATTGTTTGAGCAAACTAAACAACAGCTTCTCGGAAACACAATGAAACCGATCTGTTAACACAACACCACTTCCTGCTTGCACTTCCTCCTCATTTGTCTTGACTTTCTGTGGGAAATTGAACAAATATTTGCTCATTCTGACCAGAACAATCACCCCCTGCTCTCATAAAGTGAAGAAAAGGGCCAAAGTACTAAAGCTATTGCTTGTTCCACCTGTGTATCACCCCCACATAGGAAACTGCAGAAGATAATGCAGTTGTCTTTTATTCTGAAACAGAGACAAAAGCCTCCATGTCACTCAGGACTACAGGCTCCACAGAAATCCAGTTAGTAGAGATGTGATTAATTATACATACATTGATAGAAACCACATTCATTATTCATGAGCTTCTCAACGTCAAAGATATTTCCCTCCCTTTCAGCATGATGAAAAGATTTTAAATAATAGGCCCCCTATGCAGACATCTGCATTCCAGCGGAGTCGGCTGACGCTAAAGAGGCTTGAGTCAGAGCTGTTGTCTTACCGGGGAATCACTGCTCAGGACCAACATGTTTCAAACTGTTGGTGGCTGTGTGGGATCCGGAGTTGGTGTTTTTGTTTTGTCTTTGTTGTAAGAGACAAGGCTGGTGCTTTTAATCCTCTCAGATGGGAGTCAGAGTGTCCACTTAGAATGACTAGGGGTCAGCAGACACGAGGCTGGATAGAGTTTCATTTAACACCTGTTCAGCATTCAGGTCTGCATGTGTTTCCAGACTTATTCTATCTCTACGTCAGAAAAAAAAACCTGAGTATCTCTATACGATTAGGATTCATGGTTTTACATAGTAAAAAGGGTAGAGGGAGGAAAAAGACTTGACTATCGAGGCTGTTTCCTGTATGAAATCGGCTTACTTTTCTTAAAGCCGTCGGAGCCTAATCAAACTCAAATAGCAGGCACTACCCCTTTAGGCAAGTCTTGAGGGATTTTCTTTAATTTGGATGTCAGACTGAAAAGTTTTCACACTCCTCACATCCCTAAATCCATTAATGTGTGTATGGCGCCAAGCGAGAGAGGTAAGTGTTGTGTTTCTTTTCTAGCAGACGCCGGAAATGTTGAGTGTAACATCTAATCCAGGTTGATTTATTGTTATTCCAGAGTAGACCCTCTGGGAAAAAGCACTACAAACATATGTGTTTAACAGTCATTTCATTTTTATGGGAGAATTACTAGATAGCATTTTCTCTTCTGAAATGTGCCCTATATTAGCCAGTGTTGAGGGGGAGGGGGTGGGGCACGCTAAATTAGTGCACAAGGAATTCCCAAAGGTTTCTCCCACCTCCCCTGGGCAGGGCCTTAAAAATAAACACTTAGAGACACTGCAGATTATGTAAACACATTCCCCTTAAATGCTTACACGCAAGCAGTGAATAAACAGCATAACTTTGAGTCACTTTTGAAAATCAGTAAACTTAGAATTCAGTTTTGATTAACTCAATACACATGGGGACGACGGAAATGAGAAATCTGAAAATCTGCAAGGAGAGCTGATCAACTTCCACTCTACAACACGGAGCACGACGCTTGATATGTTTTCTCTTAGCAGCTCAAAGGTGGCTGCCAGTCACGTCGCTGCTGCTGTAGTCTCTTTCCCTCCCTCTCTCTTTTTTCTCTAGCCTACTGTGACAAGGCATCTTTCCAGACATTTTAGTTGGATGGAGATTTGCAGCAGCTCATTACAGACTGGGAGTCTCTGTGAGCGGATGCAGTCACTCGGAGATGGATTGAGTGGGTCTGTTTATTGACATGCCTTGATCTGACACTGGGTAAAGGGAATGAGTCACCGCCTCCAGACACACTACCACATTGCAGCCACTCCAGCAAATAAGGAGGCAGCACCCAGGTTACAAGTGGAACTTCATCAGCGCTCATTAATCCAACTACCCCCGGCCACTCGCTCAAACAAACCATGTTTACACTGCATGTTGGCTGGATGGAGGGGTGATGGAGCTTTTCAAAGGGCATGTGTGCAGGTGCTCACACACACACACACACACACACACACACACACACACACACACACACACACACACACACACACACACACACAGCTCATCAAAAAGCAACCCGCCCACCTAACCCACAGCCCCCTAAACACAATATCTGTGTACACCAGCTGCTAAAACTCAGTCGGTGCACTTTGTCTCGCAAAATCAGAGCTGGTGCACAAATCAGTGGTGGACGATCGGGCACGATGCCAAAGTGCGTATCACAGAAAGGGTTTTTTTATTAAACAGATGGGCACATGAGATCTTTTAGCTAGCATCACAACAAGGCTACTCCTGTCAGTGATCCAGCTATGAAGGCCTAGTTAGCTTTTGATCCTGTTTGCTGGTGCTTCAATGAGAAGCACACCTGGTGTTAATATTTGGGAGGGTATTTCGAGACAGCTGTCAGCACCAGGATTGACAGCAGAGTTTTAGCTGCTTGCACATCACCACTGCATCTTTAAATCCAGCTTGTTAACAGGAGTGTGACAGGCCGCCATCAGGGCAAAGGCAGAACAAAACATCATCCAACACTAAGTGGGTCGGACGCCACTGTTTGTTTTCCATTACACTGCTGTTAAGTACTTTGTCTGAGAGATGTGGACATCTGAATCCTCTATATTTTACATTTAATTGCAACTTTACAAATAAAATCTAAAACGCCTGCAAAAACAAGAAATGTGTGTGAATCTGCAGTCACAAACAAAATTAAAGCTTTCTCAAAGAAATGCTCACATGCAAACACGTGCGCGCAAAGGCAAAACAAGCACAAGGGAGTAAACACTGTGAGTCAGAAAGGGAATAACACAGCACAGATTTACAGTGAAACACACGTGTTTACACAAATGCACACATACAGTCGCAGTGGGAAAAGTCGAAGCAAGGCCTGCTGTTGTCTCCGTCAGGGACTGGGAGCCCAGCAGCTTGGGAACAGGGCCAGTGGAGAGGAGGCCAGATGCAGCGGGCTTGACCCACTCATTCGTGAGGGAGGGGGTTGTTTCAGCAGTTGAAACACACAGGGATTAGCCGCACTGACTTCATTTAATTTAATTTGTATTAGGGCCATCTTTGGGGGCAAACATGCTTTTTCACTGTGGGGGGATATACAGGGTCATGGAAAACAGCAACAGACGGTGGATCGCTACCCCTGCAGTGGATTCACAGGGGAAGAAGGCAAGGCACTGTATTCCCCGAGCTTAGTCTCACACACAAAAAACATTCGAGCACATTTCTTGTTTCCCCCTAATTATGTCTATATTTTGAAGTCAAATCTATCCAATTGAAATGCATCTTAAACCCTGCATCCACCTTTCCACAGCTTGATTTCTTGAAATGAAGACCTTGAATCCTTTTGTTCCGCCACCATAAAAAACAAGTAGTAATTTTCGTGCTTATCAAAGCTCTGCTCTGTGCACTTGTGTGTCTGTGTTTGTGTGTGTGTGTTGCAAAGCTGTTATCTACCACAAACATATCTTAGGGGGTGGATGTTTATCTGTGCTGATGCCGATTGGAGTTGTCTTTGTTTCAATGCAGTGATACATAATATTATCTTTTTTCATCGTTTATTTCTCCGAGGCTGATATAGTGTGATATCCTATAGTGGAGAAATCCTTTTAGTTACCGCCAGGCATCTAATGTACTTTTACTTGTAATCTGGGAATTTAATAAATGAAAAGGAGTGGGGAAAAATCTGTACACAATTGAATAATTCAACTCCCCATTGTATTCTGTGGAACATGACTTACACTGTTAAGCAGAGGAGGAAAACAACTGCAGTGAGTGAGTGAGTACCCAACATGCCTCCTCCCAATATACAATAGCTCTGTGGAGAAATATGGCAGCAATCGGCCATCAAGTCTGCTGTAGCCAAAGCCTGCGGTCATATGAAAGCTCCTTTCTGTCTTGCGCAGGTGACACGGTCTGAGAGAAAGCTAATGTACCATGCACTGGGAAAAGTAGTTTTATTCAAAAACATATATAAAAAAGAAAGAAAGAAAATGCGCGAGCTGCAAAAGCATTGCTTTGTCTCTGCTAGACAGAAAGTAAAGGGGCGCTCTCTAGCAATCGTTTTCTTTTTCCTCTCTCCCCCAGCCCCTATCAAAAGATGTTACTGTGTGAAATGTCAAAGAAAAAAAGGCAAGAGAAGTAATCCCCTTTTCCTTTTTGATCGCAAATGGAATAATTGGAACCCTCTTAGGCTCATTACACGAGTTGCCCGCCAGCCAAAAGACGGCTCCAACTGCCCCTCTTCATTCAAGTTGGAGCTTTGAAAAATATCGCTTCCTCTAATAACAACTCTTTATGAGATGCAATGACTAGAGGTCCTGGTACCTACACTAGGGGGTAATCCCACAATGCCTTTGAAAATGTAGCTTTCAACTACCACTGTCAAACACTGATTCAGAGGAAACAGCAACAATCTGGCTCTGTAATAATGTCATTATGCATATAGCACAGCACTTCTCGCTTTTTTTTTTTTGGCAATGCCAATTACATAAGGTATTGCATATGTGTAGCCAGTTAATGTTGGACCCCTATTACCAATAACCTCATCTTCATTGTTATTACAACTTTGCTTGTAATTATTGTGACTCTAATTACTATTACTGTATTACCCATATTAACCTCATTCTGGGTTTAGATCACCCACACTGACAGTAGCCAAGACATTGGTGCCTATGAAGAATGGCACCAATGTCCCTTCAGATAAATCCAGTATAATTAGCTGTGTGCCTTACAGGGCCTGTGTGATGGTAATAATTAGTGCTACTGTAGCAAAGGTCATACAAAACAATTTAGAGAGGATGCTGGCTGCATGGGTAATAGGACAAGAGGGGGAGTGATAAGAGGAGGGGAAAGCTTGGGTAAGCGTGGAGACTCTTCTCCTTTTCCATTTTACAGCGATGGAAGACGTATGGTTGTTACTTTACCTTTGCACTTGGTTCATTTTTAACCAATGCTTTCAAAATAATAGAAATTAAAAACCCATTTTAATGGCAAGTAGACTCCCAGCTAACGTAGTTTAAATGGATCCATGATTAGATTTGAGGAAAGTGCTACAGGGTGTATCTGTGAACTGGTATCAGCTGAGATTGATTCGCTGCCGGTGAGGTGTGATAGCTGCCCCGTCACCATGTTGTTACATTTGTTCATTAGCTCGACTCTAATGTGTTTATGCTTTCCCTTAGTTATCATTATTAATTGTGAGAAAGAGGGAGAGAGAGAGACAGAGAGCGAGAGATGTGTTGCTTTACCCAGGTGCACAGGTTAATGAGCTGAGTCAAAAATGTTGACACTGAGGTAAACATGTACTCGCTACTTCTATTTCTACGCTCCCCCCATGTGGCTTGGCTCACTCTGTAACTCTCAGGCTGCTCCCGAGATGAGAGCTCAGAGTTCACAGTCTGGATCCACCAGGAATTCACTCCGCTCCCTCACCTCACCACCACCACACCCTGATGAGATAAGTAACAGATTCACACTCAAATATAGCAACTCAAACAACACATGTGCTAGATTGGTCAATATTCCCCGTTGCAACACTGATGCTCCACCCAACTCCCAACAACACTTCATTAGCAGTGAGTGATACAAATACTCGTAGGATGCACCTTTTCTGCAGCTCCGGTCTTGTTTGTCAAAATCATGTGAGCCGTGTGATAGCTGCTTAACAAAACAGTGTTTTTGCATTTTTAGCTTATTTTTTAATGTGTTTTCCAGCCATCTCGACAGCTAATTGTTTTGCATTCATTTTATTGCAGCATTAAAGAAATAATTTGGCATTTTGGGACTATATGCTCATTCACTTTCCTGCAGAGACTTAGATGTGAATATTGATACCAATCATGATATCTGAGCCGGGAGACAGTTAGCTTAGCTTTTTATAAGTAGTTGAAAGAACTAGCCTCTGTCCAAGGTGAAAAATCCAAGTACCAGCACCTCTAAAGCTCACAAATAAATGAAAGTGTTATATCGTGTTTGCTTAATCTCTACAAGCGACAAGTTGTGGTTTTACTGAGGGTTGTGTGCCAAACTATTTCTTGGCTGGGAGCCATGGTAAACTGGAGTCTCTGCTGATTGCCTGGCAACAACAAAATTTCAAACTATTCCTTTTAAAAAACAATGGTGGAGATGCAAAGAAAAATAGTATCAAAGTATTAAATACTTTAATAGTATCATTATTTCAGTGATTATAAGCAAAACATATGTCAGCAACACTCATAATATAAACTGAGATGGGCCGTTTACCATCTACTATTCTTATTATAAAAATGATAAACATGGAAATAATGTTAAATATTAGCAAACTGCAAGTTTCTGTCATTGTAGCTTTGACCAGTTTATCTCTGACAATGATGTCTGATAATCCATTTGGTCTTTGATCCATATTTTCTCCACAACAAAGGTGGGAGTAGTTGTGTTGAAACTGTTCATAAATATCCATGTAAAAATTATTAAAGGCAATGAGCATAAAGTGCTGCAGGACATCTGATTTAGCGGTTTCATTCAGTTTAACTCAACTTGAATGAAAATCACTGGGGTGGGATTGGAGGCATATGCTCAGATCCATATGCCTTTGTGACAGAGGGGGTTTAAAAACCATAAATTGTGATTATCATTGATCTCAGTCAGATGCCTAATCACTATGAGTCATATCCGCACTGGCCACGTTGGGTGACGATGAACCGTCCTCCCCCACATCTGAAGTCTCAAACAAGTGTTGAGGGAAGCAGTGATAAGCAGGTCCTTATCCTTTTAAAGACACTCCCGTAATCCAACAGTGTTGAGGGGAGGGAGGGGGCTTCAGCTTTAAGGGATTTAGTCTGGATTATAGCTAGTCCTCCAAATTAAACCAAAAGTCAGCTTTCTGCAGTTGCTCATGCAAGCTGGCAACTGGCTTGTTACCAGCATTACTAACAAGGCAAATGATGGAGGTCTACAATTAGAAAACGCTCTCATTCAGCCACCAGCATAAACATTGACGTAATTCAAAAATAAACCCTGACCCGTCCTTACCTATCTCCACTGTTACTTCCCAGCTGACCTCCTGTGACTACACTCAAAATGTGTCCGTGCTGTGTACCTGACTCTTGTTGCCAACCGGCTTAGCCACATACAAGCTTCTCAGCCAGGGCAAGGCTGCTCTGTCCCCATCGAGGCTGCTTCCCATAGCAAAACAAGGCCAAATCTGGGGCTTAGAGGCTAAAATAATCATTACTGGGTAGCAAACAAATGAAGTCAGAACACCAACTCCCATGTCTGTCCTCCCCCACCACCCTTGGTATTTGTCTGCCGTCCTATCGCACACATACAAAAGGGGTCAGCTACACATTCACATTTATGGTGGACAACATTTTGGCCTGATAACACAAAATGAGAGAACAACAAAGCTACGACTGGATTTTTTTTTTTTTTTTACTACAACATTTAATCAAGGAAAAACATACATGTACGCAACAATGAATTAATGGTTTAACATTTTGAGTAATATTTTCTTGCTGAGAGTTAGATGAGAAGATTGATACCACTCTTATCTGCCGATTAAGCTGGAGCCAAGAAGCAGTTAGCTTATTTTAGCATAAAGACTGAAAGTAAGAGGAAACAGTTAGACTGGCTCTGTCCAAAGGAAAGAAATCTGCTTACCAGAACCACTAAAGCTCAATAATTATACTTGTTCACTTCATTAATCCAAACATAAATAAGCGTATTTCCTAACATATTGAATATTCCTTCAAATGTTAGACTTTTTTCTATTCTGGCCCTAAAACAAGGTTTTAAGGTAATATTTGACCAACAGCTGTTCCACCTACTTGCAGTGCTTGTGCTAAGCTAGAGTAAATACATCACAGAGAAACCTTCTCATCTAACACGCATTGCAAAAAGCAAATTAATTAATTTCATATACAGTATGTATATGACATTTTTCTTATTGTAGTGTTTATGATTTAAATTACTGTTCCTTTAATGGTTTTAAAGAGTTTTTTCTTAACTAAACAATGTATTCATGTTCCCATGTGTGCATGCATCAGATTGTCAATGCATTCTTTACAGCCTGCTTTAATGTAACAATCTCTGAACTAGATAAGAGCACTCCAACTCAACCTTCACGTTGACCCTCCATAGTGCCATGCTCCATAATGAAGCAGTCAACTTCTCTTATTAAAGTATAATGCCTATGAGCAATCTTCTCTTCTACTTTGACAAATATACATCTGCTGCCTTCCCTTCTCAATGGCTTCCTACAAGACTGAACTGGGAACAGCTCTCAAACAGAGAACAGGTACAAGAGAGTAATCTTGAACTAAGGAGGTTACTGGAGAAAGGACTACACTCGGAGCAGTCTGACACAGGCCAAGTGCTTTTCATTCATTAACTCGGCTGTCTACGCTGTGGTATGTTGAACAGTGGACGTGAGGGGAAAGTCAAAACTGACGTCCCATTGTGCTCCACAGTCAGACACAGACTGAACCCTGAATATTGTTTTCTGATGCCATAAGAGAGCACAAAGAGGCTGCTGAAGTCGTTATCAATTCCTTTGCAAGGCAATCATAACTATTATCATTAGTGTTTTCATCTTCCGAGCTTAGCCCAGAGTGGATATCTGTGGATTTATTCCCTGGCAAACCTTCTTGTCTTTCCAACTTGACCTGGTATGAACAAAGAAATGGTTTCCCACCTCCTTAGAAACTAGAGATGGACGTAAATAACAGGCCAGGGGCTCTTTCTGAAAAGCCCTAATCCCAGGAAAACAAACATGAGCGAAACTGGCCCACCTGAACTGCTTTCAGGAAAACTAGATAATCAAAATGCAAAATAGCCTCTGATAGAAAAATAAGCCGACTTCGAACAACAAATCCCCTATACCTAACATCAGCAAATTCTCCCCTGAACTTTCATTTGTATGCTGTGTTTGGGTTTTTAATGTAATCACACTGCACACGGCACTCCATCAATGAGCTATTCTGATGTATGTCAGCTTGAATCAGACTGACTGCTTAGAGCATTACAGACATCATGAATGAGAAAAGGAGCCACACACAGAACACATTAGGGGTCCCACCATCTCCTCAGACAGGGGGACAATGGGTAGGGGGGAGCGCAGATAAAGGAGAGGGATAACAGGGGTGAAGGAATGGTTGACGGGGCAAGGAATGGTTGATCGGGCAAAGAAAAGGGGTAGAATGGGAGAAAAGAAAAGAAGAGGCCCAAGACACTGGCCAAACAGAGCAGAGGGAATGCAAGGGCTCTGAGAGGCCTATACTCGGTCATAGCCCATTAGGCTGGCTGGGTGAAAATGCTACAGCTCATTACATGCTCTGCCTCTGTTCTGTGGATGAACAATGCACAATTACGCTACCCTGCTGCTTCTCTAGCCATACTGCTGCATGGCTCTGAGGCAACCGATATTGCTGCTATAGTGGCTCGCCTGCCAAAAGCCTGTTCTCATCAAACATCCTATACATGCGCTCCCTAATGGGCATCCAGGTTTATGTCTATGAATTTACTGAGAATGAAAGGAGGGGAGAAACAGGAAATACTGCTCAACCACTGGAGCAAACCAAACAAAGGTATAATGCAGTGTGTAATACAATGACATTTGCTCCCTTTTGTCTGCTCTGCCTTAGACATGTCACAAAGTGATACTTTTGTATATCCAGCTGAATTAAGTTACATTTGATGTTGCAATTAATGTAAAGCCAGTTGCTAAAGTACAGATCCAAACATGACAGAAATAAAGGACGAAAAGTTTAAGCAAGAGACACCGATCGTATTGTGACAATATCTGCAATGCAGTGAATAACTCAGCTCAGGATCCGTATCTACCAGAAAATTGGTTCACTTCAAGTCTTCCTCCTTTCCATTCGACAATTATGCATGCAGAAGTTGACATTTATCTGTTGGGGGGAAAAAGCTAACTAACATCTTCCTGCTCCCTCTTTGTTTTAGGCAAAAAAACAGGACACTTGGAAAGGTCATTCTTCCCTGGTGCCAGAGCTGGCTGCTTGGAAAAGCAGCCCCTCCCCCCCCATTTCCCTGTCATTCAAAAATCACAGCATCAGCAATCAGGAGAAAACCCTGGGAACTCTCTAAACCAAGTGGCAACAAGTCTGGTAACCTGCAGTTCAACTAAAGGCTCTGACACACCAACTCATCGACAGAAAAGGCCGTCGGACTGATCATTTGGCTCCTGTCGGTCATAAAAGTGCCTTCAGTGTACGTTCTGCACAAAAAAACGGAAATAACGAACGTGTCATGTGAGTCTGACTTCTCCCTAATTTTAAAGCCAACCACAATGAAGGCTCGTTCGGAATACGATCTTGTATTTTACAAAAAATAGTTCACCGAAACATGTTTCTGAAAACATTTTAAGCAAGAAATAGGCCATACAGTTGCTGAATCTGTCTGTTTTTTTTATCAAAAGGTCAGTTTAA